>CAXAMN010028217.1:415660-494789 GCA_963970005.1 Durusdinium trenchii | reverse complement strand
AGCAGCAGCAGCAGCAGCATACCACCAGTAGACCAGAAACACTAGCACACCAGCAGGGGCAGCAAACCACCAGCAAGCCAGGCAACCAGCAGCGCAAGATCAGCAGCAGCACCAGCAGCAACCAGCAGCAAACCAGCAAACCAAAAGCAGCAACACCAGCAAGCTAGCAGCAGCAACTGCGCAAAGCAGCAAAGCGGCAAGCAGCAGCAGGCAGGCAGCCAGCAGCAGCAAAAGCAGGCAGCAGCCGCAGCAGCAGCAGCACCAGCGGCAGCGGCAGCGGCAGCGGCAGCAAGCAGCAGACCACCAATAGACCAGAAGCACTAGCACACCAGCAGGGGCAGCAAACCACCAGGAAGCCAGGCAACCAGCAGCACAAGATCAGCAGCAGCACCAGCAGCAAACCAGCAGCAGACCAGCAAACCAAAAGCAGCAATACCAGCAAGCTAGCAGCAGCAACAACGCAAAGCAGCAAAGCGGCAAGCAGCAGCAGGCAGCAGCCACAAGGCAGCCAGCAGCAGCAAAAGCAGCAGCAGCAAACCGCCAGTAGACCAGCAGCCCTACCACACCACCAGGCAGCCAACCACCAGCAAGCCAGGCAACCACCAGCAGCAGCAGCAGCACCAGCAAGCCAGCAGCAGCAACAGTGGCAGCAAAGCAGCAGAGCAACAAGCAGCAGCAGGCAGCAACAGCAGAGGCAAAGCAGCAAACCCGCAAGCAGGACGGAGCGACGAGCAAGCAGCCAGCAGCAGCACCAGCACCAGCAAACCAGGCAGCCGGGTCGCGCGCTTCGTGGTTCTCGACTTTGTTTGTGGCTCCTCAGCTTGTGTGCTGTGATTGTGGTTGCGCGTTGTGGTTGCGCGCTGTAAATGTGTCTTTGCGGTTGTGTGTTGCGGTTGCCTTTGTGGTTGTGTTTGTGGCTGTGTGTTTGTGGATGTGTTGGTGGTTGCGGCTGCGTTTTGTCACTGTGTGTTTGTGGACGTGTTTGTGGATGTGTTGCGGTTGTGTTTGCGGTTGTGTTTGTGATTGTGTGTTTGTGGGTGTGTTTGTGGGTGTGTTTGTGGTTGCGTTTGTGGCTGCGTGTCCTTGGTTGTGCGCTTGTGATTGCGCTTGCGCGTTTGTGGCTGTGTGTTGCGGTTGTGTGTTGGGGGCTGTGCGTTCGTGATTGCGTTTGCGGTTGTGTTTGCGATGGTGTGTTTGCGGACGCGTTTGCGATTGCGCGTTTATGATTGCGCGCTGGTTGAGGTCCGGAGGGTACCACAGCTAGCCGGAGCTCGCGGTTGAGGTCTGGCGGGGAACACTGCCAGCCGGAGCTCGCTGTTGAGGTCCGGCGGGGAACACTGAGTCACTGCCAAGCGGAACTCGCGGCAGCAGGGTGAGCCAAGACAATAACGTTCGGGTTTATGTTACTTCTTCTGGGCAAAGCTTGATGGGCGATGTTGGGTCGACACACGAGTGTAACTGACCACAAACTACTTGAAAGAGTCCAGAGCACAGCTTGTCAAGAATCATCTGCTTTGTAAGATTCACTTTCAGCTGATGCGAAAACATCGTTGTTTGACATCCAAGGTTCCTCTCAACAGCATCTATAGGTTGTGTATACTCAAGGAAGAAAAATCTGTCCTTCTTACCATTTCTTATATTTGCAATAAAGCATCTTTGTGGATCAACTGCTGTCGAATCAAGAGGTCCATTTTTAATAGATAACAATTAAACAGCTTTGGAGAGAAGAAATTCGACCGTGTGAGATGACATGAACACCGTGCAGGATTCTACTAGCACATGAAAGCTGGGTTTCCGTCACATCCGATATGAAATTGATGTTCAAGTACCACAAAGCAGTGCAATTGCATTGAGACACGCAACATGTTTTGACCTGTCGCGCACTAGAACATCACTGTGAAGCACTAGACTTCACTGCCAGCGTAGTCTATTTCAAGGGGTGAGTTTTGCTGGCTATGTGGTGATTCATGAACGGGCACCACTTCCGAGCGTGGAGTGGAATCAGTTCACTGCCAATGAAGCAGTATTGATATATCCGCCGACCCCGGCCTGGCTGATGCCTAGGGGCGGCGCCTGGGACAGCGCAGCGAGAAGCAATGCCGGTAAAAGCTCTCCACTACATTTTTAAGCGGGCTCCGAAGGCGACGTTAAACAGCGCCCGGCCGTGGGTTGTTTTGGGTCTGCCACCCGGCCGTGGGCTGTTTTCTGCGTTCGGCCAGCGCCTCTTCTTATACCTCTTCTTATGGGCTTGCGAAGGCGTTCCAGGCGACCTTAGGCATTTTCGCTCCCCGTTGAAACTTCTATAGGAGGGAGGGCGTTTTGCTGTGGCGAGATTGCCGTTTTTGGCGTGGCTCCCCACCCGGCCGTGGGCTTTTTTCTGCGTTCGAGCGCCTCTTCTTATGGGCTTCCGTAGGCAACGTTCCAGGCGACGTTAGGCGTTTTGCTGTGAGACTGCCGTTTTTGGCGCGGTTTGCGGGCTGCCACCCGGCCGTGGGCTATTTTCTGCGTTCCGCCAGCACCTCGGCAGATTGTGGGCTTACAAGCTTCCGAAGGCAACGTTCCAGGCGACGTTAGGCATTTTCCCTCGTCGCGGCTCGCCCTGTTGGACTGTCTAGGGGCCACGGTGTTTTGCTGTGGCGAGACTGCCGTTTTGGCGTGGCGCGCGGGCTGCCAGACGCAATGCCCTGTCTACGATTCTTGGGCTGCTCTTGCCAATCACCTCTCCCCAGCTCCGGTAAAACGTCCTGGGCCACGTAACGCTTTCCACACCATTTTCAGCAGCCTCCGAAGGCGACGTTAGAAAGCACCCAGCCGTGGGCTGTTTTGGGTCTGCCACCCGGCGCGTGGGCTGTTTTCTGCGTTCAGCAAAAAACCTCTGGCAAAAGCTACACTTTATAGAACGGTCAAGGGGAATGCTTTCGCTTAAATTCATTACTTTTCTTCAGCGCCAGGCTGTCTTCAGGTCGTCCCTTTGATTTGGTCCCAGGTCTCGGAGCGATTGGTCTGCGAAGTTGCATCTGGCTTTTGGCGAGAATGTGATGACCTTGGTGGTGAGGTCTCGCTACACAGTGAATCATCTCGGACAAAGCCGACGTTAAAAAGAGGGCCCAGGCTTCTACTGGCTAAAAAATTCTAGAGGCCTAGATATAGAGAGAACTAGAGATGTCGGGGTCTAAAAACGTCGATGCAGAAGTGCGGAGGTCTAGCAGTCCTGACATCCACCAGAGCTAGCTCTTTACATCCGGAAATCTAGCATTCCAGAGGCCTAGAGATTGAGAGGCCTCTAAAGCTTTTGGGTTCTAGAGAGATCTATCGTCTGACAAGGCACGCGCGCAAACACACAGAGACGGTGCAATCGAGCCGAAGTCAGTTCCCACTGCACCGGACGCAACACAAAGTCCGCAACCCTCTTATATCTAGACGCCGTCCAATCTGCAACCAACCGACCATCCTGCAGCGCTTCTCGATCCTTGCCCGAGAAAAAGGGGTCGGCGGCACCAGGGCGTTAGCCCTACTCCGGCGACGCCGTATGGTGTCGCCTATCCCCCCTTACGGTGTTTTGTGAAATCGAGCTTTAAAAACTGCACTACCTGTAAATCCTTGAGGTTGGGCATGACTCTGCCTATCGGTTTGAGGACGCAAGTTGTCTGAGGGGATGCATGGGCGCTAGAAATTTGAACGTGACTGGTAAAGCTTTAAAACCAGGAACCATTTGACAAACAGGAGGCTGGCAAAGTTTGATTGAAATATCCGTCTCTGATCTTCCAAGAAGCTCTGAAAAGCACGGTGTAAACGCGCAAGGAAAAGCACCATTTTTTAGAAAAAACAAAAGAATTGGGGAAATAGTCCCTGCACCACAAAGCATGCTCTCCTGAAAGCATTGATCTTTCAGGGCGGCGCAGCGCTTGATGAAGTATGTTGAGATCATATCCGCCATTGAATCTATTTTCATCAACTGTCTGAGAATTGAAATGCTGAAGTGATCGCTGAAGCGCTGGTCACTTTCAGTTCGTTGTTCTTGGAACGCAGCCGTACGACTGCTTGGCCATCCCAAAGGGCTCCATAAAACATTGCCTTTCGCGGCAGCCAGTGTGCTCTCCTGCAGTCAGGAAATCCCAATAATCCCCTGGATGTTAGTTTGCACATTTGGCTGTTGGTTGTAGAGGTTAGCGCATCCACATGTTTCAAACCTTCAGTCTTTACGCTTGAGGATGGCTATGGCAGGCGCGCACTGATCTCTAGAGTGTTGGCTCAGAGGGGGGCGGGGGAGCATTTTCGTTTGGAAACGGAAATGCATATCCTGCGTCACGCGGTGTTTGGAGGGTAGTGGCGGTGGAAGAAGCGTGCAAAAACACGGTGAAAAAGCTTTGGTGTGGAGGCGGTGCGCCATATGATGGGGGACAGGATGTGATGTGGTATGTTGGCAGTGACAAATGATCCAAATTGTTGATATATACTTGAAAAGAATTGTTAGTTCGCCTTTCCATGGACCTGGTGTTGCAAATGACGCAATAAAGAAACATTATATAAGGAGATCAATCTACCGTATGGTACTTGTCAACTCCAGGTTTTAATGCGCATTGTGCAGTTCATAGAAAAGACTCTATGCTTCAACCCTTGAAATTTTACATGTTTCAGGGGTCCAACCTATATCCAACAATGCCTTGAGTTTTCCCCAAATATTTCTGCCATTCATCTCTAGGACATCATGCACATTGGAAAGTTTCGTCATCAGACTAGTTTTCAACCCCCTTGAACTTGTACATTGTTCAGGATCCAACATACTTCTTTGATTCATCCACTGGCGGTATTTGTCATCTCTAGCTCGAAAAGAGTGATTACAATAAGAACGCAATACGCATGATGAAAATCAAGCCTAGAACGGTAGTAAATGCGCAGGCATTGTTGGACATAAGTTGCGCAATTTCAAGGAAATCAAAAAGTACAGAGATACAATAGACTATGCATCTTACATGAATAGTCGATACACTAGACATCTAAAGCCTTGCTCATTCGGTTACGCGTCATCTGGGGCGTTGGCTTGGGCGTGAGTTACTTGTCCTTGCGTGCCCTCTCTCTGTCTCTCTCTCTCTCTCTCTCTCTCGCTCTCTCTCTCTCTCTCTCCCCCACTCTCTCTAAGCAAATGGCGCTGGCGGTTGTCGTCACGAAGCGACTTGAATAAATGTATAGCCATATACGAGTGTGGCTGCAGACGGGAGGTTCCCCGACAGATTTCAACAGTCAATGGTGTAAAAAAAGACCCCTGAACCCGGAGCCTGCTGAGGGAGAGCCCGAAATCTTTGCTTAGTTGCAGACATTTTGTACTTCCAGTCAAGACGGTGTTTTTGAAGGATCCGCGCAGAAACACGTTGAAAAGCGCTAGATGTTACAGACGCAATGTAGCAGCGTAGCAGGAATTGGATTCCCCCATAGACCATAGAGTTCCGCTTCCAAATACAAACACGTCTTTCAGAACATGACCCGGAGGCTTGTATTGACCTGTGGAGCGCAGTGAAACTTGGACGTCCTTATTTCGCATTGGGTAAACGCAGTGGTTTCTGATGCTCCTCAACATCAGCGCCTTTGTGAGTCAGCCCTTTTTTCTCCTTTCTCAGCGACGAGCTCATTCACAGGTTCCACAACGCTAACAAAAGAAAAGATGCCGTGATGTAAGGGGGAACGAATCTATCTTTTGCATTTTGTGATCACACTGTCAGCCAAGAACGAGACAACATTTTCATGAAAGCGCTCGAGACACGCGAAACGCAAGGGAAAACAATCCAGGTCCAACACTATGTCCAAACACACCTGACCTAAAGCCTGATGCCTGCAAACAGTAAACCTGGGAAAATGGTAACAAGGGACCGGGAAAAGAAAGCTCGTGTGGCCTACCTACCACAAACGCAACAACAGAACTAAACACAAAGAAGCTAACGACGAAAACGGCAACTCCCTCATGGAGCCAAAAACCCCGCAAATGAACACGGATGCTCATTGCCTCCCCACCCCCACCCCCGAAGCCTGGATATATGCAGTGGGAAGCTAAAGCCCATTGAAATATGTGATGGGAAGCTAAAGTCTTCGGAGAAGCCGTCTGCAGGGGCACATGTGTACAAAAACGCACTTATTGTCAGGAGCACCTGTTGTCAGCACCAGAATTAGCTTGCTGGTCGCAACAGAACCCAAAGTTTTCAAAGACGCGCAAAGCGGTTACTCTCCCACAGGGTCTCCTTCGTCTCCTTGTTCCCCTTTTTCTCCTTGCGGCGCCGCTTAGTTTGGCATCGGTGATTGAAGTTCCACTTCTACCAAAACTGCAACCCTAGAGAGATGTACAAATTTGGCGTCGTTCCACAAATGTGTATATGCCTCCATACACGTCACAATTCGAGGGTTATGAGTTATGAGAAGGAAAGCCAACTGTCGCCCACACAGTCCTTCCGCTCTTCTTTTATTTTCAACTCGGCTTTCACTTCAGATTTCACCTGCTTCCACATCATTCTGAAGCAAGATCAGCACTTCCTTCTGCTGCTCCAAAACATCCAAAGCACACGGAAAAATCAAAGGTTCCAAACCAATAGTTTGACCATGTCGTTGCACTTCATTGCCTCTGTTTTGCCTTCTTCTTTTACTTTTGGGTCTTCTCCCTTCACCTTTGATTACAGGCATGGTGGCTGAAAAGGTCTAAAAGTGGGAAGGCAGAAACCAACCACGCGATTTAAGTGGGAGGGCGGTGCCTTGATTGGGCCAAAAACGTTGACGAGCGCGCATGGAAATCAGGAAGCGCGACCTGCTGCGACCACCTATAGGCAGCCTTGAAGTAAACGAGCGCATTGCTGTTTCTTGGCAGATTGAACTGTGGGCTCCTCTTGTAGTGACACTCTACAAACTCAGCTACCTAGCAGTAAGTATCGCACCAAGCGCTTCTGGTCCAATGGATTGAAATCCAGGCCACTCCAAAGGCAGGACAACAGCCCCTGCGCCATACAACTCTACCGAGGGCTCACAAATGGCACACGCAGGCAGCATGGGCACAGGGTAGGCATATCTCTGCACTGTCACAGGGCTCCGAATGCCGCTGAAGCCCCACACCTGGCGCACACGCCCTACCAAACTTGCCCTCTTCTAGGGACACGGGAGCATGGTAGTAGGAGGTGGTAGTGTTGACAACATACACACCCGGCACAACCCTTTGAAGGCTGCACCCTCTTCTCACACATCCAGAGGAAGAATAGCGCAGGAACTGTCATCTGAAGATTTAGTGGATTCACACGTCGGCAACCGAGGGCTCCTCCTCCTCTCCTTGAACCCTGGTCGAGCATAGTATGGTCCAAGCAGAAACCAAAACACAACCGATCCAGGTCAGTGGTTCCAAACACAAACCAAAGCAACAAAGGCAACTGGCAGAAGTAAAAAACTAAAAACTACACATTGCGCATCGTCGCATATTCAAAAGCTGAGTGCGAAAATGGCATCTTTGGCCAGAAAGCCTGATCTGGTTGGGCCACGTCCAAGCGCCTTAATACAACCGACGCACTTCCAGGCTTCCTGCTACACGCAGTACATTCCCACTATCATGTCATATTCATCTCCACCAACACCACTACAACCACCAGCGTCATCATCACCATCATGATGATCATCATCATCGTCCTCATCGTCGTCATCATCTGTTTTCTTTATGTCCCGACGTCCTCATAGACGAAGATCATTCGGCCTTGCGTGGCTCTATAGCTGAAGCTGTCTCAATAAGCGACGCGATGCGAAGGCGCAGGGAAGCAGCGCCTAATTACGCTAGTATACCTTGAGTGTTGCGGATACGATAGACAACAGTCACAAAGCCACCCACATAGGGGCAGTGGCCCGAGAAGGGTGGTCTTCGCGCAAAGTAGTCTGCCGCAAATTGCAGGTGGAGCCATCTTGTCAGACCTCAGAAGCAATCCAGCGCAAACCACGCAGGGTACGGAGGCCGTTGGGCACGCTCCCCACAGCTGTCCTCGTTGAAAGCAGCAGCCAACCATGCGCGTTGGATCGTGGTCGGTGGGATAGTTGCGTTTCGACGCGCCGACTCTCGACCCTTTGTGATTTCCAACTTGTC
Organism: Durusdinium trenchii; assembly: GCA_963970005.1. Lineage (NCBI taxonomy): Eukaryota > Dinophyceae > Suessiales > Symbiodiniaceae > Durusdinium > Durusdinium trenchii. The sequence goes on along the minus strand of CAXAMN010028217.1, from coordinate 486,694 downwards.
ATTGCTTTCGTCTTCGAATGATACTTCCTAAGATGCCATCCGCGCACACGTCGCTTTGGCCATTGCATCTTTGCAGCCAACGCCAGCACAAGTTGAGCGCTCGCCCTGCAAGGCCAGGTCTTCAAGAACATTCGAATGCCGGGCTTGCCAGGTTTTACCTTTTTCTGTTGTGTAGTTTTCTGTTTCTGAGTGCGCCTTTTACACATTTCTCTCGACGCGCGCCGTACACCTTGTCATTGCCCCGCTTTGCGCCTGCAGGAAGCCTCTGCGCATGAAGTCGCCATAAGAAAGGTGGACAGCGTCTTCGGGCAAAGGCTGTCCATTGACGGAGGCAAGCGGCCGTTAAAGAAAGAGCCAGCTAGAGCCTCTGGGAGTAGGCGGTGTGATCAAGGTGACCAGCTGACTTGATGTTAGGAAGATTAGACTACAGTGACTACATTGGACGGACTTTCCACACCAGGCGATGAATCACGGGCCACATGGCAGCCCTTGCAGGTAGGAGAAAGAGAGTCTCAAACTGTCACTCGATGTAGGCACTCCGAACAATAATTTTTGCTTGATGAGCGGAGTGACAGCCATCCAGGAGCGACACAAGCGTGATGATTTATCTTGGCGTCAGGCTGGTTGAGCAAAAGATGCGCCCGGATGGGGGATCTCCATGGAGGATGCAAGAAGGTGGTGCGCCTGCCACCGGCTGCCAGCGTTTGGGAATCAGCACTCAGTCTAATGGCGCCAACGTCGCCTGCGACTGGCGCAGCCACTTGTAAATCTCCTTATGTCATGACCAAGTGGGGCGTGACACAAGATGAAGAAGCATTCCCAATGATGAAGCATTGAAAGTGAAGGCCATCGCTGCGCCGAACTGCTCAAATGCTTGTCAAGAGAGCAAGGAGGGCGTGAACGATGGCAATGGAAATGTCCAACATGCAAGACGCGCTTTGGCGGACAGGCGAAAAGTACAGTTTGCGAGACGCCTGGCAACGACGATAACGGGTCAGTACCATCATTCTTGATGACAGCCAAATCCCTCTCGACTCCAAGGCGATGTTGCGCAGCGCAACTGTCACACAATGTTGGCACAGGCTTGTCAAGGTCTTGGCAATACGTGGTTACAATTGGCATCGTGTGGAATCCTAGCCCTCTTGGTAATAGATCTTTTGTTCTGACGCACTCAGTGTAGGCTGGTGGGGCCAGCATCTTCGGATCTCCAACTTACGCTTGCGCAGACCAAGGTTCAATCACTGGTTGGTGAAGGAAGGCATGGAATATCCTTTCCTTTCTGATGTAAACGCCCACCCACCTAGCACGGTGCATGTGGGCGAAGCGGTCGTATGGAACAACCTCACTCCCCACAGGCTTCTCATCACGAAGATCTTCCCACTAGAGACATGGTTCAGCGGCCAACGCTGCAAGATTCCTCGAGCGCAGCCCAACCAAGGATCATGCAGGGAAGGTGGAATCAAGGAGAACACATCCATGGCGAAAGCAAAACAAGAGGTCGTTCATCGGTGGCAAACGACCTCTGTTGACACCTCCCTGGCCTTTGCAGGCCGTGAGGCGTGAGCCCAAGGGCATTTGAGCCCAGAAGGCTGCAAAGTTCACTCTGTTCTTCTTTCGCATCATGAACCTGCCATACAACTTCAACACACACTACACTACACCACCATTGTATGGAATCAAATTAAAACCCGGGTGTCACAATACCGTCGCCGTATACACCATCACAGCAGACGAAGTGCTGACAGGATATCTTCTGCCTCGCAGTGCAAACAGCCACCGCAGTAAACAACCGCCCTCGTGAGCAACTGGCAAAACCCAATTATTCACGTTGCGAACGTTTAATTGTTCATTGCTCATGAATAGCCATATAAGTCTTTACAGCTGCTAGGGTAAGAAAAAGAAACTTTGGACGGCCTCGCCGTTCCCAGCTTGCATGCTACCATGATTGTCAGGTTCCATTCAACCAGGACAAAAACTAAGTCTGAAACACTCTATATATAGTCTGTGATGTTCTTTCTTCTCTCACCAAATGTATCAAGTAGTGGAATCTTGCAAGAGCAGCGTTCAGTGTCGCTTTTGCACGTGTGAGTCTGTTTTGTATCAGTTTCATCTATGCAAACTCAATGGCGTTCAATGGGCACAACAAATTCTCGCGAAACGGAAAATTGCATCGACCTGAAAACTCGTGAAGTGGAAAAGGACCCGTCTCTCCCTTGTGGTGCACTTGATGTGGCGCACTCACCTGATCTTTGTCCGCGCCTTCATTGCAACTGTGAATTCCTGAGCTGCTCATTATGCATGCAAAGCTGGGAATTCACAATGTGAACATCGGGCTCTTTGTGAGCAGTCAAAGGTCCAACAAAGGCCTATGGCAAACGCAGCAAGTCAGGCCAACATGGTCCAAGTGGCGGGTGGTGGCGCTGGTTCAGAAGCCTGCTCCTTTCAGGCCCACCCATTCTTCAGGTACCAGAGTAATTCTTCATGGAGAAAATGTCTTTCAGACCTTGTTTAAAAGTGACCTACCCCTTGCATCTCACGCCAACGAACGATTTACAAAGAACGCAAGTCATGCAAGGGTGAGTGCAAAAGACCATTCACACAAAAGCCGGGTGCGTCTACTTGTCAACTACGTCACAAAACAAAACTTTCAAAAAATGCTAAAGCAAGGCTTGGTCTATGGCCTAAAGCAAAACCAACGACATTGACCCAGCAACAGATCTGGATAGCAAGCCGATTGCCACTATGCTTCAGCCGTTTCGAAGGTATACAAACCTCCCACACTCCAAAGTACAGCAGCAAAGCTGCTCCGTGCCGCATTCATCGCTGACAGCAGGTTATAAACACAAAGCGACAGTCTTGCAGGAAAAACAAAACTCCTAACTTCACCCCCAGGAAACCCAACAGCGACACTGCTACAGGACACGACTATGACTATAACTATGTCATTGACATGAGTTCAACATAATTAGAAGCAAAACACTCTCCAAGCATGACCCAACAAGCGCGCCCTGGGACATCTTTCTAAGCTTGCTGGCGCTGCTATTGCGCGGAGATGGCACTGAACCAGTGGCAGCGCACCCTATGAGTGGTTCCACTAAAGGCTGCTGATTGATTTAGGATATATGTGCATGTGTGACGTGTGATTGCTTTGTCAGCAGAAGCATACTATTCCACGTTCAATTGACTTGTTCTTTCTGTGGAGCTGCTTGTTCCAACAAACAAAAGGAATGGCTGTGGACCCACACGCATCCTACCACCTAGCAATGCATAACCCCAATCTTGATGCTAATGGGGAAAAAGAATATCGATTCATCAATCAATGACGTCAATTTGTTTTATTCTCCTGCATCTTCTCGTAAAAAGCGCGCAACTCTTCATCCGGCAGGGCAGACTTCAAATATTGCTGCAAGCGATAGTCTTTGCCTTAGGACGCAAACAGCGGCAAACCTGGTCTTCCTTTTGCGGTCAACACAGGTTCTATCCTTATATATAATTCGTTTTCGTAACCACCAGAATACTTGTCACAAACAACACGATCTTCATATTTGTGGTAAAATCAGCAATCCAAAACCTCCTACAAAAACATTTTACACGGGGGCAACTTGCCTTTGTGATGACTTCATCTGAAAAATGAATTTCACTTGCATATAACTACTTCGATGCAATTCTTCGACGCAAATTCAGTCAAGATCAGCACGGTCAATCCTCGACTATACAAACTCATGATAGCTCTTTGACACTTAAACACTGACAAGCTCTGGCCTATGTCAAAATAAACCTCTCACACGCTGTATGCAATGTGTATCTGGACACTCTGCATGGTTAACTCTTTGTTCCATAATCATCAAGCTACATGGCCAAATGAGGAGAAATGGTAAACGTTTCTAGCTCTGTTGAAGGGAGTCCCAACAGCTAAGCAGAATAGAAAAGTTGGCAAAGCCAATATACAAGAGCAGAACGATCTTGCGACAGCCACACACAAGGTAAATATGTGAGGTCTTCGTCTTAGTAGACAAAGGCAACATTCGTAAGATCTCAAGCTGCTACAAGACTCCCCCAAGCCCCATGAAGTGCGCAAGGCTTTTGAGTCTCTAAAAGGGTCTTTCGGTTGGTTGGCTCGATGGCTTCCAACTTGGCTCTAACATGACTCCAAAGGGTTTCCCTCTGCACTCCCCCTTTGGGCTTTGCCCAAACCTGCTAAAATGTGTTCCAGGCTCAAGGCCCTCCAAGCCAATTTCATGGCCACTTTCAGCCGTCGTAGGCCTGATTGAATGCAAATTCATCCTCACCGTTATTGATGGGCGGGTCATTGTGTGGCGGATGCCACCACGGCTCTTCACATCGACCATAATCTTCACCATGCCCGCGCCACCACGCGAGCCTTGTAGGCTAGTAGTGTCAGGAGGGGTTAAGGTTCCCCGCAGAGAGTTCATTGTGGGCCTGCTCCCTTCCACGCACTGCGGGTAACCCTCTCGCACCACTCTCGGGCCCACCCCAGGGATGGTTTATTTCCCTATCCCATTTTGATTTCACCCGCTTTAACGTTGATGCACCTGCCATCATCAGCGCCACCGCGATCACATCGAGCGCCACAGTGTACTTCTCCGGACGAACTAACAGCACCGCCAGCGAGAGGACAACGCCAGCCCCCCATTCACGATCTCCTTCAGCAGGGGACTGCAATAATGCTGGCTGGTTCGATTTGTCACGGGTTGACGGCTGAGGCCGAACTCCTCATACTATATGGAAGTGCACCAACTTGCTGAGGGAGCGGCGACATTGGTGGAATGCTTTACAGGGATGCGGATCCAGAGATGCATCTATGATGACAACGGAACCGCTCTTCTGAGGTCGTCGGTGTATCGTGAAAGCGGCTGGGCTGCTCATCAGGCGCAAGGCAATGGACCTCTGCAGATGGCCTCGCGAAACTTCTACACGGCGCTCCTGGTCCAGCCAGGAAAAGCTTCACCTTGAGCGAGTCTCCCTCCCTGTTCACCACGATGGGTCCTGGCCAACGCACCACACCCGTAGATCGCCTAAAGGGCCTAAAACGTCAGTTCCACGGAGGCTATGCGTGTTTTGGTCAACTTGACTGCACCTTAGACGTCGTCGATCAAGCAGTCCACGGATCCACTTGTCATCTCCGCTGTTCTGCCTGTCGTGCAGGAGGTGTACCCAACGGCGCCAGAGGCTCAGATCTCAAAGCAACCTTCTCGCTAAGGAGGTTGACAACTTGTTGACGTAGTTCATTGTTTTGCCTGTGGAGTTCTTCGACGACTTGTATTTCACAATCTCGCTGTAGGTCATAGTCCACGGCAGGCTGTTCTCTGCGCACTCTGCGCATCGCCATGATCAAGCAGAGATTGAACAAGGCCTGGAACCGCAAGGATACTCAAGCTTCGCAATCTGCAACATAAACTATGAATCCATTGAGTCGCATCCAGCCTGTGGCACTTTTGGAGAGCTGCGGTATCCGCACGCTTAGGCAAAGCCTGGCCAAACAATTTGGCCACCACATAAGCTAGTGATCCCCGAGGCAGATGGCTCTTTCGCTGATCACTTGTCAGTGCAACGTGTTGGTGAAGCGGTGTGGATGTTGGGCGATTCAGGGCGCTTCCTTCTTTCAGGACTTGGCCTACCGCCATGATGGCGACTGAACCTCCTCATATTGGACTTCGAAGCTGGAGATACATGGTTGACCATGAGTTGGCAAAAGCCTATACGTCGCACACTGAGGCGCGGAAGAAAGTGGAAGAGAAGCTTCTGTCGAAAGAAGGTGGCAAGGGAAAAGGCAAGTCATCGTTTTGAAGTCGCTCTCAGGGTCCAGTGGCAGTCGGATGGACCTTACGCCTGCCAGAACTGAACGCGCAAGCCTCTCCGATCGACGAAGAGGACAGACGAACCCATTTGTACTTGCATCACAGTGTAGTAGCCACGCGGAATTTGGGGGAAACCCTCTTCATTCTTAAGTGGAAGTTTTTGACACCACCAGCCGGTCGTATCGCCACGGTGATCGCCAGGATTAGAGCATACGAACCATACCGTGAGCGCGCATCCCCTGAACTCAAAGTTTTGAAGAAACCTCGAAGGTCGCACCATCAGCAATGATCCACACAACGAATCGTTTTTCCAGTTCTGAAGCATGTCCTGGTTCGGAAAGTCAGGCGCATGATATGTGTTTTGCCTCTCACACCAGCTTCGCTCTTGCGCGCTTAGGGCCACATAAAGACTGTCATTTTGGCGCCAACCATGTCCTAGCGTTGATCGAAGGACTTGGACCGGCCATCCGACGCAATCAAGCGCTGTTTCGATTTAGTATTCAAGTAACGCTCCCAAGCAACCACGCAATCGGCCGGTTGAAGCTTCTGGCGCCCATAGTTTCCGGAGGGTCACCGTTCTTACTTTCGAACATGTTGATGAGAGCCCTGGAAGCTGAGATTAACTGCATCAAAGAGTAGAGACCGTTGAGGGTTGGTCAGTCTGCCTTGCGCCATCCTGTCAACCTGCAGCTTGCCTTACCTGACGAATGGTAGTTGGCAACCCGAGCGCTCAGCGCCTCGCAAACGACCTTGGCACGCTTTCACATGGATGTACACCATGCTACAAGAAACAAATACAGCAGCATGGGGCACTATCAGGGAGGCGGCCCAGGATCCTGAAGACCTTCACACCCTCCCCGGACGTTAACTCGAAAGTCAAACTCTCCCAGCCCAAACGAAGGAGGATACCCTTGATGGCATGGTACCACTGTCTTGCAGCATCGTTCACGCCATATTGACTTAGTTTGAGAAGTGCACCTGGTTGAACACCTGGGATTTGAGCCTTTCCCAAGTTCTTTGGCGGTTCAAAGTACAGCTCATCAATTTTCAATCCCTGCAAAAAATGCTCCACGAACATCGGCTGCGGTCAACTTCATGAAGCGGGAGGACGCAAGGCTCCAAATGACCTGAACGAGCAGTGTTGAACATGTTGGCGACGAAGGGATTCGTCATACTCTTCCTGAAAACCTCTGCCGACCACCCTGCACTTCAAAAAAAGTCTTCTTTCTCATTTTCATCTCTTTTCTCATCACCCTTCTTTGTCCAGACGCTTCGTGATGATGAGATCACTTTCTCTGGACTGGCCTCCCTGATCTCCTGGCTTTCATCAGGGGGAACGATGTCTATGGCATCAAAACGTTGCCAAGTCCCTATCTCTTTCTCCACAACCTTTTGGATGGCCTCTTCAATCTCCTTATCCGTGAACTGCAGAAGCTGGGACTTCATCTTTTGAGGATGCAACTCTGTCTGCTTGTTGCGCTTGGTGTAGGTGTCAAAGCGCTCAGCCAAAAAGGCAACACACATAGTCTCCTCCTCTTCTGGGGTCAAAGTGACCTCTGAACCATCTGAACCTTCGGCTCCTTTCTCATCAATCATTCGTCTGATTGCCCCTCGGATGGATTCCGGCGCATCATCCAAAAGCAATTCATTATCCAGCATTCTGTTGGGTTTGGGAATCTTCACGTGTCTTTTTCCTCTTTCTCCTCTTCTTGCTGGAACTCTCCTTGATCTTCTTGGGCCTGCGAAGACCTTTTGTCCTATCTGCTCATCTGCTGCTTCTGTCGTCTCTTCGGTTTCTTTCTTTCTCTTTTCACTTCTTTCAATCCTTCTCATCTCCCGGACCTCCCGGGACTCATCACCACTTGAAGTGCACTCATCTTGGTACGTCTTGATCATTTCATCTTCATCTTCTTTTGACGGCTTTGCTTGATCATCTCCAGGAGGTTCTGAAGGCTCACATTCATTGTTATCTTCGAAGTTCTCCTCCAGCTCGATGGGGTCTTGTGGCTTTGATAGGTCTAGAAAGCCTTGCTGTCCTGCCTTTGGAAGCAACTGCTGTCATCTTCTAACATCAGCTCTTGTTCCTCACCTATTCCTCCCTCGTGTTGTGACGATGTGCAAAAATTGGCACGCCACGATGGGTGGTCCAGTAGCCTTGAAGATCTTTGCCAATGACTCTGGCTGGTCCATGCTGCTGCCACTGCTTGTACGCCTTGCGCTTTAGTCCCTTCCTCTTGTACATCACGAGACTGTGCGCGTCGAAAGGGCCTGGTTGTTGACGAGTTTGCGAGAGCAGGGCACGACGAAGCGATGCGGAATGATTGGCTTTCACAAAAGCAAGTGCACAATCTTGGAGAAGTTTCATCCGCTGCGCCGTTGCAAAATGATCTTCATTGTCAGGAAGGGAGTCTTCTGCCATCTCCATGACTTCTGGTAGGTTGGGTACTTCTTCAGCTGTCTCTGACGTCAAAACTGAGCCAGCGCCACAATCCATCATGGCGACATCATCCGATGATCCAGTGGCGTCTTCCACTGCCAGCTGAATCTCGTCCATGACCATGTTGATGTCGGACTCAAGGTTGGTTTCGGCCTTCCTCTTCGCGCCGGCGACCGGACAATTCTTGGCTCTATGTCCTGCTTGACCGAAACGAAGGCAACGATCGGCACCAAGAGCTGAGGTCTCAGCGCCCGGACGGCTGGTCTTCTTGAGCTTGTCCTTGTCCTTCTCCAGCTTCTCCAAACGCTTGCGCAGAGAATCCGCAGCGCCGTCCGTGCGAGTCCGCGCTGATGACCTTGCTGTTCAAACTCTCCCGCTCTTGGAATCCCAAAACACACTGAGCTGGAGAGAAATTTGGATGGTTGGACGACAGCCACACGTGTCAAGATCGGGTCCTTGATGTCACTATCATGAGCCACCTTCATCATCTCCTTCACCGTTAGGATCTTGCGCTCCACTGTCCCATGTGACCAATGTGCATCTCGGGCAACCAATACCTCTTCAATGCCAAATCTATACAGCAAATCACGGAAGTCACCTCATAGGGAGCCATCTTGGTCTACTTGAACCTTGTCTGGACTTCCAAAAACCCCATCCAATTCAGCAGAGACTTGCGGCACTGTGGAGAGTGGGGCTTCTTTGGTCTACCAGGGTTGTCACCTGAGCACAAGTAGGATGCGAAGGTTTGTGACGTGGCCATGTCAACCATCATCAGGAACGATTGCATCACATCTTCTTGGTCAGGTATGTGTGCAAATTCTATGGCCACGCACTGATTGAAATGGTTGTACTTGGGCACTGCTGCCATCGGCCTTGCTGGACTCCTTCTCTCTTTCTCACATGTGGGGCATGTGAACCAGGATGCTGCTTTGATAGCACGATCTGAAGCTCCTGACAATTGCAAGCGCCTGCTAAACTTCTCCTTGTAGAGAGAGTGGGAGTACTGCTTGCGCACCTTCGCGATAGCACTCCTCAGCAGGACTGGCACTTCTTCCCAAGTTTGAAGCTCTTCCTCTTCTTGCAGCCGGAAGACCACCTCAGAACTTCTCTTGAGAGAGTTGTGGTAGACATCGGCTTCGAGATAGTACTTCGTCTCACCACAGTGAATGCCTTCCAGAATCATCACTCCCAGCTGAGGCGTCCATTGTCCCAACAAGGTTGACATGTTCTGTCCATTCTTTTGTCCTCTTCCTTGAACTTCTGCATGATCATGGTCACCCTTGCAGCGCACACTCAGCATTGAAGCTAAGATCGGAGAGGAAGTCACAAACCGTGTGGGCTTCAGCACATAGTCTCCATTGACATCCTTCAGATCACCCATGCACTGATCCATTCGGGCTGTGTAATGCGGAACATGTTCAAGCATTTCCAACAAGCGCTACCATGCCTTGTTGACAATGGATTTTCCAGCAAATAGTGTCGACTTTCTGACACTTGAAGTTCACATACCTCCTTGACAAAGGTGAGGTGAGCTAGGGCCACTTCTTGCTGCATAGCGCGGGTCTCCTCATCCAAGAAGTTGCTGAGGGGTGTCCAAGGGTCACAATTGAAACCCATAGTGATCAGGCTTGGCTTCTCGACTCGAATCTCCTCCAACACCTCTTGGCGGTCCTCTTTCCTCAGGAAATTGTCACCCAACTGAAGGTCACGAGGGCGTCCAAAGGAGAATTCATTGTTTTTTGCCAATGCCGTCACCACACCACCATCATTTCCACTATACAACTCCTTCACAAGCACCCTTGTCACACACTTCTCCATGCCCTCGCGCAGCTCTTTCCACATTGCTCTGCCATGATCTTTAGCCTCTTCTGCCATCTTCTGCGCCTTCTTTCGGAGCTTCCCTTTCATGACCCTGATCTCTTCCACGTTGAAGTCCTTGCCTTTCAGCTGATGGAATACTTCTACTGTCTCACCTGCCAAACGGGCCTCCTTCTTCCTTTCCTTGCAGTGACCTATGTTCAAAAGTAAATGACCGCCCTTGTCATACTCCAGAGGAACATCGGAACTGGAATCCGGTGCAATGCAACCCGTCCTTTCTGTCCAGCAACGTTGATGTCAATCCATTGTTGACGCTGCACAAGAACTGGGGCATCTGCATTCACTCTCTTCAGCACTTTGCTTGACTGCTGAAGGATCGTCTCACTTCCAAACTTGCCAATGAGCTTGTCCAATGTTCGGTCGCCACCACATCCAATCATTGCTGCCGTGTCAACAACACACATTCCAGAGGGCACCGTCTCACGACCTGCGCCGGCCATGAACATGAGGCTGTGTGGAATTGCTGCCGAGCAGTCACGCCAAAAACATCCAGCTCTTTAGAGGACATGTCTTCCACTGCCATCGCCTCCGCGGCGTGCTCCAACTCCTCGACGTCGTACTGGATGTCCTCTTCCACCTCATAGATTGGAATCTCACATCCGGATACCAATCATCAACTGGGTACACATCGTCCATCTCGCCATCATAACTTGACCGCTCCTCTTCAATGGCTAAAGCCAACGAGCTTTTCCTGCTGCCCGGATTGTAGCTGGTCTGCTGCCGGGATTTGTATCCACCTTTCCAACCTTTGTCGCCGCTGATCTCATCGCCACCATCCAACTGAATGAGCATTGCTTCAACATCTTGCCCCAATCATATGCATTTCCAGCTTGTCAAAGGAGGGCTCTATGTTGGCTTGGAATGCTCTGGGTCTTCAGCAGGGGTGCAACTTTCTCACACGCAGCCCGGACAACCTTTACCACCTATTGCACTGCAGCCTTAGGTCCAGCACTTGAACTCGGCTCTGCTTCGCTGAGCTGAAGAAGCTTGTGAGCAGCTATCTCGGCTTCCGATGGCACAATGTCCATGCCCTGCCATGCAATGCATTCTTAATTTTTGCTGCATAGCTAATCTTCTCAGCTTTCTGGACAGTCTGGAAGCCCAACCAAACATGCTCTTCATATTCCTCACCCAACTTTGGATTGCCATCATAGTGCACAACCTTGGACTTGGGGCCAACGTACAATGATTGTCCACTTTGATATGACTGCATCGTCAAAACTGAAATCTGTGCAATGTGAAACTGTGAGCAATGTGAACAAAAATGCACAAAATTCCCACGGCAGCCAGGCCTCACCAATACTCGAGAAGGGGTTCCGGTATGATAGTGATCCCAAACAACTCCAGCCAGCCACACACAACCAGAACAATGTAAAGCGCTATACGGCAAAACAATGCTCAACTCCACAACAGCTCCAGGACAGGGGTCAGCAGCTCAAAAGCCTATGGCGCGCCTACCTGGAGCACTTTGGCTCCGCTACCAGTGCAAAGAGCGCCGAAACGGAAGCAAACACCTTTTGCTCGCACCTCGAACCAAGCTCAAGGCCTGCGGGCGTCGAACTCACGACGACCCACTGGATGACCTTGGCTCTGACCTCTAGGTCATACCAACAATGCGGGGCCTTGAATATTGATGATGATGGCTTTTCCTTCTTCGCAATACATACATATACATTACATTACATTACATTACATTGCATGACCTTGGTCTTCATTACACTTCATTACATTACAAACACATCACATTACATTACATACAGTGGATGACACTCCCTCCAAGCACTCCAAGATCTTGAACACTTACGGCACTTTCACTGTGCCGACGGATTTGCACGTACATCTTCGGAGTTTGTACCAGCAGCCTTGATCTGCCACAGAGGGCCAAGCCACAACACGGGGCACGACTTTGCAATCCTCATCTACCGTGACCTGATGTGGATTGCTGATGATGGCAAGCCGCCCATACACCTGGAACACCTGACACCCCAATTGGCCAGTCAGGTCACACAAGTCTGGGCAGTACACATCGACACTTTCAGAACGACACAACAAGTACTACGCTCACTGCCGCCCCCGGAGGACCCAGATTCTTGATCCTCCCCTCCATCCAAGCCCAGAGAAACGACCACGTGTGGAACAACCACACAACCAGCTCCATTTTGCCAACGTCACCAATTTTGGCAAACAAGTTCTTGATTGGTATTGGTCTCGGCAAAGTGAAGTGTACATCCACAACAGCACCAGCAGACCTGCCAATACTTCACCATCTGGGGCAGGACAGCCTTTGGAACACCGGCCATGGCCAATGAGAGCAACAGGGACACACGGTGGCATCCTTGTGCTTTGGTGATCCCTCCTGCGGACTCACGCCACTTGAGTCCTTCACCAACCAAGGCTGTGGATACCAAGCTTTCCTCTGGCAGGCGACTGAATGCACCGTCCTTGTAGCTGGCATCTATATGAAAACTGGTGAGACCTTGCAGAGCGACACAAACGCCACCATACTGGCCAGGCTACTTGCTCTCATACACTCCTTGGGGATTGGCAAAACAGCCCAGGCAGTATCACCAGCACAGTATTGCCATCCAAATTTCACTTTGAAGTGCTTGCACCCGGACCACAGCCTCCTGTCGGGCAATGTAATTAATCAATTATGCCCTCATCCATAGCCAGCTGGCCAGCACCACAGCCCTCACGACTGACTGGGCCATCCCATGGAGGCCTCACATACCAGTTCAACATTGAAGAAGCCACCAAAGAGTACAGGCAGATCCAGTACTTCCCGCCTCTTCCAGCTACACCAGACATTGATTTCAGGCCCTGGTCAACATACCAATCCACAGCCCATGACTTGGAGCTCTATGGAAATCCACCCAACGAAACAGCGCAACAGTGGGCAGACTGGGTGTCGTGTACAGAGCAGTATCTCCTCCAAGAGCATGCCTGGGCTGCCCAAGGCCGGGAAGCAAGCCTCAGGGCGACGTTCAAGCCACTGGCGCCATGCACCACGGTGACCACTTGGAAACGAGGCAAACCAGCTTTCTGGGAACAACTCAAGATCCGCTTCCAGCTAGCCCTCAAGCAACCACAGCAGCAAGCGAAAGGCCCTACAATGGGTTTCATGCAGGCCATTCATGATGCACCCAAACATTGGGTTGGCCCACCAACATGGGGACAATTTCTTGACACTTGTCACCATTGGCACAAATACAAGGATGGCCACGCTGCGGATTTGGTCCACCACACCATTGGGCACCAACTTCAACAAGCCCAACAAGCCGCCAATGATGAAAGTCACCTCCAATACAAAGAATGGTTGCAGCAAGGCCATGCCAAAGGGCTCAAAGGACTCTTCCGCAGCCTTCGAAGCAGTGACTGGGAACGACCGTACCGAAATCTGCCACCAGATGAGAGGATGACCAAAAGGTTACAAGACTGGGGACACCTCTGGACGATCAGACAAGATGACCAGCCACATGAACGACCGAGTCTGCAGGAACAGGCCAGGCAACAAGCGCAGCAGCTCGAACCACTCACCATAGGACACTTGACCTGGGTGCTCAAGCACCTACCTGACAAGGCCTGTGGACCAGATGCAGTCACAGCACAGCTACTTCGTACTGCGCCACCACTGGCTGTCAAGGCACTGCTCAAGCCGTACCAAGAGACGGAGGCACAGGCGCAGCCGCCCACACAACAGCAGACGCGCACGGTTGTCACGCTCCCAAAAAACAGCAGCAAAGAAAGACCCATCACCTTGACGTCGATCCTCTACAGAGTTTGGTGTCGACTCCGCAAACCGTTACTTGATGAGTGGCAAAAGCAGTTGCCTGCCAGCATGAACCACGATCGAGCAAGGCCAGGAGCACAAGTCCTGTATGTGGCAACGGCTACTACGACAAGAAGTACACAGAGCCAATGGCAGACATGGACATCCAGGCCTGGCCACAAGTAACTCCCAGCCCTTGAAGAAGCGTGGCAGCAGACATATCAACAACTTCAAGCCAAGCAATACCCTTGGTACAGTGTCCGTGGACCGCTGGCAGCCACCATTGTCTACCTCCAAGAATGGGGCTGGCAACCAACCGAACTCATGCACTGGATGAGACCGGAATCCAAGTTGTGAGTTGCACCTCCAACAACCATGGTGGCAACTTGAACGGGCACTCACCCAAGAAGCCCAATGGCAAAGGACTTCACGTTTGGCCAGCAAGCCCCACTATCAGGACCTCCTCACCGGCCTCGACTGGCACAGGCTGACTAGCCAGGATGAAGAACCGCTGTGGGCTCATGGATGGATTCCTTTAGAACCTCAAGAAGCCCGTACACAACCACATCCCTACCAAGGGCATGGGTGCTGGGCCGGATTGTAAATAGACCACTCCAGCAGCACAGTGGATAGGCCTTCACGCTGGATGCCACACCATCCTCCTACGACCCTCGCAGCCAGCTGTGGATCTTTGGACTATGTGCCCACACCATGGCACTTGGCCAACTGCGAAGACTGGGCACCATCACAGGAGTGACACCTGGGGCCCAAACCAAGGTTCGGGCACTCCGCCCTGGCCAGACACACTGCAGATCAGGTCAAAGTCATTGTGCAATTGGCCACTGTTTGTGGCGCCAGACAAAACACCGCACACCCTTCCTGGACATCCTTGCTGAGGTACCACCCCAGGACTTCAACAGAGTCACGGTACTATACATCAGCAAAAACACCAGAACCCCAGATGCACCAGGCAATGAACCTCAACTACGACGACGACAAAGGGACTCTGCCCTGGCAGCTTGGGAACGAGCAAAGACTCTTAGAGGAATGGCAAGAAACACTTGATCAAGACCACAAATTGATCTACCAGCATGCAGTGAGCAGAATCAGCAAGATCTATGAGGACAACATGCACTACATCCACCAGAAAGCACCCAGGCACCAAGGCAAACAGACAAAACAACACAAGAAGGACCTTGTGAACATGTGCCGCAAAGCGTGGACTGACAACCATCACCGATGGGAACCGCACATGAGGAGTGGCTTTCACTGCACGGCCTGTGGCACAAGGATGCACCAAGGGCTGACAGCAGAACTCCTGGAAACACGACTCAAAGAAGACTGTCCTCAGATGCTGATTGAAGACACCCACCAACCACCAGCCATGCGCACAGCACCGCTACCCAAGAAGCCAACCCGTGCCCAGCAAATCAAAGAGATCCTCGACAAGCAACCAGACCAGCCTGCACCAGGCCAACACCTGCTGGCTGAAACCACGGGATACTTGAAATGTACCCAATGTGGTATCAACATCCACAAAAGGGTCAACGAAGCTGCCTTTACGACCTTCCTTCAAAGTCCATGTGTGAACCAAGAGTACCAAGCAGACCATCCCGGCCACACCAGTCATGCCTTATGGCAAATTGGGGAGAAAGTCAAGCGCACGCAATGTGGGATCCAATGGAACTTGGATGGACAACGTCGCCTCATAGCCACCCAGGCCTTGCGTAAGCCATGCAGAGGTGCAGGCACCAGAGGCTCTCCGCCACTCAGTGACTTCTTCAAGAAGAAAGACACTACAAGCAGCCAAAGCCAGGGGGCACCAGAAGCATCCGCTACCCAGCCAACACCTAAGCGGCCGAACTTCCAAACCGCTTTGGATGAACAAGAACAGGAAGATCTCAATCAAAGGCTGTCTGCACTGGCCATGAACCCCAGCCAAACAGCAGACGATGACACCTTTGGTGAGAACACCATTGGCATAGAAGTTGACTACTTCTGAGGGCTGGCAACCCACATGGACAAGACCTACTGAAACTGCGGCCAGTGAGGCAACATGGCAGTGAGGCAACATGCCTGGCAAGGCTAGAAACCCGGCCAAACGGCCCTCGAACTCAGCCACTCTAGGAAAAACATACATACATACATACATACATACATACATACAAGCAAAACATGACATAACAAAACTTTACATAACATAACAGAGTGAATTTTGCTTTTTACATATCACAGATCAAATTACGATACACAGAACATATCATGTTACATTGCATAGAACTTTGCATTACATTACAGTACATTACATCTTACAATACATTACATTGGCATTATATAACATTGCATTAATGTTGGCGCCTGATTAGTAAACGGGGGCCCCCCCCCTCCCCTCAAACAAACAGGAGGTCCTCTATAATAAACTATCACCAAAACAAATCTGGATTCCTGGTGAGGGATCTTTTGTAATTGATTGTAGTATTCATGTTCCTTTCATAGATTGTATTCAGCTTCCTTTCTCAGGTGCTTTGTAATTGTTCTCAGCAATCCTTTTGCTTTGCAGCCTCAGATCTTCAGCTCAAGAGAAGCCCCAAGCTTTCAGCTTCTTCCTCAGCTTCCATGGCTTCCTAAGTAAAGGAAGATTCCATGAGCAATTTTTCCAGTGAAAAGAACTTTTCACAATTGACGACCCAAAAACAAATTTATTATTGAGGATCAGGTGCCTTCCTGGTCTACTACCTTGAAAATGTGTTTAGGAGCAATGTTTCATAAAGGGTTTAATTGGGGAATTGGTGGTTTTGGCCAGCTGTCAGTTTTGAAGAAACCTAGAGAAAGCCAGATCAGCTAATGAATCATAATCATTGGCCTCAGGAGCTAAGTAAAGGGAGATTCCATGCGCATTTTTTCCAGTGGAAAAAAACTTTTCACAATTGAGGACCCAAAAACAAATTTATTATTGAGGATCAGGTGCCTTCCTGGTCTACTACCTTGAAAATTTGTTTAGGAGCAATGTTTTATAAAGGGTTTAATTGGGGAATTGGTGGTTTTGGTCAGCTGTCAGTTTTGAAGAAACCTAGAGAAAGCTATATCAGCTAATGAATCATAATCATTGGCCTCAGAAGGAATTCAAACCCTTATTAATTGGGTTTCCAATTTAAAAATTTAGGGCCCAAAAAAAATTTAGCATTATAGAGGTACCATTTTTCAAACAGGGGGGTCTGAATAAATTTGGAACAATTTAGCATTATAGAGGACCTATTTACTAATCAGGATCCAACATTACATAGCATTACATGCATACATACATACATACATTACATTACATTACATTACATTACATTACATTACATTACATAGCATTACATTACATTACATTACATTACATTACATTACATTACATTACATACATACATACATGTTCCAGGGAGCAAATTGATCACCAAGTTGCCGTGACAGTAGTTCAGCACGAAGTCCTCTAGCAACTGACGCGCCAAAGTGCCAGCTGGCGCCACGCCAACAAGCCACAGCAAAGTTTTGGGTTCAGAGGACAAGCGGAAGAAGAGCTCCTTACCGAAAGGCGAAAGCGAAAGAAAATGTTCGGAAAAAACACATCATGGCCTTGCCCAGAGCCTTGCCTCCGTACGCAGTAACAGTAGTTGTGGCAGCGCAGCCACAATCAAATAGGCCGCAGCTGCAATTACAAGTGGTGGAAGCCTTTTGTTGCGCGGGAGATACGGGCACACGCTGCAGGACGGGCACACGCTGCAGGGTTGATGACAGTATGTCAAGGCGCGCGAAAAGGTATAGAAGACAAAAGGGTAATAGTAAAATGCAAAGAGCGCGTGGCTAGGTCTCAAGACTGTGACCAAACTCCGTTGACTTGAATCGGCTTCACGCTACTCGCACAACCTGCCGGCAGAGAAGAAAAGCCCAGAGCGCCCAGAACAAGACCCCGACAAGGTTGAAAACAAAGCCCTGTGGCATGGCACAGCCAAACACACAGACACCGGCCCGAAAAGGCCCCCAAGGCCCGGACAAGTTGGGGACGAAAGGACAAGGACACACACGAAAAATTGCACGTTCGACGATCTGATCGCTCCAAGCCTGAAGAAACCCAGGTAGTTCAAAACACCTAGGAAGTGCAGAGCGCTGCAAGCATCAAAACCGTCCATTTCAAGAGGTCGCAAAGTCACGAACACGCGCAAGTCAAAAGTAAGCGGGCGATTGCCGACCTGGTGTACACACAGGATGCGACGCGGACGCGAACGCGTGGACAAGGAGACCTGAACAAGGCCCAGACAAGACACGACTCACAGCGCCGCCACAGCTATCGTTCCCAGCTGTTCAAGCGGTCAGAGGGAAAAAAAGCGAGAGAAGGACATGCTTCGCCAGCAGCGTTCGCGGACCGCAGCAATATGACAACAGGATGACAAGAGAAGGACAGAGGGTTAGCCACCGCAGCCAAACACAGCCAAGAGGACAGCGCAAGGACAACAGAAGGAAAAGAGAAGGAGGGTTCACCAGCAGAATGCAGGAGGGCAACTGGAGGCGGACAACAGGAGGACAAAACAAGGAGTTCATACCTGCGCTTGATTGAACGATTGCCCAAGCTGTTTTACCGGCTAACCCGCTTCGTTAAGCCTTTCTGTTCAGCTGACCTATCATCGCGCGGTTCCTGCGAGTCAAGGTCCAAATTCCAGTAAAGTAAAGCGCTAATGCATCCGTGAGTCACCTTCTGAACTTACGCTCGTTCACTTGAGCCCTCCATCTAAGTGTGTTCAGCGGTCTCTTCGGGGCGCTTGCTTCCCCCTTTTCAGAAAGGCGAATACAACTGAATGCATCGTCCTGCACACCTTCCAATACCTCTGATCACAGATGGCCGCTACATGCTCGACTTTGGGCAGCACCTGCCCGAAGGACCACAACGACATGTCCGACACTCCTCCCTGAGCACCGCCGCCTAGGTCCTACTCAGTGGTCCTACTCCTCAGCTTGCCAGCCACTTTGCGAAAAATGATAGGACCGGAAAACCCCACATGTTAACAACTTCACCCGACACAGGAGCGGACAATTGGTGGTTGGTGGTTGGTGGTGGTTGGTTGGGTGGTTGGGTGGTTGGTTGGTTGGCTGGTGGGTTGGTGATTGGTGGTTGGTGATTGGTGGCGGGTGGGTGGGTGGGTGTGTGGGTGGGTGTGTGGGTGGGTGTGTGGGTGGGTGTGTGGGTGGGTGTGGGTTCGTGTGGGTTGGTGTGGGTTGGTGTGGGTTGGTGTGGGTTGGTGTGGGTGTGGGTTGGTGTGGGTTGGGGTGGGTTGGGGTGGGGTTGGGGGGGGTTGGGGGGGGCACGGCGAGAGGGCGAGAGGAGGAGGAGGAGAGGGAGGAGGAGGAGGGAGGAGGAGGGAGGAGGAGGAGGAGAGGAGGAGAGAACGCACGTCAATGTGAGGAAATATAGAAAACATTAGAAAACAATAGTTCCTGATTGCCGGGGTCACATGTGTAAACACGAAGGGACATATGTCATGAGAAAATCTGAGGGTCACAGTTGCAATCATTGCCACGCGAAAACATACCGACATACCGACATACCGGACAAGGCAGTGGAGAAAGGGAAAGCACGGTGGCCAAAGCAAGGGATAAGGCCGGTGCAAGGCGGGCCGACCCACACAAGGTCTGGACAAAGCCCTCACAACGCGGAGAAGGCCCACGGCGCCCGGCCCATGGCGCGGCTAAGCGCGACACTCAGACCCGGACAGGCATTGGACAAGGCCAACCCTAAACAGGCGGCAGACCTATCTACAACGCAAGGCCCACGTACGGTAAGGCCGGAAACACAGACCTAGACAAGGCCTGGACAAGGCCACAGGAGAACAACACCCCGACAGGGTTCAGGGCGCAGCCAGAGTAAACTGTTTGGGGAACTGTTTGTCTTTCTTCCCTCTTGCAGCCAATGTATGGCCCGGCATGGCGCCTGACCCAAGTGAGATGCCCCGACAATTGACCTGCGAAGAGCGAAGGGAAGGAGGCGAATGCATCGAAGCGCAAATTAAACACTTCCGATCTTAGAATGCTGTAAACGGCTTGAGAAAGAATCGCCGCTAGAAACCTCTCAACACTTCTGCGCGTGTGACTAAACAAGTGTGTTTTTCACTTTTCTCTAAGCCTCTACTGTTCACCACGTTTCTCTGTATTTTTCTTTTCTTGTTGTCACTAGACTGACCACACTTTTCTACACGTGACACATGTCTCTCTGGAAGCCTCAACATTCTATACTTTTCTCTGCTGCAGTTGTCCGTTGGAAACTACTTCTCTCTTCTGCTCTCTTGGAATAATTGAACTACTTCTCTCTTCTGCTCTCTTGGAATCTTTGAACTTTACTAAGATCTGGACGTTCCTGTGCATCTACCTATCGCAATCACTCACTGATCAGTTCTCGGACAAAACATAGCATGTCAGGGCATCCTAGCTTCGTTCAACTGGCGAAAGTTAATTGAATAAGCTTGCTGAGTGTTGAAGCAACTCTTTCACCAGCTACCTACGTGATAAGAACAGCGTTCATTTGATGAGCTGGCCTAGCAAGTGATCAGTGATGAGAGTTCCGAGTGTCCATGATTCGGAATTTCTGTTCTAAGCTTACTCTTCTATCACGCTGCCCTACGAAAGACTGTGCTAGTGGGAATTCTGCAAGCGCCAAAAGGCATGACATTCCCACTGCACGCAGCTTTTGCTCAGCCTATCTGTAAAGCAGAAAGAACAAAGCGCACAGCCGAGACTACTTGGCACATATGTTTTGCGTTTGTCCTATATTGGCCAAGGTTCGCGGGCATCCCCTCCGTCCAGATGTTGAGAGCTGGTAAAAATGACCTGTTCAGCAAGCAAAGTCAAGGAGGAGAGCTCAAGTTGAAGACAGTTCCGTACAGGAACATCTTCTCTTTTTTTGAGGCTAAAGCAGGAGCAATGAGACCTCCAAACTGAAAGGTGACAATCCGCTGTGTTTTGTGACTTAGTACCGGTACGCATTCATACTACTTCTTAGGAATTTGATTTTGAAAAGAGCTGACCATTCTGAACAACCATGAATGTTGCATCTAAAACATTCTAAAACCTGACATTGAAGCTCCACATCGATGCACAGCGCAGCTCCATCCTTGGGTCGATTGAGAGGATGAGACGCAATCAACTCCTCAAGGCTCTGAAAGATGCGGATATTCTTCAGCACCTTGGAGCACATTCAAGTTCTGTGTGAGTGGTTCTGCGCTAAACCTGATGACAAGCTTTTGCAGAATCTCACCAAAATAGTGTCTCCACCACACTGGCGAAAGAACTTTCATTTTACGCCTGTCTAGGCCCAATCTCACCCAACTAGGCCAGGTAGGCCTGTCAGTCGAGACGCTGACGCCAGCCGCACAGAACTATATATAAAAGAGTGGGACCAAGGAGGGCACACCTGCCAAGAAACTGGTTTTAACTTCAAGGTCCTGCCAGGAAATTTACAGTTTGAGGCTTGAGGTCACAAAGAGCTTCCCCTGCCACGACATCAGCGCTTATTGTTACTTTTGGTGGATGGGCCATTCTAGTATACATGTAACGCGCACGTATTTGTAAGACTGGGTGATGGCTATACAGTAGTCTGCAGGGGGCGGCGCCTTTGGACACGCCTGCTTGAGTTATGAGCTTTTTCAACGGCTGTTTGGGTGAGACGTTGAGGTCAGCAGTAGGCATTCTCGGATTAGTTTTTTAGTTTTGATTTCGATTGATATCGAAACCTGTTGGAACGATACGTTGGAACATTTAGCAACCTTTAGGAAACCTTTGCGAACTTCCCGACCACTGCATTTTACTTCATACTTGAGCCCCCACTGGTCATTTAAGTTTGCTGGGGAGCGACCGCTTCAGCTGTACGTATATACTCATTTCTCGACGCCTGAGAGACAATGGCAAACAGTGGACAGTGGACTGGACATACCAAACCGAAAGAAAGAGAGAGAGGGAGAGAGAAGAAGCAACAGAAAACAAACTAGAGCAACAAGCGAGTAAGCCACTGCCCTGCTATCTTGTAGGCGGCCCATGCAAAGTGCAAGACCGGTTTTGGAACAATGCAACATTGACATAGTTTAGAATAAAATTGCAAGGCGCAAAAGGATGATGCCCAATCTTTGATTCGAACGCTTCGAGAACTTCTTGTCCCATGTATTCCAGGCCTCAGTGTGCTTTGCGCGCACTGCAAGATTCACACACGCATGGATACAATGCGACTGCATTCGATGTCTTACACAGGACATGGGAATGCCCATGAACTGGTGAGACTGGGCCCTGATAGTGCAATCACCATGGCAAGAGATTTTGCCTACGAAGTGTCAAAGGTGGAATCGTTCAAGAAAATGGTGGCACTGGCAACCATTTCCATGCAGAAATATGTGCACTGCGCTACAAAGGTACCTGCCCTAATAGACCCACGATCAGGGCTGCAAAGCCAAGACCAACCGCTGCAGTCGACAGCTGTCGGCCCTCAACTGACTGGAAAATTTGTGTTTGAGCATCACCACTTGCATCTACGAATGTAGACGAGGTACAGTAATTTGCGGCTTGCACGCACGTAGAGACATAAGCCAATCCACAATGTTTCTAAACTTTTACATAGAATCATAGAACCAACAGGAAAGAGGTTCTTTAAAGCAGCGATAGCATGTCAGAAGGGACAAGGGTGAAGATCCCGTGCGTCATTGCTGAACCTCTCAAACAATAGTTCTTAGCTTAGCGCCGGTGCTTCAAAGTTTCATAGACAGAACCCGAGCGCAGAAGGAATGGGGTTTGCTAGTCTATTTTTTGGCATGCGTTTGGTAGGTGCAAGTTACA
Source organism: Durusdinium trenchii (assembly GCA_963970005.1). Taxonomy (NCBI): domain Eukaryota; class Dinophyceae; order Suessiales; family Symbiodiniaceae; genus Durusdinium; species Durusdinium trenchii. The sequence continues at coordinate 463,944 of CAXAMN010028217.1, read as the reverse complement.
AATTACGCAGTGAGCGCAAGCATGACACCCCTTGTTCCATTTTGTACGTTGTTTTGAAACAACTGTTTTAGTGTTACCTGTTTTTTGCTATCCTTTGCTGTGTTTCTGGCATCATACAGGTATTGCGCACGGACGATTATATATGTAGAATAACTTTTGTTGAAACAATGTAAACATTGATGGCTCGCTGAATCCGATCGGCATCAGAAACGGGCGGACCTGCTTTCACTCCAGCCAAAGGTCGTCCCCTGCAGTACAAAAGCATGAACGGACGCTCAAACGGATGGCATCTAAGCACATCTCATCCAAGCACATCTTTTCCGAGCTTTGCGCCTTCCCAAGACAATCTTGCTTACAATCGCGAGCTGGCTTGCCACACCGAGCAAACTCTGGCACTTTTCTACCAAGGGTCAACCTTCTGAATTTTGACCTTCCCAAATGAAACCACACTGCATTGAGTCACGTCTGCCACTTTGATTGGAATCTCTGAAAAACGGCCAGCGGTTCAGTTGCCAATGGCGTTCGGCTAGAGCCCACGTTTCTGCTTGGCTTCTGGAGTGGGTTCTCTCCTCTTCTCTCTCTCTCTCTCTCTCTCTCTCTCCCTCTCTTTCTCTCTCTGTCTCTCATATTCTCATATTCTCTCATTCTCTCATTCTCTCTCTCTCTCTCTGTGTCTCTCTCTCTCTCTCACATTCTGTCGACGGCTGGAGGTGGATATTGCAAAAATTTCTGAGGGAACTGTTCACCTCCAGCACAGGCCCTAAGAGCATGCTCCGCGCGCCTGCAGTGGGGCATGATGGACAAGACTTCAATGAGATATAGAATTTGAATGTTCTTCTGTCTAAGCTTGCATAAGCAAAGCCGGCATCGGCAAGCCTTTTCGGAGGGAATGACCACCATCTTTTTGTCGATCTCGCGCAAAAAACATCGGTCTTTAAGAAGCTCAAAAAAGCAGACGCGCAAAACAGGCTCAAAATCACGGGCGCGCTCTTCCTTCATTTGATAACGACCGGAAACTGCAGGCACAAAATATCTGTTCAAAACTTGAAAATCTAGAAGACGAATCCGTTTCGAACAATGACTCTGGCAGTAGCGTTCATTGAAGTAGGTCTTCGGCTATGCCCGCAAAGCTGTTGCGATGCGCTCTTCAGCTTGTTCTTGCAGCGCACATTCCTCTGAAAAATCTGATAGACTCCTTGTCGGGCACACAACTTCAGAAGATCACCTGGTTCCTGCTAGGCTTTGCCAACATCCTTTTCGTTGCAACCTTCAGCAAGGCGGAACGATTCCTTCGACATTGCGATGTCTGCGCTCGGGCGTCTATTGTCTATGGCAGTCGCTGCCGGGCATTGCTGGTAAGCCACACTTGCTGCGGACGTGGCGTGACTTTTTCCTCCAAAAGAGTGGAACTTACTGCGCTAGGCAACCTCTAGGTAGCAAGGAACAGGGGTCCAAGGTGAGTCTTTGCCATGATGGAGGTCGCTATGGCGAACGAATGCCAAATGTACGCGCCGTCACGATGACAGCAAACGGTGACGGCTTCTGGATCTGCTCTTGAATTAACATCAAGTCTTTGAACTGCTTCGCCCCGTACGAATGGTGTTGTTATTGTCGGCTGTCCTCAAGCCGTCGATCGTTGGATTTGGAAAACTCTGTCGACATTGGATATCGCTTCTCATTGAGGGCTGGTTTGCAGGAGTTGCGTTTGGGGCTGAAGGTGGTTTGAGACCCTCCGCAAAAGTTTCCTGAGACATGGTAACGTCAAAAACGACGGGGCCCCGAACACACATCGACCCACAAAACTCCGCTGGAAACACCCCGTTTTCGCGTCTTGAGATCTTCCAAAGCTTCTCAAAGGCTGCGTACACTGCGACGCACCATCGACCGCGTCCGTCATCATCATTGGCTCCGGCGGCATTTTTGCATAGAGCAGGCAGAGCTTGCAGCAGTCCGCCTGCTTCAAGGAAACCTCCCTTGATGTTGCCAAGCTCCCTTGACTTGTGAAAGCAACGGTTTGCATAAGGACCATGAAGAGACCCACTTCGACTTAACCCTGGCGACTGCAACATGCCCCGCTCATTTTTCTTCAGAGCCGGACCATGATCTAAATGCCCTTGCTCCAAGTTGAAAGTGGACGAACCCTCAACGTCAACATTTACTCAATCTTGAGCGGCCTTCCGAATAATCACAAAGCAAGAACGAATACAATAAAACGATCGGCATGTTCGGCTAAAACCATACAGACACGTTTCCCAAAAACAAACAGCGACCTTTTCCACGCTTGCTTCCAGCAGTCTCTGACTGGCTCTCGTTTTGGGTCTTTCCTTTCCCTTTCCAGATGGGGACTGCCGCTACTTTGACCAGTCGCTCTGCTAATCCGGGCTTCGAGAGTCTCACCTTCATCGCTTTTGAAGCTGAAAGTCTCAGTGAGCCCCTTGAACACCTCAGGGAATGACACGTTCCAAGGCGTCGCCACTGGAATGTGTAAGCGTCTTATGCTTCAGGGGGCGCCTAGTCCCAAGAAGAACTTTGTGGTCGTGCAATGAGGTGGCACTCATTGCGGCGCCGCGATCATACCCACAGCCCGGTACTTTGACCGCGCTCCGCTACCAAGGTTAAAGCACCTATGGCTCGCTGAACGCGATCGGCATCACAAACGGGGCGAACTGTTTTCCCTCCAGCCAAAGGTGGTCCCTGCAGTACGAAAGCATGAATACTCTTTGAAACATATTATACATATACAAATATATGCTACAGGATATATACGTGGTACCCTAACTCTAACAGCAGTATGGTGCCAGGCAAGTTGATGCAGGTCACTTGCCGAATGGCACTGTGGACTCCAGACGCAAGTCTGGCAAGAAGAAAGTAGTAGGGCGCAGGTTCGTCCACGAAAGCATCCACATACAAAGTCTCAACGCAGCCAAGACGCGAGTCTTCACCTCCAAACGAATCCGTTTCACGCAGTGCAATGAAGTGAAAGGCAACCAGTTTCAGAGTGCAACAAATGCAACCCGAAGAGTCACGGCTGCCTGGTCCAGCACCATGTCTCCAACAGAAGAGAGCCAGCAAATGGGATAGCTGCTGAGCTGTCGATCTTGCCCCCAAGCTGCTTCAAATAGAAGCAAGGCCTGATGGCAGAGGATGTTGAAAGATCAGACCATACATGGGAAGACCATGACTGATGGAGGGAAGACCCAGAAGGCAGGTTGTCAAAATGAAGAGGCTTGGACTGTCTGTTTCCCCCATGTGCAACTGCAAAAAGCTCGTTCACACTTTCAAAAGAGAAGTAAAACAAAACAGAATGACCATGAACGACTCCGTTCAATGAACTCGCCTCGGAAATCCACCCGGCTACATCGGCCGGGATTAGGACGCTGCCACCCTTTCGAAGCGCCGTAATAGTCTCCTGTCCAGAGCTGTGACGCAAACTTCATGGCACAGTCGGCCATGAGCAAAAGCCGTGCGCGTGATGTCCAACGCTGTTTGTGGTGGAGGGGCAATGCACCACTGCGCGCACAGTCACAATGCACATCAATGCACATCACTTCGTGACAGCAACGACCTTTTCCTCTGCAGTATGCAGTAGCCAAAAACCAAAAATGTTGTAACATGTCACCCAATCAGTCTTCAACATACCTTTCAGAAAACATTAAATCGGAAGTCCCTATCCCTTGAAACGCTGTCAAGCGTTTGTGTTTTCTGTCGCTGCCTGTGGCGGGATCAGTGTCTGTTGATGATGCGCGTCTTCAACATTCCAGGGGCACGTTCACCTTTCTCTCGTGTCCTTCACGCAGTAGAATCTTGTTCGGTGAAAGCCTACCAGTCATAAGCTTGTTCGCTTGCTTGCTTTTTGTGCCTCCCAAGTTTGGCAATCCAAACATTTCTTTACAAACGCGTTTTCAACGTTGTCCTATGCCTGCAGGTAGGTCTACAGTATACAGTACATCGATGAGCTTCCAAACAAAGTTCATTGATTTGTGGGCATGTGTGTATGCCTGGATCATCATGCACCTTTGAATTGTGAGCATTCAACTTGCTGCAGAACACTGAACTTGAGACCCTGTCGCATCTGCTCATAATTGGTTCGGCAACGTTTGGACTGGCGTTGGCGCCGCCAAAGTCTTCTTTGTTGTAGTGTGGACAACTTTTGAAGCTTGCGCTGTCTGTGAGGCTTTCGACAAATAGCAAGAATGACCCCATCATTCTGCGCTCAGGATGGAGATCTCCATAAAATACGCGGTCTAGGATTTAGGCATTCAGCCTACAGCCAACCAGAGCCAGCCCTGTGGCGTCTACAAATCGTCCGCTATTTGGGCGATATTGAAAGCTTCCAAAACCACTGCCTTGTCTTACAGCGTGATACTTGTTCACCTTTCAATCTTTGCCTGCTGATCTTTGCCTGCAGCAATTGAGCGTGATGTTGTTGAAGTCTCGTCGTATTTTGCATGAGCATCTTGCATGTGTTGCAAGGGGATTGCGCTGTCGGAACATTTGCCCAGTGTTTACCTTGTTTCGTGACATGCCCTTCAAGTCACAATGTCACAATGTGCTAAGAGCCTGTCTCAAGCTAAACCTTCATTGGGTGATGATGGCTTCAATAATTTTGGGCACTTGCCTCTTGAATTGTTTCGGTCATCAGTGCAACCTTTTAATGGATAGTGTTCTTGGATTGGTTGATGCCTGCAATCACGCTCAAGGTATTTCCATGTTGCAGAAAGACTTCGAATTTGGCAGCATTTGTCAATCTTTGTATCTGGGGCGCCAAGGAGTCAGTAGTTTTTGACAAGCTGGCGGCGCTGATCTCGAGGCCAGGTCAGCCTTCTCCTCGACACGGGCTAGTCTAAGTCCATTTGCTCTCCAAGGTGAAGGGCGGCCGTTGCTTTCTTGAGCTGGCGGGAGTCCGGCTAGCCTGAATCTTGGCCAGGGTGGGCAAAGGAAGATCGGCGCGCAAGCCGACCTCCAAGCAGCAGGCCTACAAGTTTGCAGGCCAAGCCGAGTGGCCACACCGAGCTCGCAGAAACGGGCAACGTTGGCGGCCTCGAGCTCGTGGCCACAGCTGCGAGGGTCTGAGCCCTATCACAACGCAAAGATTGCGCGGTTTTTTAATCTGTATCGCCCATTTCTTGCAATTCTGTTCAACGTTGCGTTGGTGCTTTTCATGTCGCCTCCAATGGTGTTTCGGTTATCGTGTCTGCTCTGCGTTGTCTGCCTTGCTGATTGTAAAAGTAATTCTTTCTTCGGACGTTTTGTAGCTCTGCGTCTCTCATTTTATCGGGGTGTTGGATTGTCGTGACCTACTCTTGAGCCTATTCTAGGTTTGAAACTGCGTAGTGCCCTTTCTTCCTCTGTCACTTCTGCGAATGTCAGACCTTCGTTAAAGAATTGTCTCATTCAATCTCTACACTGTATGAAGTGTCAAAGCATGTCAAAACTATGTTCAATCCATTTGCTATCGATGTGTTTGTGTGTGTGTGCCAACTCCTGTTTCCAAGGAGCACGACCACAATGGTTCTGGACGCGCAGCCCTCGCACTTTTTCTGGGCAAAAAAAACGGCTGTTGGTACACTTCTATGAACTTCTATGATTTGTGCGTGTCATCTCAACACTTGCACTCCTCCCTGGCTCATCTTTTTGATGAAGCCAGTACTGCACAAAATGCGCCTCCAGCTCAAGCCGTTCCTCGGCAGACTTTACACTGCCTGATTTCAAGCATCGCCCCAGTCACCGCGTCACACCTGGCATCGGTGTGATGATTCCCGAGCTGGTCTTCATAGATGAAGTCCGCTGCATCAAGGCTTCTCTGACCTTGAGTCGACCTCTGGCATGCTCCGCACACTGGATGCCCTCGAACTCGATTTCGATGAAAGCACTGGACTCCGGGATGAAGTTGGCATCTTTTCTATACCAAAGTCCAAGCCCCTGGGTGGCATTCAAGTGTCTGATGAGCTGGTACGCCGTTTGAACTGCCGACTTAGGTGCACGGCTCGTCGCTGAGCAGATCCTGCTGACCACGTAGGCAATGTCCGGCCTTGTCTTTGTGGCCAACCAGAGAAGTTCTCCTCCGAGCTGTTGTGCCTCTCGTACTTGTGTAGGTGTTCGATCCAGCTCATCTTCAGGCTCCTGAGCTTCTTTCATGAGTTGGGCACTGCAGAGCCATTGATTGGCAAAGAAGTCTCCCTGTTCTGTCCTGCTCAGTTCCATACCACAATACCGAACCGGTTCTGCTTCTCCCACCCACGTAGGCTCTGAAGTCTCCCACGTTTTTCGAAAGCTCTGAAGCCCACCTTCCACTATTTCCTTGGTGCCAAACAGCATCACATTGTCCACGTACACCAAGGCCATCTCCAGAATCCTTTCGAAGCACCAGCCACAGGTTGTGAAGCTCTGTTGGTACTCGTAGGTGACGTGGTTGGCCTGGAAGGACATCTCAATGTCCCTCTATTCTCCCCAGAGTTTTGGAGATTTTCGCAGGCCATAGAGAGCCCTTTCAATCAGCCACATTTCCCCCTCCTTCACCAGTCCCAAGCGAATTAGGATCTTTGGTGGGAGCATCAGCACCAACCTTTTTCTCTTGGTTGGGTTGTCCTCCTGCATGCAGTCTTCTTGACCTTCACGACCTCCTCCATCTCCCTCTTCGTTCTCTTGAAGGCGACCGTGAGAATCTTCAAGCGCCAGCACTTTCCTTCTACTGCTTTCTTGGAGAGTTCGTAGAGGAGCGTTCAGGAAGGCTGTCTTGATGTCCAAGCTGGCAGCTTGCCACCCGCGTGGTGCGGCCAGTGCCAAAGAGGTCCTCAAGCAAGTAGTATCAGCACCCCCTGCATAGAGTTGAGCTGCTTCTGAGCGATCACCTGGGCCCCTTCCAGCTCCCTTGAGGTAGTTTCCACACACCACCAGACGACACTTTCTGCGACCATCTGGAGCTTTCACTGCATGTATGGCCTTTCCAGGGAGTACTTCGACCTTGTCACCATGCTCCCTCTGGTAGTCGGCCACTTCCGCTGGCGTCAACCTTCGGATCGCTTTCTTACCCTCCAAGGATTGAATCTCCTTCATGATGGCCTCGATCCACAGCGCCCGATCCCTGTAGACCTCATTGCTCGGCGCGATGCGAGTTTGCAGGATTTCATCTTCAAGAAGCCTTTGGGTAGACGCCACCTGCTCCTGCCTCAGTGCAATCAGGCCTCGCGACAATGGCGGCACTTCTCTCGGAGCAGACCCCTCCACATTCGGCGGTCATCTTCTCTCCTCAGGTCCTCTACCCCTTGGACGCAAGCCAACGGGGTCTTCTCCCTTAGTCTCCACCGAAGTCGAACAAGGTCATCTTGGATGTGAACCTCCTCCATGACCTGATCTCATCGCTCATCCGGCTTAGCTTCCTTGGTGTCCTTGATCAGGTAGCTCACCACCTTGACCTTCTCCTTGTCCGTGAGCACTGCATGTCCCTTAGACACTTCTGGGGTTGGGGTGAGGTAGGTCACCGTCTCGGACGTCACCTCGAAAGGCCCCCCACGTTCCCACGCACGCTTCCTCACCGTGATGAGCTGTCCAGAGCGGGGCAATTTTTCTTCGATGTTTTCCCGTCTTCTCCTTTCCAGCTCAGTCACATGTCTAGCTGCAGCTGGCCACCACTTCGTAGGCATACCAGAGGCATGTAGAAGACGACGGACTTGTTGTTTGATCGAAGCTATCATAGCCTCAGCTCTTCCATTCGACTGGCGCTCGTCCGGCGGGCTGAACGTCCGAGCCCCCTTTGCAGGCACCATCTTTGAATGGATGGTTGTCGAACTCCCTTCCAGCATCAGTGTGGATTCGTGCCACCGGATAGCCATGCCTCCTCAACACGCCAAAAAGTTCCTGAACGCCAGCCAGTAATTGCGAGGCGCTCTTCGAAGACAGCGGGAGGCAGATAGACATTGTCACCATCTTATACACCTTTTGGTGCTCCTCTGTCTCTTCGGGCGTCTTTGGAAGTGGCACTGACGGTTCACCCCGATCTTCAGGCTCTGGGTCTGGCAACAGTTCTTGCTGAGCACCGTCTCCTTTGCCTGGTGATTCACCTCCTTCTTCACAGTCATCAAGTCCCTGAAATTCTCCTTCATCAGACGTGGGTCGAGCCGTCAGGTCTCGTGTCACCTCGTACTCAACATCTTGAAGAGCTTCCTCCTCAAGCGCGGGCCAGTCTCGTCGCCAAACTGGGTCGAGATGCACGACTCGCTCAAGAGAGAAGGGCCAATTTGCTCCCAGTCTTTAAATTCCTGATGGAACAGCCAGCGGCACCTCAGCGCATGCCGGAAGTGGCCTCATTTTGGAGAAGGAATGGAGGAATACCTCAATTTGGACTTGGTGACCTTCAACCAGGGTGCCTATGGGGGAATGGCAGTCAAGCCAACATCACTGGCGCTCAATATGGAGTTCGTGGTACCCGAAGATAGAGGCCCTCCGAAGGCGTTTCTGAGGACCAATTAGCACCAAGTGTCAAGTTCGGACCTTGCCAGGTGGGTCCGGGGACGATGAGAGAAATCGCTCGAAGCATCACCACAGACATCTAAAGAAAAAGGGTCACTATGAGGGCATTGTCGTGGCACACCTTGCGCAGGGGCATGATGTACAACGTCACCATGCGGAACAACAAGAGGTCGTCCAAATGGCCATTTCCACTTCATCCAACTCATCCAGACCCCATGGCCTTCCCAACGATCGCGAGGGCCCTGGTAGTCCCGTTACCGGATGATGACGAAACTCACTGCGAGTGCGGCAATTTGGGCCTCCGATCACCGCGTCAATCCAGCCCAGCATTGCAATACGAAGCAACGCTGCGTACATCGCATCGTCTTTGGACATGTCGTGACTTTGATCACGTTGAATGTCCACCTCCAGCAGCCTTGTAGTGTCCCCCCTGCTTCTTTCAATGCCCTTCTTCTTCGCCGCGCCACCATGGACATGGCTGCGAGCTGCGCAGGGCAGCCCAGCGATCGACCTCCTCAGCCGGGGCTTACTCCTTCAACCTTGGGCTCATAACCTGGGCGTGCAGCCCTCGAACTTTTTCTGGGCAAAAAAACGGCTGTTGGTACACTTCTATGATTTGCGCGTGTCATCTCAACACTTGCAGGTTCAATTCCACCTTAACCCCTCTAGGCTTTCAAGCTGCACAGGCAAGCAGGGGGCCGGAGCCAGGCGGGGTTCTCCGGCCAATGAAGACAACCCCCACCTGCGTGCAAACGTACTTGCACATTTTCCTTTAGTTTTAAAATCAAATGCTGTAAACAAGAATGTTTCGGACATATTCACTTTGCCGTTCCCTATCAGGGCTGTTTCTCAGGTCTCAAGTTGCCCAGCGCTCTAAGCGGGTAATGTAATCATTAGAGCGCAGTGGAACTTCCAAACTGATTTAGTTCTTCCGGTCCGGGCATGGATCTAAGTGCGTGCCGCAGCATCGTCCCACTGTGGTGTGTGATCCCTTCGGGGCGCTTTGACTAAGGGAGATTTTTCATGTTACTCGGTTACTCGTCTTGCGCGATCAACACTGGATTCTCGTCCTTTCTCGAGATCGCCGCTCCGCCGCAGGGCTCGCTGAAAACTTTCACAGAATGACATGCCACGCGGCTAATGTATTCACTTTGACGTTTCACCACGATTTCTGTCCTTCTTCCTGATTCTCTTCTTTTTCTAGGTCTTCTTTCGTCGCTAAAGGCTTTTTATGCGTAACTCAGGTTTCTTTCATAGCTAATATACTCACCTGGACGTTTCACACTAAATAATTCATGCACGGTCTTGCTTTCTGTCCTTCGTTGTTTCTCTTTCTAAGTCTTTCCTTCGTTGCTAGAGGCTTTTTGGGTTACAACTCAATTTTTCAGTTAAGGGACCGCCGATACGGCTGTGTGTGTGTGTCAACTCCTGTTTCCAAGGAGCACGACCACATCGGTTCAATTCCACCTTGACCCTCTAGGTTTTCAAGCTGTACAGGCAAGCAGGGGGCCGGAGCCAGGTGGGGGGTCTCCGGACAACGAAGACACCCCCCACCTGGGTGTAAACGTACCTGCGCATTTTCTCTCAATTTTTAAACCAAGTGATGTCAACAAAACTGTTCGGACTTTATCACCTTGCCGTTCCCTCTCAGGGCTGTTTCTCAAGCCTCAGGTTGCCCAGCGCTCTAAGCCGGTAATGTAATCACTACAGTGGAGCTGCAATCAAACGATGTAAACAAAACTGTTTCGGACTTGTTCACCTTGCCGTTCCCTCTCAGGGCTGTTTCTCAGGTCTCAAGTTGCCCAGTGCTCTAAGCCGGTAATGTAGTCACTAGAGTGGAGCTTCCAACTGATCTAGCTCTTGCAAGCATGGATCTAAGTGCGTGCGCGTTCAATTGAAGTAAAGGCGCTGCTCCTGCATTCCTTTCAGGCAAAATTGCGGTGGAAGCGGAAAAATGTTAAACAGTATACCGAGCATGACATGCCTGTATACTGACTACCATTTTTTGATCGGTGCGCGTTGTCTTGGAAGCTTGCGTCTTTCGAAGACTCGACGAAAGGACCAAGAAAAGCCAACAGAAGTTCCCGGGCGCGCCTCCAAGAAGCACTGCTCTCGCACTGTCCGGGCAACTGATATGGCCTTGCAGCAAAGGAAAAAAGACTGCAGAAAAACATATGTTTACCGCGTGTTCTTCATGTTTTTTGCGGTCTCATGGATTTCGGTGCGTGTCTATGATCATTTTATCCGACTTCAACTAGATAGGGAGTGGCATTGAAAACAGATATACTATATATCATGTATAATCTATATATATAATATATAATATATAATATATAGCATAATATATATATATATATATATCCGCCGACCCCTGCTTAGCTGCCTGGGACGGCGTAGCGGAGCGATTGAGTGCCACCGGCCTGCTCTGTCAAGCTTTCTTCTGGTCCCTTTCATAAAAGAGCTCCTACCTGCTCTGCCTCTGGCTCCTCAAGCTTCTATTTATTGGGTTTCGAAGCTGCCGTCTGGCACCTCTGGTACCTTTCAAAAGAGCTCCTACCTGCTCTGCCTCTGGCTCCTCAAGTTTTTTTTATTGGGTCTGCCTCTGCCTCCTGAAGCTTTCCTTTGTTGGGCTTCGAAGCTGCCGTCTGGCACCTCTGGCCCCTTTCATCATTAAAGAGCTCCCTTCAAGCTTTTTCTATATTGGGTTTCGAAGCTGCCGTTAGGCCTCCTACCTGCTCTGCCTCTGGCCCCTCACAAGCTTTTTGCATTGGGCTTCGAAGTTGCCGTTAGGCGCCCTTTTTGGGCGCAGAATTAGATGGGGGAAAGCCGTGGCGCTACCTCCGCTTTTTGGCTGTGGCGATAGCTCCACTTTTTGGCTTCGCTTTGCGTCTGGTCTAGAGCTCCTACGTGCTTTGTCTCTCTAGAGCTCCCACCTCCCCTCAAGCTTTTTCTATATTGGGTTTCGAAGCTGCCGTTGGGCACCCTCCCTATCCGCGCCCTTTTGGGCGCTGAATTACATTCTGGAAAAGGAGCGGCGCTTTGGCTTCACTTTGGCTTTGGTCAAGAGCTCCTACGCGCTTTGTTTTTCTAGAGCTCCTACCTGCTCTGCCTCTGGCCCTCAAGCTCTTTTTCTGGCCGCTCAGGCTTTTTCTATATTGGGTTTCTCCTCCTGCTACTACTTCTTTTGTTACTATTACCATTAGGACCGACTTCTGACTACTTAGGTGTCTTTTGGTGTCTTCTTTGAGGTCGATCTTCCTCAACAGATTGGGGCCTTGGACGTGGATGGCTTGGCTTTGTGATGAGCTCCGTGTGGAAGAGGCAAGCCCATGGATGGCACGGGCGCCGTCACGAGCACGTCCCAGCGCTGGGCTGAGCCTCCGACAGTCTGAGATGATCAAAATGCGCTTTGGCTTTATCCACTGATAAATATCTAACGGTTAGATTCTTCCACTTTTTTGCTGCACACGGGCCTGACACTCGAGCTCGCTACCCGTTAAAGGTTGAGGGTCTCCACCGCACCGTGGCACTCTACAGTGAGTCAACCGCCAGAAGGGGTGAAGCAAAAATAGAACAAAACTCAGTAGAGACTACAGACTTGCAAGATGCAGGCCCATTAACCCTCACCTAAGCAGCCGAAACAAGAGCATACCAGACCCAAACGAGATGAGTGTCAAACGAACGCCACCAACGAAGCTAGACAGGAGGCCGAAACCAAAGTCCTGAAGGGAGGTCTTCTTGTAAAGATGGATCAGATCGCAAGCTCTTAGAACGCTAGTCATAAAGCGGAAATGGCACACTGCTTTGCGAAACCAACCACTCCACGTCGCTGCTCTGAGTGTAAGAATCCAGGAACAATAGCACATGGGACTCGCGAGTCACCATTCCCTTGATCTAGAAAAATTGTTTTAATTACTAACAGCAATGGCCTCCAACCTAATAGCGATGGCCTGCAAACTAACAGCGATGGCCTCCAACCTAAAAGCAATGGTTCCAAGTAGGTTTTAAAAAATGCAAAAAGTTTGCCATTCAAAAACTTATACAAACGAGTCGTCTTTCATCCAAGTCTCATAAAAGAACGTTCTGCGCATGATAAATCATCTAATTAAAGAAAATCACTCATCATTTGGGACTGTCTCTGAAGTTTCGAAGTTTCTTGAAATAGACGGATTCTTTGTAAGTGCTGGGTTGGAAAAGAACACATTGGCGCAAATCCAAACACGGCGTCCATTCCGCCAGTTCTCCGTGCGCTGTGGACCGCACATGCGCGCGTGTGCTGAGTTGCTATACTGTACATTGTGAACAGCACCTTGCACACACAGCATGACGGCGTGAAGCCTGGACCACATGTCAGAATCCCTAGGAGCAAGCACCCCCCTGCAGAAAGAATCCGGCACCACAGTGTATGACAGACTTTCTGTGGAATCCCGCATCACGTGTAAAAATGCAATCAAACATACAAATAAAGGAGACATCATTCTGATTCTGATTGCAAAACCAAGAATCCGATCATTGCGAAACTCTGGCTATTTGTCAGGGGTTGAAACAAAACTTCCCACTGAGTCACTCCACCTCTGCACAAAGGTCGAAGCCGGTCCACTTCCACGCCATCTAAATATCTCCCACGTCGCATTGTACCATCGACCAAATACACTGCTGACCTCAGATGTGCTAAAGCAATGGCCAAACCACACTGGCCAAAGGAATCCTATGAGGACAAAACTGACTGAGCTGAATGAAGAAAACAGAAGCAAGCACCGTTTACATGAAAATCCTGGGCAACTGACTGGTGCTTCCACATCCCTTTGCAGATAAACATGTAAGTTATGTTTATATGTATATAGTGAAGAAGCTTCAATGTAGATCATAGTGAACATGTACAGCATGTAAAGCAGTCTTTGATGCGACCGCAGCCCTTTTGCTTATTGAGAAAAGTTCGCATGGTAGCGGAGCAAAGATAAGGGTAACCCCCTGTGAGCTCCAGAGAATAGCCCCTAGGTCACTGGGATCGCGGGAACAATTTCGAGCCATAGATTTGGTGCCTTTGGAACCCAAACACTGAACTGGTGATAAATTGTTGTGAGCTGCACTCTGTACCCCGCACATTGTGTCAGAAAGACATTAGTGTGCAGGAAAGATGGATGAAACCTTCAGGTTATAGCACTCAGAGTACACAAGCAACAACATCAGTGGCTGAGGCAGTGAAGAAAGCAGCAGTTGAGGACAAGAAGTCATCAACAACTGATTGGTCAAAACTGATAGCAAAGCCCAACGTCTTTGACTACAAGTCACAAGAAGAAGAAATCAAAGCATTTAGAGAGCGGTCATGGGTGTTTGAGAAGTATTTGAGCTCAGTTGATAAGGCTTACATCAAAAAGTTGAAAGACATTCATGACAAGCCAAATGAGAAGTTTGACATGGACTTGGCAACTACAAAAGAGAAGCCAAGGTGCATCAAGCTTTACGCGATAGCTTCATTGATGAGGGGAAGAGCACTGCAATTGGTGGAGGTCTCTAATGGATTTGATGCCTAGAGGAGTTTGAACAAATCTTTGAAACATACTTCAAAAGCTAAAGGCTAGAGGCCTAGCACTGTTGGGAGCAGCCACTACATGGCCAGCATTTTCAATGAACCGGGCACTACAATCACTACAACCTCAACTTCTGAAGCTTGAAGAACTGTTGATGAGACGGTCAAGGCAGGGGCGACAATTCAAGAAGAGTTGAAATCTGCTATTGGTTTGAGACTTGAATTTGACAAGTGGCCACAATGTTCAACACTCAACTTTGAGGGAACAACTGTTGCAGTGGGATCTTCTCAGCACAAGTGGGCTACTGCAATGGTGGCAAGTAGCAGAACAGACTATCAAGGACCGATGCCAGCGGACATTGATCGGGCCCAAGATTCAAGAGGAAAAAGCAAGAAGGGCAAGAATGACCATCAGAAAGGCAAAGGTATGGATGCCAAGGGCAAAGGAAAGAAAGGAAAAGGAGATTAGACAGGAAAAGAAGGCGTGGCAACACGCTACACTTGTGGGAAGCCAGGACATCTTGCTCGGGACTGTTGGAGGAACAATATTCGACAGGCGGCAAGCGATCTAGCAAATTCATCTTCAGGAGGAGCATCAGTGAGTGGTCAACAACAAGCCAATGTTAGCCAGCAGAGTAGCTCAGCAGAGACCAAACCAGTGGTCAGAAGGGTTGAGAACAGTGAGCCAATCATCTTTGACTTGGGAGAAAGGGATGATGAAGCAGAAGATCATGGAATTCGAGCGGTTCATTTCTACATTCGAGATGATGATGATGATGATGATGATGATGATCATCATCATGGTGATGATGATGATGATGACGACGACGACGACGATCATGATGATGATGAGCCATGTGAGGAAGGAGGAAACCTCATCGAGGAAAACTTGATGGATATTGAGAACGAGGAGTCCAAGGTTAGAAGACTTGGAGAAAAGGGAGAGAGAGAGAGAGGAGGAAGGATGTGGCCATCATTATTGATAGTGGAGCTGATGTAGCTTTATCCCCTTTGAGTATGGCAGATCATGGAGAAGGAGAATTGGAGTACAGCGCAAAGACCAAGCGGAAAAATTTCTCAGCGGCCGCGGGCCCAGGCCCGCAACCAGCCCCCTCCCACCCCCCAGCCGCGGGCCCAGACCGAACCATATCCCCAAAAGTGGGGAAATTTCCTTGCGTGGCATTGAGGGACGTGAAGTACTTCTCAAAGAGAATGTGATCTTCAGTTCAAAGGCAAATCAGCCTTATGGAGCATGGTTGGGGAAACAATTGTCGAGAGCAAGTTTTGGAGAATGGTGACTTGAAGGTACCACTCAACTTTCAAATTCGCTCTTTGACAGTACAAGGCCGCGCTAGGGTCATTAGAGATGAAGATGAAAGCTGCTTGGAAGCGCAAGTACCGGCAGCAGGTTGGAAATTCAATCGGCATGGACTGCCAGTTGGAAGCTTATTGATATGGGATTCTTTGCACCAGGATACAAGAAGCTTGAAAACAGAGAGGAGAGAAAGAAAGAAGCGGAAAAGGCAATCGTAAGAATGAAGAAGACGTTGAGTGTGAAGTACAATTGAGCCCACTGGATGTAGACAAAGTCTTGGCGAATGGAGAATGGAGTAGAGTTAGCTCACGGTTCTACTTTAGCAACATTGAGGGCAGCGTGTGATTTGTCGGCATTTCAGGTAGCGGCTCTAAGTTAAAGGTCTACACAAAGATCCTCAGTCATAACAAAAACATGGAAATCTTGAACGCCAAAAAGTTTGGTGAGCGAAGCAAAGGCTCGAGAGACAAGAGAAGCACTAGGACAAAGCGTGGCAAAGATGCCAGATGAAGCCACTCAGACAAAGCATAGTTTGACACATCTAACATACGCCACTTGGTGTAAGGAGCGCGTTGAACATCAAGCACGTCCAGTTCGCCATGAGAGAACAGGTGGATTGACGAGAGGAAGTATTTCTGAGGTGATATTTTTTGCTACACTAGCGCGAGAGATTCACAAACAAAGTCAGCAAGAGCAGTATGTATGTGGGCTAGTTGTAATTGACAGCCAGACTGGATACATTCATGTTGCGCCTATTAGGAAGCAGCAAGAACCAATTTCGTCTCATTGTGGAAGAGTTGATGAAGTTCAGTCATTTGTTGGGGTATTCAGCCATCACCTACAGGAGTGACAAGATGCTGATCACCGCTCGTCACAGCCTAGGACTGGCAACAAGATTGAACACTTCAAAGCTTGGAGGTCATTCATTTCTGCCAGAGAATGCAGTTGACAGGGTGAGGAAGCTTGCAGGAAGTTTCATTGAAGGCGCGCAGTCAAGACTTGGCATCAAGGTAGGATCAGATCGTGCACTTTGGACTTGGGCAGCAAGACACGCCAGTTGGGCGCCACGGCTATATGCAAAGTCTCAACAAAGGAGAAGCTCGATGGCATCTATGCTTGCTTTTTGGAAAAGTTGAAAGGCAAGACACCTATGTGCTGACAGATGGTGTGCAGGTAGCGCTAAGCAAATGGATCAGAAGAACAGATCAAGATTGGTCCAAATACTTGCCAACCTACAAAAGCTTCAATCCTTACTCATGGGAGTATCAAACAAACTTTGGAGCAGAATCGTTGCCGCAAAAAGGAGAGCAGAAGCATTGCCAGCAACACAAACAGACATTCCTCGAGAGCATGTGATGCTGAAGTTCATGGGTGGGGATGCAGAAACCAATACCGGCTCCAGCCCCGGTAGAAATCCGGTTGAAGCAATGAAAAAAGATGGAGATGAAAGGGAGCCCGGTGGAGAAGAGACACCAAGTAAGAAGCAGAAAGTTCTCTTCGCAGCTGAGTGTTGTCTCACTTGTGAAGGTGAAGGCGTTCCCATCTACATACATCAGTGCCAGCAGGACAACCCAATCCAGTTACTCCGATACTATCTTCTTTGAGATCACCATCAACGCCTTCAAGACCCAGGGAAGCATTTGGATTGCTTGAAGAAGAAAGCCATATGAAGAAACTCAGGCCATCAGAAGATTCAAGAAAGCCAAGTTTAACTTGGTGAAAGTTGCAGGAGAAGATCTTTATCATGTGGATGAAGAGTCATCCCCAGTTGCAGAAAAAGTTGATGGAGAAGACTGGGAAGAAGAAGGAGATGAGGAAGAAGAAGATGAGTGGAATGGACCGGAATGTTTGTGGCGTGATGGAGAACATGAACCAGAAGAAGATCCAGAAGGATGGATAGACAAGGTAGCTGATGAAGCTGCAGAGAAAAGACTCCAGAAGACGCAAGCGCAAGAGAGGCCAGAAGGTAGCACAGAAGGTGTCAGTTACCTGGCAACATGCAATGTGTATGATTGGAGAAAGAAGCCTTATCACCATGGAGATGGAATGGCAATCAAGAGGTGGAAGAGATCGAGACTAGTTGCAAGAGAATTGCTTTTGCTGAAGGAAAGTGAGAGATGACATTTTCTCACCAGCAACTTCAGGACATGTACTGAAGCTTTTGCTAACAGTATTCTTGCAGAGAGTCAGTGAAGAGGAAGAAGCAAGAGAGGGAGAAGGAGCATTCTCTCAGATGCTAGGATGACTTGGTGTGAAGGATGCATTCTTGCAGGTACCACAGGAGAAACCATTGCAAGTGAACTTGAGAATTTTGGGTGAAGAGAATTTACCTGGACAGAGAATTGCAGCAAAAGCATGGTTTGACTTTTTCGCGGAAGACTGATTTCATTGATATACTTTGAACAACCATGGATCAGAATGATACTCTTCTCATGTCTTCCCAGGCATGGACACTCAGCACTGAACTTGTAACTGAGTTCCTCGGTCAGGTGATGAATTCAACTTTTTGAGGGGAAAGTACAAAATTGAGAAAGATGGATTATGGACACCGCCAGGCAACTACAGCCAGCAGATGCTGAAAGCCTATGAGGAGCAGATTGGAAAGATCAAACTCTAAGTTAACCCATCTCTCCTTTAGCAACTCACTACCGGCAAGGACAACCTCCAACTGATGAACCAGCTCACAACCAATCCTCTTAGGCTTCCCTTTGGAACGGCTTCTCGAACCGGCGAGCAAGTTCAACCCACGGATCATAGCTTCAGGGTAGGGGATATGGTAACCACATAGCCCTATATCTGATGGAAGGGGGAGAGGAAAAATCCCCTCCGAGGACTGTCCGCAACGCGTGCTCACATGTAGTTCAAACGCTTCCATCAGTTCTTCTTTTCTTTTCCTGCCTTCTTGGCCTCCTCAGCTTCCTCTGCAACAGCCTCTTCACCTTTGGGAGGTCTCTCACCTCCCCTCCCTTTGCCTCGCTCCTCAGCCAACCTCCTCAGTGATGCCAGTTCGTCCAGCTCCTCCACAGCCTTCTCTGAAAGATTCATCTGCCACTCCTTCTGTGCAACAGAGCAATCCCAGAATCCACGGGCATGGAAAAGGCGCATTCCTGTCTCGAGCTGACCACACTCTTCCCTGCAAAGGTGAATTGACACACCACGATCCTGTCCTCCACCAAACGCTTCCATGATGCGCTCAGATTGAGTCCCCGTCAGCACGAAGTCCATGCGCCCTTCACCTGGACGCAAAGCCCTGACTCTGCCTGCTATCTTCACAGAAGCATTGTAATAAGATGCTCTGTCAAGCTCAATCACATCAACCTCCCTCAGCTTATCCATGGTGAGGTCCGACCAGGCATACAACTTCTCCACCGGCGCTGCAACCTCTTCTTCTGCGGCTGGTCTACGACGAGGGCGAGGTCGAGCTGGCGCGGCCGCCGGTCTTCTGAGTTTGGGGGCCATCACTCCCTTTACCAATGATATCGGCCTCCTCTGCCGTGCGACTTCCTGTCCTGCAATTCCTGCTTTGCTCTCTTTGTGATCCCTTTGTTGGTTCCTTGCGTCCAACGGGGATGGCTGGAATAGGGCACGCGGCCCGCGGCCCCTCCAACCACTTCCTTGTGGGTTTCCTTTACCTCTCCCTTTGGAACCCGATGACCTCTCTGGCGGGGGTCGATCTGGTGTATGTGGTGACCTTGGCTTTCGCTGTGTGGGCCTCGGCCTCAAATAAGGCTCTCTCTCAATCGCTGTCTCCTTAACAGCCTCCTCTCCTAAAACTCCTTTTTCTCTCTCTGGGAGTCCGGAAGCTCCCTTTTCTGTCTTCTGACCTCTGAACCACTTACCTCTGTAGATCCTGACTCACGTCTCCTTCGCCTTCTTTTTTCTTTCTCTTGCCTTCGTTTGGGCGTTCTCGATCTCTTAATAGTCTCTTTTTCTTCTTCCCTTCTTCGCGGCAATGGCTTCCGATCCTCTGTATGCTTGGGAGTGGTGCTAACTCCCTTGGCCTCCTCCTCTTTCTCTTCCTTCGCTTGTAAATAGGGGGATACTTTTGCTTGTCCACTAGGGCCTTCTCGACCTCGAGTCCTCTCCTCAGCTGCCTTGTCTTCCGCTTCCTCCTTCTCAATCACGCGACCACTGGGAGATCCTTCTCCGTTTGTAGTCTCCTCCTGAGGTACCCTCTTGGGAGATGAGACTCCCTTTTCAGGACTGTCTTCCTCGGGTACCAGGCGCGAGATCGAGTAAAAAGCGCTGTCACGGATCTTGGTGACCTTGGCTTGTGCCTCGAAAGTCGGAGGAATGCGAGGGTGGGCGATCGCCGCGAGAACTCGATCTGTAGAGGTACAGACCGAACACTTGTCTGCTAGAAGCGGCCACTTCCAGCAGACCTCACACGTGGGCATACCCTTCGAGCCCAATGCTACGGTGAAAAGGTACCTAGTGTTGTGTTTACTCATGTGGCCATATGAACATACATATAATATATATATATACGTAACCTTTGCAACCTTTGCCTTAATCGGGCTCCGAAACACGAACACTAATATAGGTAACAGAAAGAACGAGCGAGTCTACAAGGTCTCCCGGACAGGTTCAAGTTCTTCCAAGGGGCAAACTCCCACAGTGGAGTGTCCAAAAAGCACTTCCGAGATGAGATCCGGCAGGATATGGACAGGCAGCTAGAACCCGGCCATTCACAGAGATCCGAAAGGTTTCGCCTTGAAAAACAACAAATGGTGTGACTGGCAGCGACAAGTGGATTCGATTCCAGCTGGCTGTTAAAATATTCTACAGCCTTGCGCGTTTTACTGTGAACAAGTGTTAAGGACTTTGCGACAAAAGAAACGATTACGAATAGAAACTGCCTCTTCGACGACGTGCGGAAAATTTTGGATGTGGGTCGAAGTGGGACGAAACAACCCCCCCCGAACATGAAGCCCTGCAGGGCAAGTCTCGGTATTTCAGCGTCGTTAACCTCGACATAAAGATTCGCAGCACGTCATCCACCTCCTTAGCCAAATCAATGCGGGCTTGTCCGCTTGCCATCCAGCTTCAGCGGGACGTGACCATGTGTGAGATGTAATATCGTGAGGTGTTGCATGCCCCATGTATCTGCCAAGCAAAACACTTAAAATAACAAGGGAAAATGGTAGGTCCAAAGTCTATCTATATAAGTATAAAATACAAATGATACCGAACATGTAGAAATAGAAAGGGCTTGGCCGAGCAACATACGCCTCAGCAGGTTCCCGATACTTCTCACGATCTTCCAAGCATGCCACACAACTCAACTCCCCAAGGCGGCAAACAGGTTCTGTGCACACCACCGGGCAAGAGACCGGATATTTCGTCAGCCTCGGATTTGTGCAGAAGCTTTTGTACATGGGAGTGTGTGTGGAAAGATCACGAGGGAAGGGTGGACTGATCACGTTTTCCTGCACCAGCTTTTGTTCACCTTTTGAGCGATTGTGAGGCCAAGCCAAGATCTAAATGATGATTACGTTCCACACATGGTCCACTACAGATTCGAGGCCCCTACCACTTCTCTCATATCGACGGTGCCATGGAAAGGACGTACACTTAAGAGGCTTGGGTTACATTAAAGTCCCCGTGTGTCAAGTGAATGCCTGAGTTGGCGACACCTTTGATGCCTTGGTTGTTCTAAAGAAGTCACAAGCCTTCGCGAGGCATGTGCATGCGTGCTTCTTGGGAATTCTAAGTCCAGACGGAAAAAATTGACTCGAGTCAAACTCACGGTTTGCAAATCAACCGTTGATTAGTGGCTGCAGGCGCCTGACCTGGACGTCTTCAGCACTAAGCTCTTCAGACACCGCTCAACACCCCCTTCCTTCCACGTGCGCGCGGGTGGGTGGGCAGGCGGGCGGGTGGGTAGGCGGGCGGGCGTGAGTGTGAGTGTGTATTTCCCAGTGTGTGTTATCTCCCTCCTGTCAGTAGGCGGCTGGCATCGTGTTTGGAATCAATGTGATTATAGCACGTGAACCATGCAAGAAGAGACCCCTCGGCTGCAGATCCAAGCAAGGACTATGTGACAAAGGCGGATTCGTCGCATTCCTTGTTACATACGCCCTCAGTAGCAGGAACAAGGGTTTGACATATACCTTTCTACCTCTGTATCTGCGAATCTTTGAGCTCTCAAAAGGCGGTCTGCGGTACACTTCTCGTGTCTGTGCGTTTCATGTCTTTGACATGTGGTCATGAGTGCTACTGCTATTGTTTCGCACTCTCCCTTGGAGTTGAGTGAGCGTTGCTTTCAACTCCACTTTCCTAATGTCCCACCACACTAGGGAATTCGTCATAGTCCATATACTCAAACATCTCTTCCATCAGTTCATACAGTCTCCCTGCTTGTCGACTGTCTCCTTCCCTGGTGTAATGGAACCAACTTGCTTCTAGAACCATGAGGTCCTGTCTTGCCCTCAAAGCTGCCCTAGTTCGCAGCCTGTTCCAGTGATTAAATTTCACTATTGGAATCTCTACAGGTGGAGGATGCCAAGACTCAGTCTCTGATCCATCCATCTCTACGTCATCATTGTCACTCTCAGCCGCTGCTTCATCTGCCTCTTCCATCGCGGCGTCTGGTAGATGTTCTGGATCAGCTGCTCCTTCTTCTCCCTTACTTGAACTTGGCCTTACCTCCACATACTCCTCAGGGACTTCAACTACTTCGCCACTGTCCAGCCTGACAGTGACCGTGTTCCCTGATAGCATTCTTTCTTCTCCTTCTGCTTCACCACTGCCTCTGGCTTCTTCTGCACTCACTGGGGGTGTTCTCGGTGGTGGTCTTCCTGCCGCTGCCGCTGCTGCATCAGATGCTGTCCTGTACGACCTATTGATGAAAGGTCGTCCCTCTCTTTCTGCTTGTCTCATTTTCACGGTTTTCCATTGCTCTGACAGCAGGACACCAGCTTTGACCCTGTTCCTGCCTTCAGGAACTCCATGTACTTGCGGTCATCGGGTTCAATCGAACTCAAATCCACAAAGCCCCCGTTCTTGATCAGGCCCTCGTGCACCCTCTCGATGTAGTCGACTGCCATCGAGGTCTGTCTATTGTGCCAGTCGGCCCAATCGCTTTCACGGGCTTTCTCTTCTCGCAAGCTAATTTCTAGCTCTTCTACTTTGGTGGTGAGGGTTTTGACCTTCCCAAACAACCAAAACACCAAACCCAGTAGGAGGCCAATGCACAAAAACATCAACCACCCTTCTGCATTTTCCGAGTGGCTAGGCTTCTCCACCTCGGTCATGGGTCGTGACCCTGCAGCCAGCTCAAGACCGCCAACCAGGATGAGCCGGTTCAGGTACTTGGCGATCTTCATGACCTTGCCCTTCTCTATCCGCTGTGTGGCGTAGGTCTCATGCTCCTTCTCGCCAACTCGTCCACCATTGCCATCACGGGCATTGCACCAAAACAGCAATAGCTGGAGCCTATTGCGTCCCAGTGGTTTTGTCCCGATGTCAGCCAGGTTCAGGGCAGTGCTGATTTGCTTCACCTCTAGGGTTCCTTCAGCCACTTTGTCCTGGCACCACAACAAGCGTCCATTGATGTGCCGCAATCGACCACTTCCTCGTTTGCAGGCTATCTGACGTGTGGCTGAATTGTCAACCCAACAAACATGCTGGATCTCTTGTCCTGTGAGGAACTCGAGGGCATACCTTATGCAGATACCATCACACGCACCTGCCACTAAGGCATTCAGTTCTGACTCCGCTGAACTCAGCGAGACTGTCTTTTGACTGCGTGAGCTTGCGTGCACAATCACTCCATTCACTGCATGGATTGCTCCTGAGGTTGAACGTCTCGTCGACTTGCACCCGCTCCAATCCGCATCTGTAAAGGTCTCTAGCAGCCACTGCTTTTGCCCTCTCATCTGAATTCCTTCACTCCCTTCTCCCATGGCCAAGAGAATGCGCTGGCCTTCGGTCTCTTTCAGGTAGCCAATCATCCTCCTCATGTTCTGCAGTGCTCCTTCGGTGGGACTACTCGTCTTACTCGCCAGCTCTTTGATCACAAAGCTGAGATCGAGCCTTTCTTGCGACAAGTAGATGCCCATGCCAACAATTGATCGGAACACTGCTGCATCCGCTGGAGTAATGAGGTTCGTCTCGTCCACCTCCTGAATCTCTGCTGTAGCCGGCAATTTCTGTCTCTTCACCACTCCATAGCTCTCCTCAAACATCTTGATCATCTTGGCGGCATATTGTCCCGGCTTCACCAGCAGTCCTTCTTCGACCCACACATAGGTTCTTTTCAGGAACGTGAACTCATCTCCAAGTTTCCTTGCTATCGTGACCTCCACCTGAAAATCCTTCTTCAACTCCTCAACAAATCTGTCCACCACTTTTGACCGACCTGTGAACATGATGTCGTCCACATGAATCAACAGGTTCAGGGCCTTTCTTCCTTCGCCCTTCTTGCCCAAGCAGGGGTTGACCACGTCAAAAACAAACCCCTGGTTCTTGATCAAGTAGTCTCTGATGTGTTCATACCAGGCCTTTGCTCCTATTCGTTGTCCTGGCAAATTCTTCAAGACTTTATACTTGCCCAGGCTCGTTGAGATTTGCAGCGGTCTCTCTTGTGCCACTTGCAAGAAGGC
This sequence comes from Durusdinium trenchii, assembly GCA_963970005.1. NCBI lineage: Eukaryota > Dinophyceae > Suessiales > Symbiodiniaceae > Durusdinium > Durusdinium trenchii. Next base: position 440,024 of record CAXAMN010028217.1, on the reverse strand, counting down.
ATCTTTGATGTCCAGGGCTCCGATCACTGGATCACCAGTCTCCTCCTCATGGTAGTCCTTGCTTCTCATGTCCAATAAAAGCGCTGGGAGTAGCCGCAGGCTATAGCTTCCCGATGCAGGAGAGTATACATCATCTCTGCGCTCAACCGCGTACTCTCGGGCTACCAAACGTGACCTTCTCATCCACTGCTTCTTCTGCTGTCCATCTGGCATAGTTCTAGTCTTGATTCGCCAGTCTCGAACGAACTTGGTGGTGAGCTTGTCCAGGTAGAAGTCTTCGATCTTCAGGTCCTCAATAACTCCCATATTCTTCAGCCTCTTCTCTTCAATTTGATCCGCCAAAGCTTCAACTTCTTCGTTTGGCTGAGGTGGCGTCCTTGTCAGTGCCGCCTCACTCCATATCTCCTGTTGGTCTTGTTCTTGGGCCTCCATCGGAACATCCTCATCCACTTCTACCTCAATGGTCTCCGAGTCAATGACCTCGTCAAGGTGGTACATCTCCTCATCCCCAACGCATACCTTTTGGACTCTCCTTTCTACCATCTGTTCATGAGATGCCGCTCCAGGTGTGCTTGAAGATGATGTTCCAGGCCCTTCCCTCCTTGGTCTTTTTGCGCTCTCCTCCTCCAATCTCTGCTTCTTGAACTCTGGTTCTGCTTTCACTGCTGAAAGGGGTGGCGCTGACTTCTTCAATACTCTCCCTGCCGAGAGACTTCCCTGCTCCTCCCATGGCATAGGCAACGCCACCATGGTCGGCACTGAGCTCCTCTCCCCAGACTGATCTTCAGGAGCTGGGGTCGTTGGCATTCCTCTTCTTGGCTCTTCTTCAACTTGTGGAGCTCGTGGGGCTGGTTCGCCTTCCTCCCTTTCCTGTGCCAGCTGTTCCAGAGCTCTTGCTTCCTCCAACTCTCTTTGCGCTTCTTCTTGACCTTCCTTCGACTCTGCATAGGCCTGCACTGCTTCAGCATCCTCATCTCGATGCCGGAAGAGGATCATCTCCATCGGGGGAAAGTTGCCTGACTTCAGCGCTACTGGTCCCAGAGCCCGTTTCGTAGGGACAACTCTTCCACCGAAGCTGACTTGGTACTCCCATGTGTACGTCTGGAAGTCCTGGTAATAGGCGAGGAACTTGCTCCAAGGCCTATCCACCCGTCTCACGCTTCTCGTGAGCATCACCTGTGATCCATCGCCCACCAACCACGCATCCTGGCCTTCTGTCTTGCCCAGAAACAAGGCAAGGCGCCATTTGGGATTTCCTTTTCCTGTTTGCGGCTTGGTGTAGGCATAGACTGGGTTTCCAAAAGGGACCACCAGTCCATCATAGGTCTTTCCATGGACCAGTTCATAGCTTGTGATGCCCTTGCTCGCCTGATATCTGTTCAGCATCCAGCAGGCATGTCTTGCCGCCCAGCTCCATAGGCCGTGATTGGTATTCAGCTTCAGCCCCGTGTTCTTCATCAAGTACTCCATCACTGTAGCCGCTAGTTCACGAACTCGCTGGATGGCATTTTCTGCTAGTGAGTTGCCTGCTGAATCTCTCACTCGAGTGGTGTAGAGGCGTGTCCTCAACCCCATTGCATGTCTCGAGTTCAGGACAATGCGTAGAAGTGCCCTTATCGTTGGTTCATTGTCCCCATATAGTCCCACTTCGGTATGGCCCAGGTTCTGGATGAATGTCATTACCTCTCTGGCCATGATGTTCAGCTGTCCCTTCGACTTGAGCGGGACTGCCCCCAAATAACCTGTGTGGCTATCCACCATCATCAGCCAACACGCCTGCTTCACTTCTCGCAGTGGAACTTCTCCTCCTCCTGCTGGCTCTTCTTCACCATAGACATCCACTGCTTCATCGTCTGGGGGTCTTCCAGGCGGCCTCGGATTCCGGTCCATGGATCCTGCTTTGGTGTAGCAGAAGTCCAAGCTGATGATCGGCAATCCAGTCAACCTCGACGCGCCTGATCTTAAATGTCTGTCAGGTCTTCCACGGTGCATCAGGCAGCACTCACACCAAGGAGCATATGGTGTGTGTGTAAGGTTGTGCTTGTCCTGCTCCTCTTGACTTGGCACCTTGATCAAAGGTGGTGCTCTTGGCTGCCTGGACTCCTCCATCGGCGCTGCTGCTACAGCCTCAGCTGCTGCTTTCAACTCTCTCTCCCTCATGTGGGAGACCAGCCTCTCAAAGCACTTGCTTCGGCTCCCTGACTGGCTCACTCCGAAGAAGTTGCACGCTGCCCTCAACTGTCTCAGAGGTGACGTCGCACATAGCTCCACCTCATTCACCACGATCTTCTCAGGCAACACCTTGCCCACCACCAGTCTTCCTTCTTGTTCCACATCTGCTGGTTGTGGTACGTGTCCGTCTGCCTGATTCTTCTGCGCATTGGGCTCATCAAATGGCAACTCGTGCTCCTTAACTTCCAGTTGAGCTGGCGGCAGTGCTTCTTCTACCTCAAAACCCATCTCCTCAGTGCTCATGCCCTCTTTGGTTAAGATGGTGAGGACCAGCTGCTTCTCCGTTGCTCCTTCAATTGCCTCCTCCTGATCAGCCATTCCATGCAAGGCCTCACACATCTCCATGAGCAACCATTCTCCTTCCTTCTTGACCAAAGTGGTCCTCTTCCAATCCACCTTCGCTGTGATCTCCGGCACATACTGGGGAGTTTGGTACTTTTGAGCTAGGTGTACTCCGACCCAAGTATCCTGGTCTCTCTTCCAACCACCTTGGAATCTTACCTTCTTCTCCAGCTCCTCTGAAAGCTTGGCTTTGAAACCTTCTGCTCCTCTCGGTTCCACCTGTATGGCCCGGACACTCCCTTCTGCAATCAAACTCTTGTTTTGCATCTTCAAGGGAATTCTCACCTGTCCATCTCCAGGAGGTCCGAACGTCAATGCTGGTTGAGTTCCATCAATGCCCCAACCACTTGACATCATCTTACCAAAGGACAGGATTGGTTGTCCTATCCCTTCTGCAAAGTGGGCCTTCTCCTTGATCTCCACCTTGCGACCATCTTCTGTCTCAAAACAGAAGTTCACACTCTTGTAGCCCTTAATCTTGATGGCTTCCCCTTGTGCATCCTGCAGCTTCGGCGCCTCTCGACCAAGGGATGTGCCAACATCAATGTAGCTTGCTGGCAACACTGTGGCTTCCGCTCCAGGGTCTATCACTATGTCGCAGGAGTCCTCTGGCCCGCTGAACCACTCATCTCCTCCTTCTCTCACCATTCTGACCTCCATCAGAAGCTCCTCCTCTTCATCGGCCACATCTTCCTCGGCCATGTTGTAGAAGGCAATCATCTTGATGCTGTCTTCCATTCCTGCATCACCTCCCAGACCACGGAGGTCAAAAACTATCGGTGTGTTGAATTCTTGTGAAACTTCCTCAATCCTCTTGATCGCCGGCCTTGTAGTTGTTGCCTGGCCGCTCGAGGTTGAACTGAGGACTGTTGCTGATTCTGCTCTGTCTCCTCCTCCCGGGGATTCCGCCACCTGTCGAACTCGCCAGCAGTCTCTGGCCAAATGCCCAGGTTTTCCACAGACATAGCATTCCCTCACTGGTTGTGTCTTCCCTTTACCTTTCTGCTGCTCTGCCTTACCGGAACTCTTTGAGCCTCCCTTGTGGGTTGACTCCTGTCCCTTCTGGCCTTTTCCTTTGGACTTGGCCTCCTTTGTATCTCCCTTACCTTTTCCTTTGTTGCTCTGCTCCTTCCCTTTGCCCTTTCCTTTAGGGCCCTTGCCCTTCATCTGCAGCCGGTCAATCTCCATGGGCACCGCTCCGTCTTTGCTCTCCTGACCCAGCATCATTGCACTGCTCCATCGAAGCGTAGCCCCATCATACTGGATCACTGCCTCACGGAGTTTGCTGTAGCTCTGACTCTCGGCCACATTCAACTGGAGCCAGGTCTTTAACTGACCTGAGACGCACTTCATCAGGATAGCAAACTTGATGTTGTCCTCCAGCCTCGATCCAGTGCGCTCGTACTCTGTGAAGCCCTCCTCCAACTTCAGCAATTGGTTGAGGAGTCCACCTTTCTTCATGTCAAATGGGCTCCACTCCAGCAGCATCGTCAGCAAGCCTAAGCTCCTGTTCTTGCTGGCCGGTTCTAGGCTCTGGATCAGCTGCCTGTAGGCCTCAAAGCCGTTGGCATTCTTCACCTGTTTGATCACCGCCAGTGGCCTTTGCCTCACCAACGAGGCTAACAGTGAGAACAGGAACATTCCCCTCTGCTTCACCTCGTCCGTCTGGATGCTCTGGTCGACCTCTCTCATGGGATGATCTCGAAGCTCTTGGAAGTCGTTGGGGAATTCTGAGTCTAGCGAGGCAAGGTATTGTTCAAGTCCCCAACTAAAGTCTCTCCACTGTGCTAGCTCATCCTCCCTTGACTTGGGGTCGAATCCAGCGGGCTTTGGAAGGACCTTGAACCACGATCTATCATCACCACCACCCGTCTTCCTTTCTAGAGCAGCCGCTGCGGCCTGTGCAGCCATACTAGCCGCCTCAGTTGCCATCATCATGCGGCGTGCAACCTCCGCTCCATCCAAAGCTGTTGCCGTTGGGGTGGATGGTTGTCCTCCAAGTCCAGCCATTTTCCTGCTTGGTTCCGGCTAGGTTGGGCTCCTTCACCTTGTAGCCCTGATCGTGTACTCCAGGGACCCTCTTGCAGTGATTGCGTGATCACCTCCTCCAAGAACCCTCTTGCGTTGATTGCGAGCTCTGCTGCAATGGCTTCAGCTGCAGCACACAGGCGCTCGCCCCTGGCGCCCTTGGGGATGCGGGTCCTGTCCCCAGATTCGCGAGCCTCACCCCTGACCTTCTGGAAAGGGGATCACCGGCTCCGCTACCATGCGAATCTTTGAGCTCTCAAAAGGCGGTCTGCGGTACACTTCTCGTGTCTGTGCGTTTCATGTCTTTGACATGTGGTCATGAGTGCTACTGCTATTGTTTCGCAGTATCAAATATACGTGGAAGCACATAAAACCAGGTCCCTCTGGCGCCAATTCTATAGTCTCTATTTCGATCTACTAAGCATCGTTTCTCAAACCCACTCCTCGAAAAGAGGTGTGTATTGCTGGCGCTTTTACCCTGGCTATCAATTGCCTGTGCACTGCTGGCGACTTTTCGAATTCTTTGCAGCCCACTGCTGCAGCCTGCTGAACTGCCTGACTTGACTTGTTCAAGGCGCACTTTGCCTGAAATGTCAAAACATTCAAAAACAGGGTTGCGTGCAAAGAACCACAAAGACCTATTGAAGACACTTGGGTTTTCATTTTACGCTTGCAGCCATGGAACACATATGGCAAGGCACCAAGATGCCGCACGTCAGAATGCGTTAGCACCTGGAACAGAGTTTCATCAAACAGCACATGACCACACAGAAACGACGACAGTACAAACACATAAGTACCAGAAAGCAAGAAAAACTTAAGTCAAGGCCTGTTTACAGTATCAAGCGCTGTGTGGCTGACAAGAACGACGAGTCACTGGATGGTTTACCCTACTTGTTATCCACGACTGTTGAGAAACTAATGCGTTGCACTGCGGACATTGATTCAATTTCAAAGCTTCTGTGCATCCCATGAAACGCTGCGGAGCATCTATCAAATCCAGTTCCTGCAAGTGAGGGATCAATGGTATCCTGAGTGCTGGCCGTTCGAAACAACCAACTGCACACGTTGGCAAGTCCTGCAAACACTTTGACCAAAACAGAAAATCCTGAAAGACCTTGGTCCACAAGGGCCCATGGTTGGCCAATCTGCAAAAAAAACGGTGGAACCACATCTCCTACAGGTGCGCACGCGCGCGCACGTGGGTGTGCGTGTGTGTGTGTGTGCCCCTTGTAGTCACAGGGATTCTTTTGAATTGTTTTCTTTTACAATGAGCAGGGGAGCGCGGCGTGATTGTGGGACCGCACTCAACGAAGCTACCACAATCACGGGATACCGAGTCTGATCAACTCGGCGTACCTGCAAGTTTCAAACCTTTGGTAAAGTGCTAATGCATCTGCAGTCACGCGCGTCACGTCGTCATGTCGACCTGATCGCCGCTTTCAGACTTGAGACTTTGGCCTCATCTCCTTTTGAAGGCCCCAGGCCCCCAGGTTCTCTTGGACCTTTCAGGATTTGGGTTTCTTAGGCTGGCGTGTGGCACCGCTGTCAAGTCAGTATATACGCATATCCATAAGTGTGTGCCCAACCCCGTTTCCAGGGGCGCTATCTTCCTACTACCTTTCGTCCTACTACCTTGCATCTACTTTTCTTCAACCCATTGTACAGTACACCGCAGGGGGTGGTAGCAAGGCAGATAGTCTACCACCAACGAAGACGCGGACTGATCATCTCAGCGTACCTGCCAACTGTTCAATCTTGAAGTGAAACTTAGACGGACTCATTCACTTTTTCCGTTCCTCGCAGGGCCATTTCACAGGTTCAGGTCTGAGCGCTCTAAACTGGAATTGCAGTAACTAATCCTAAAGTGTTAATGCTCACCGCGCATCTCTGAAGCGCAGCTCCGCGGAGCACTCATCTTAAGTGTGATTCGCATCTTCTTCCCACTGTGGTAAGCTGTGTGAACCCCAAGGGGGCGCCGTTACTGAGCCTCTTACTCCTTCATTGGAGAGGGTCCACTGTACAGTCCATTGCGGACCTCAGCCAACCGAAGCTGAATTTCTTGCTCGAAGTATGACTGATGCCAACGTTTCACCTCGGTACGTATGAATCTTGCTGCAGAGCTTACTAAATATACACATCTGAATACGTTTCACCCCAGGAGATGTCCAATTCTTTTAACTTCTCAGCTTTCAATCCAGATTTCAGTACAACTTGTTCTTGCAATAATCTCTTTTCTTACCACACTGACCGCCCTGACTGTCCTACATGTTTGACAATTTTAACTTTTAGTTTCGCCGCGTTGATTGACTCTTGCAGACGCCATGTCCTACTACTGGCCATACTATGCACATCCTCCACCGGTACAACCGCAGTACTCTTTGCCGGTAGCATTCACCACAACTCAGGCTCCACCACAATACCACTTACCTCCAGCACATCAGTCAATTCCTCTCCTGTTACCTCATCCAGCACAACCCCAGTGGCTTCCACATACAACACAGCCCATCCCCTCAACACACCACCCATCTTTCACAGCAGTGCCACAACCTCCCCCAACACAAAACCCATCTCACACACTCTCTCACACACCCCAACAGTATGACATCAGATACAATCCACTCCATCAACCACCACAACAGTTACAACCGACTACTACTACTACTCCTCCCCCTCAGCATCAACCTCGCACAGACACTCAATTGGCATCCATCCACTTCAACAGCGCCCCACCACAACCCATCACCAGCCACCACAACCGACACTGCAGCCACCACACAGCAGACCACACCGCCACAACCACAACCACAACCACACCCTCAATCCACACCACCCCCTCAGCACAACACTTCACTTCCACAACCTGACACCCGTCAGCCCTCACCGCCACCTTCCCAACCCACCACGCGGACAGCTCAATCTCAGACAGACAACCCTTCACCAGTCGGAAAGACCTCTTCGACCCACACTTTCCATCGCACCCACATTTCCACTACCAGAGGTCTTTGGCGAGACCCACAACGCTCACCACCCCGTGGCAGCCACAGATATCGATACTCCGCCTTTCCCTGTACGGCAGCATCCGTGAATTGAGAAGCCACCACACGTTCACGTTCCAGATCCCATCCCACGCGACAACCTCAGTCCACCACAACAAGGTCTCGCGCACCACCTCCACTGACACCACCGGCAACACCACCTCCACCACCTCCACCCCCGAACCCACACCTCTCACAGTCCACACCACTCACACTCAACACCGTACAGCGAATCAGCTCGATCACTCACCACTCCAACGCCCAGCGCACCATCGAACACACCTCACAAACCACTTCCACCCGTTCCAACTCTGGAACCAACACCAGCCCAACCACCCAACATGCCACCCCCACGTTTTCGCGAACCTGTCGATCCAGAAAAAAAGCCATTTTTCAATGGCTCAACCAACATTCCAGCTCCATGCACATGCGCAACAAGCACATGCTTGCATACGTCGCCAGAGTCTTAGCAGCAGCACACCTCAACACCACTCACTTCACAAATTTTAAACTACTCACCCAGTCAAAAAATGGATGATGAAACCAAAGCCTATGTGGACCACACCTTTTTTGTCCTCGTCATTCCAGCTCTCGCCAATCGTGGCGATTCACCTCCAACTCTTCGAGCACCACTTAACATGCCAGCATTGAAGCACATTTTGCAGCACACGTGAATGAAGAAGGAAATATCATGTCCATTCTGCAGGCCGGCGAGATTGCACGCTCGACATTGCATGACACTGACAACGTCGGCTTCTTCACCCAGGCCTTTGAGCTCACGAACAACGAAGACCGAGATTGTGCCGAAGTTACCCCTGTTCTTTTTAATGCTTCGGACATGAGCAAGAACCGCAGCGGCCTGATTTTAACGCTCAAGGCCTATGGCCAAGGCCAGAAACTCACACGTGGCGGCGAGTCAGCCGCAAATGGACTGTTGTTGAAAGGTGAAGGAATAGTCAACTATAAACCCGCAAGATGCTGGATCATTCATCCGAAACATTGACGTGTTGAAGGCGTCGTGTGGCGCACAGATGACCGCCCGCCCCTTAGTTTCATTTAATTCATCCACTCGCACCAAAGAGTGCCTTCAGTCACACCCGCTCTGTCAAAAACAAGACCTTCTAACAGTCGCATCACACGAGCGACTGCCATCGACTCCGTTGAATTGTTTTTCACTCTCTCACGGATTCGCTTCTGCAAACACATGTACAGCCTTGTCCTTTCCTCGTTATACAATCAGACATTGCTCGTTGATCGCAACCCAAGATCCCTGTCCCACAGGCGCAAGGTTTTTCAGACCGCAGCCATTTACATCAGAATCAGGGCTTTCCTGGATCCTTGATTCACACCATACAAGCCGATAGCCATGACCTCACCCATTGACATTCCGCTGGCGCACAGGCTGCTCTTAGCACATCTACAAGCTGCCACATCCATGGCAACAGCATTGCAGAACCTACCTTTTTTCAATTTCCCAGCACAACCAACACCTCCACCCCAACCACCAGCACCACCGACACCTCCCCCACCTTCTCATTCTCCTTACACCACAACACCGCCCATCACGCAGCCGCAGCCCTACACCCACACCCTCACACTTTGTCCCACCATTCAACACACGCAGCTGCAAAAGCGAACCACCACCCACCACACCACGAGCGCTATGGGCCAGCCAATCTGGTATGGCCTGCTGAATAGATGTAGCCGCCACACAAGGCCACGAACGAGCGCTTGCGATTGCAAACTTCAGTCTGGAAGGCTTTGAGCCGACACTCTCGCAATCTTACAAAATGCTCGAAGGTTTGGAAAATTCCCGTTTGGCCTCCCAGTGCCAAAAGAAACATCGCTGCTTGGCCAAGGCTCAAGAGCTTTGGGTCCAAGGATTCCGTCCACCCACAATTCAGCAGCACTGTGAGACCTCACTGTAGAGCTCAACAAGGCACCTCAAAATCTCTCACCCCAACAACTTGTATAGAAGCAGTGGCGCACCTCCGAGCTTCAGGATGCTGCACTGCCTCAGGTGAATGCACGTTGATCCCTATGGGCAAAACCACTCCATTGAAGTCAGCCAGGCATCTTGGTCCACACATCGAACATCTGGATTCAAAGCTCATATCGCCATTCGAGTCTTTATGGTATGGGAGTTCGCACGTGTTACCGCACAAATGTCTTTGCAAGGCCAACAACCCAAGATACCACAGGTTAATCACTGCCAATTTGTGTTGTGCGTTATGCCATCAGCGACCCCAACAAGCATCAACAAGCTATATACAAGAAACCGTAAACGCAAGTAAGCTCAATACACCAGGCCGTCCTTTCATTTCTGACCGCGGCGCTGGCCATACATGTGGTCAAGTGTGGGATTTTGGAGGGGCGCGAACCTTGATGTATCTACACCCTCCAAAATGGCATGCTTTCGTCGACCAACCTCACAAGACTTGGGGCACATCTTGTACAAAAAACTCCTTGGGGCGGGGTAGAGGACGCTACTAGGAGCAAAGGGCGTGGCTACTAGGAGGCTACTAGGGGCTCCTGGCCTTTCTACTAGGAACAAGGACACTACTAGGAGCTTTTTTAGAGTGCCTTACTGTGGTGGAGAGCTCCGAAGCCGAGAAAGACATGACCGCCCACACTACACGCAGACCCATGCAGCCAAGCAAACCATTCCAAAGAATCCTCGTTGAAAGAGCAAATAAACAAACTAACAAACAAACAAACAAGCAAGCAAGCAAGCAAGCTAGCGCTGCTAAAATCTAAAGGGGGGACAAGTATTGACCCTTTACGCAACAACTGTTGAGCTGCTGTAGCAAGGTTCATAAACAAGCGGGGGTATTTGGACGCTAGCTGCCTGTTCGGGTTGTTGTTTGGCCCGCTCCTTGGAAATTGGCAGAAGTGCAAAGTCCATGGCAGAACGTGCGTCTACGGAAATTAACAAGAAACAAGTGTATATTCTGTGGGTAAAGTCCCTTCAAGGCTTGTGATGTTGGCTGTGGAAGTCATGTCAGGTTTCTGATGTTGAGCTGGCCGGTTGTTCAACTGTTGCACATGCATATACAAAGTCAGGCTTCAGAAGCTGGATCAGGCCCTACTTTGAACAAATACTTTGGGCCTTGTCTACTGGCAAAGCTATCTGTTGTAAGCAATAACACAAGCAAAAAAGGTTGAGAAAATGCTTGCACAACTTGTAATGCTGGTGGACATAGGAACATTGCAGTGGGATGTTTACCTGGAACAATTTCGTTGTATATAGTATTTCTATGGCGCTGCGCTTCCCAAAAACACGTCTGCCGTCTGCAGATGTCTGCAGTGTTGGCCTCTAGCTGGCTACAGCACAGGAGCTGGCCCCACCCGGTGTGGAGAGTTCAATGATCTAAAAAAGGCACGATTGGAGGCTGCAAAGAGCGGAGGATGTGCAATGTAATTGCCGTGATGAGCCGAACACAATTGCAAGTTTCCTGCCTGCATCAAACCAAACAACCTAGAGTTACTGCATTGAATGAGTTGCAATGATTGAAGGTTCACAAAAAGTCTATCAAGTAACAGTAGCACAGTCTCCACGGACAGCAAGAACAAGCAATGAAAAGGCATCAAAAGAGCTAATGCTGTTGTGCACGACAGAAGCGGGTGCTTTATAACCCTTATCCGACCACAATTGAATTTGTTGCAACCTTTATCTGCGGTCAGCCAACTGCATCATCCCAAATTGTGAAGTTGGCCAGTCTTGTAGGACGCTCTTTTGGGCCCCTTCTCTCCAGTGGTCTTGCAGCACGCTCTTATAGCACACTCTTGTGGAAAGCTCTTGTGGGACACTCTTGGAGGGCAATCTCGTGGGAGACTGTTGTGGGACATTCATGCGGGGCACTCTTGTACAGCACCGTTGCAGAACACTCTTGCGGGGCATTGCGGTAGCCACTCTTGGAAGGCACTTTGCAGGAAACTTTGGTGGGACACTCTTGTAGGGAATGTTGTAAAACACTGTTGCAGAGACACTTTTGTGGGGCAATGGGACCCTCTTGTGGGACACTCGAGGACACGTTTGTTGCTTGTGGGACACTCTTGCAAGATACACACCACACAGCGCCAAAGAGTTTCACCCGAGCCTTTGAACAACTGCACGCCAATCCCAATGGCACGGCGACAAACACCTGCACCAAAGGTCGCAACATCCAGGTTTTTGGCACCTGCGACACAAATTGCCACCAGCACCTCCAACACACACAAACTATGCCACTCTAGCAAAACTGGCACCACACCACCCGTCTGGAAAGATTCGACAGTTTGTTGCTCAATTTTTCCGCAGACTTGCCATGAAAACAGAGTTTCGATTTAAGCGTTTCAGCGGAGAATTCCACAGACACAGCGACCTTCAGTATCTTGAAAACACAATGTTAGAACGCCAATCTCAATGCCACGGCGGTTCAAAGCGCTGACCGCACGAGCAAAATCATCCTTCACACTTCGGCATCTTACGTTTCTGCGCTCTTTCACGTGAATCTAAAACTTCATTTGTCCATCCAAGACCTCCTCCAATGCTTCTTCAGCCGCAAGTTTTCTTCTTCACAACGCTCTACCCTCGAAGCCTGGGAACTACATACGTACATACGTACATACGTACGTATAGTGAACTAGCGAAACTTAGAACATCAAAAAACAAGATCATCAAAAACCATATCTTAGAATTTTCATCCAAGGGTTGGCAAAATCTCCAAAGTTCTAAGTTTCATCAGTTAGAACATGCACCAGGGGTTCATTATCATCTTACGGTTGCAGTTTTATCTCCTAAAATAAGACAGCGCGCTGGACACCAAGTTATATATATATATATAGTGACCTTCAAGATACCGCTTGTTTCTAAGTTCTCTTTCTTTTTGATGTCTAAGTTTATAACTTAGAACATGTTTCCAGGAGTCTCCAAAAAATCCAAAAGTATGTTCTAAGTTTCGTTTATTCACTATACATACATACCTACCTACCTCCATATATACATACACATTGCAGACGTTGAGGTTGAAATTTGAAAGCGCTTCCTTTCTACCACAGAGCGCACAGCAATCTCTCTCTTTCTCACAGCACAGCAAGCTTCACAAAAGTGAATTAACAAGGGTTATATGGAACAACAGGCGTTTGAGCATTCAGCGCAGACTTCTTGGGCGGCTTTGAACGTCCTGAAAGTACTGTGCTTGCTGTGAACATAGGAGTACAGATGTATGATATATATATATATACACAATTGCTTAACCTGAAGTAAACCAATCGCATCCGTTTGACCGCGGATGGGAACAAGACGCCCCAATCCTTCAAGGCCGGCTGTTCTGATGAAATTGCGCGCTTGCCCACTGCAAGATTATCCGTGGCGCTCGTGCTCTTTCTTGAACTCAGACACCCTGCATAATCTGCATCGATGTGGAACCAGTGAACAAAACCGCGGGCGTGAATGCACGTGTCTCGCGCCACGCACGCTTGAGCATCTGCTGACCTGCAACCTTCACAGCCAATCTCGAAAAAACAACTCAACGTACAGGGTCAGCTTCCAGCTCAATTCCACGGTCATTCCACGTCAACAGACGGTTCAACGATGATGTTCAATGCCCTTTATGCCAGAGGCCCCATGACCCATCAGACGTCAATCGTCCAACGCTTCTTCAACTCCCCACAAACCGTTCCATCGTGACGCGCCAACGCCGGTGAAATCGTCACCATGAACCGCAAGCCTAAACTGCTTGGCATCATGGAAAGCATGAGTTTGACCTAGCTTAGATAGAACCGCAAGTCGCGCCACACACCGAGACCAGCAACCTCCTTCTTGACACTCATGCAGTGTTGTCAGAAATCTCTTAGCACAGCCAGAGTGAAAAGAACGCACAAGGGTGCGCCTGCACCACAACTACACCACAAAAGTCTTGTCTGTGGCGCTTCAGAATTCCACCTACGTTCCAGTTTGTGGTTGGTCTTTGCACGTAATCAACACACTCTCCAAATGGCGGCAAGGAAATAATTCGGCCCTATTCTCTTGAACGGAGTGAACCCATGCTTGGAAGACTCATCGAAGGCGAACAAGGCATACAGCGCGCCCACGCTCAATCAACAACCCAGACTGGTGACTTGGGCCAATGGCCTTCCCTGTGTTGCGCTCAACACTGTCTGAGAGCGTGGGCCAACCCTTGAGCAATCCCAACTGTGAGCGTAGCCTCACCATTGCTCACGCCACAGGAATCATCCTTGAAGATGACTTGAGTTGACAGTCAATGCGCCGACTGGCCAGTGTGTTCTTGAGTCTTGACCGCAGTCGCCGATGCCAAAATGGCTGGCTCTTGATCTGACGCGATGATCAACTTTCAACAGCACAAAAACTGATGTCCCCAAGTAGCGCTGCTTCCGAGTGAAAATATTCAGCACCTTTTGATGGAACAAGGTGGTGAAAACTGCCTTGGTGAAACGGTTGCGCGGCGCAAGACCCGCGTCCAAGGACCACCAACAGCGTCTTGCGGAAGCTCAAGGGGCGTGCTAGACAAATGCTTGGAGCATGCCGAGGGTTACATGCTTCCATTGCTGATTCAGCATTCCTTTCAAAGGAAGTTCTGTGACAAGATTGAGCAGCTGAAGGGTGAAAGAGCCAAGGCGAACGTTATCCAACGGCAAGAGCGAGAAGCCAGGGCGGCCTACTTGAAGATGGTGGGGGGAGCTCCAGGGCCACAGGTTTCAAGGACAGAGCGTGAGAGGTCCAAGACCCAGGCCCTATCTCAGCTTGCCAAGAAGAAGAGTTTCAAGAAGAAGAGAGGAAGTTTGAGGAGTGGGAGAGGAAGTGGGAGACAAGGAGAAGCACACAACACTCGGGATTATGATCCCATGTTGATCTCGTGGTTTGGCAGCCGTGGGGACCGAAATCCTACAGTGCCGGTTCAGAACCCGTCCTGGACGTGGGCATTCATTTCCACACAAGGAGAGTGGATCGCGCAGTGGATGACCGGTCGCTTTTAGTGATTTCCATAACTGCGCTACTGGGGTTGATGATCTTCCTACGCAATCTCATGCTGGTTCTATTGTTCCACAAAAACGTCTCCACGCATCCATTCTTGATTTTTGTCTGCTATTGTACACTGTGTCTAGGCATGCCCCCTGTCAAGGAAACTAGAGTGACTAGAGCAACATCAAAAAGAGGATCAATACTAAATGTCCTCTATGGCGCAAGTCCAAGCGAGAATGTCATCTGAAAAGACATCTTCAGCCTTGCCACGTGCCCAATCTAAGGCGCTTTGGCATGGGGCCCATCACGTCTCGAATTGATATGACCAGCTCTTCCATCTGTGCCCTTGACGGTGTCAGGCTTTCCAATGCCATTGACATCCACTATACCTGGCTTCTTTGTACTTTGCAGCAGCTTGCCTTCCATCCGGCAGTGGCTTTCAGGTCATCTCTCAGCTTGATAGGTGAACCAGTTGGACGTGCAAATGGCTGACCTCCACTCATTGCTTTGGAAGCTCAAGAGACAGCCTATCCAGCAATGACCTGGGATATAGTTGGAGGCACTGCCCAATGTGACCAAAGTACCTTTGAAGCCTCCTGACACGCAGGAGCTTACGGAGCCTTCTCAAGTCCAAGATGAACTGTGTTGCACCTTGGATCAGCCCTTTAGATGATTGAAAGTTATTCCTTTCTATCACAGAGTGCAAAGAAATCTCTCTCTCTCTCTCTCTTTCTCACGGTGCAGCGGGCTTTTCACAACATGAGCTAGAGGTGACACATGTTTGCGTACATACATAAGAAAGCAAAACAAACATAGCATAGCTATGAAATTACATTGCATTGCATTACATTATATACACTGTGTTACATTACATTACACGACACGACACGACCCGACGCGACACGACACGACACCACACACATACATTCATACATACGTATGTACTTGCTTGCTTACTTACTTGCTTGACATTACATCGCTTTACCCTACAGTACATTGCCTACATACTACATACACACTATATAAAACCTTACTGTGTCTCTCTTTAAGGAAAAAAGTCCTATGTGCCTTTCTGTTGTACTTTGTTGTCTTCTCACCTACTGGAAATTCTGTTCTCAGTAACGTGCCCTAGCTGAAGTCTTAAAACTGGAAGATGGAGCACGCTGCGAAGTTCAAGCACATGTATGCCAGGTAGGGTCAAAGGTGCAATATGTCGTCTTAATGTGCAAAGGTTGAAAGAACTTCCGGCTTTATAGGCAGTGGATTGGGTTCCCACAATTCCAGTTGACAGTTACATCCGTTTATGCGGGGTGGCACAGCAACACTTATATACTACAGTAAAAGTGCATAGCTTATTGCACAATACTATAAAAAGACTGCAAGACATTGTTAGCCAATCACCAAACACCAGGAGAAGGACTTGTGAACACACTCCGGCGAAACTGGCACTCATTCAACCGGGAAAAGCGTCACCGTTTTCAAGTCTACTTGGAAGCTCATCGAAGGCCATGTGCCCCAGTATGACCACTAGTGCGGCTTTCTGTTGCAAAGCTCAATTATATAGAACTCAGAACTTGCAGAACCTGCTGATCAAAACGCACGCAATTCTTTTTGGCCAGTCCCCCTCGACAACGTTGCAAATCTTCACAGCAGACCGTCGCCGAAACCGCCAAGAAAAAGGACCTTGCAACGGGGCACCACTGGCGCACCAAGTCCGAAACATTTCATCCCGCCTTCAAAGGATCAGGGCAAGGTTTGTGAGCTCAAACATGCTTCCACAATCCACAGACGGCCGTTGGCTTGCTGCTCTTGAACAGTCTTTATCGTTATATAAAAGAATGGTTTGAGCAGGTTAGTGGTACATCACACTTTCAGCCCTCGATGCGGAAACTGATTTGCTGAGCGGCAATCCCATCTCATTCGAGATCTGAAGAGAGAATTTTGGAGGAAGCTGCCAAAGCAAGGACACCTCAAGATCCCATAGGGCAGCCGTCGCTGTACTGTTCTTTCTCAGCGCGGGAACACAGCCGCTTGAACTTAGTCAACTTTGTCCGTTACTTGGGTTGGCGAACAATGTCTTGCCCTCACTCCACCTTTTGACTGCCCTCCAACACTTCATGCCTAACATGCTTTGCTCCAAAATCCCTGGATGCAAAGTTCTGTGCTAATGTGCCAAGTTGGTTATGAAAAGTGCGCAATGTTTGTTCTCCCAGAACCTTGCGTTAAGGATTTGCACCCGGCAGGCCACCACAAAGAAAACTTGTTTATTCAATTTACTGTAGTGTGCAGGTGGGCGGGTGTTTCACAGTGGGATAACACCCAACCCACACAGACACTTTGGTTGAAGAACAAACATCATACAAATGTCCGCGGATATTACTTTGCTTGGCATGTAGGTTGTCCAAGCTCCTACAAAGACTTGTGTGTTGCACATATTTCTCAATGTGTGTTCATAGCCCCTGGTGCTGCGCACGCAACGAGCCCCTGAATCGCACACGCGCCCCTTGCTGCAAAACTCGCGTCGAATCACAGTCAACATCGCCTGTAAACATTGACCAGGCGCGCCATACAGGTAGAAGAACCCTGGCTCAAAAATACGTTCAACAACTCAGCACGATCCTGTTCAAGTTTATATGTCTCCAAGTATAAAACAAACGTCCGACGAGTTCACGCTGTCTCAATGGGTCAGCCAACCCTGGTTTTCGCGCGCAAACACCACAAACCTTTTCAAGGAACGAAACTTGTCTTGCGTGGGCGCGACAAATCCGCTGTAGACTGGAAACCTCCACTGTCTGTCAGTGCAACGCCAAATATCAACCCAGTTTTCACACGCACGCTCTTGCGTTTCTCACCCACTTTGTACACCTACACTTTGCACCACGTGATAGAAGCTACCAGCTAGTTTCAGGCTTTGCGCTCAAAACAACCTCGTCCTCAGAAAACAATCCCTTGATATCTTCAATTTGCTTACCTGAACCTTGGCCTGCCTCTGTATTTTTGCATTGTACAAGATTTGTTTTCCTTGCGGAGAACCCTCCAAGGCGCCAAGCTGAGGTCTGAAATTGCAGTGGTCATGTCCTTGCGCAACTTCTTTAGAGAATAACCCCGCCTTTCTTCTTCCAACTAAACAAAGTCGGAAATGGGCCAAGGCAATGCAATAGGGCGGGCGCGGCCATTTAAAGGCAGCAAAAGCTGGGAAGGCACACGTTTGCGCAATATTTCCACATAGCTGCACGGTATGGAGCCGCACTGTTTTGCATACAATCACTTTGTAGGCATGTCCATAACATCCCCCACTTCCGACTTTTCATAAACCAAACACACGTAAACAACTGCCCAACGCAGACTCTGCACAGGACAGACAGAGGCAGAATCGAACCTAGATCCTGCACAGTACATTAGCAAAAGGCCGCCCGCCGCCCAGCAGAAGTTCGTTGTCCAAGGCGCTCTCACAGCTGGCACGTGATCAACACAACTTTCACCCCCAGCCCCTTCGTACCAATTCTTTAGGTTTCATTGGGCACGCGAACTCCCTGGTACTTGGTTGTTTGTTTTGGGTTGTAGAAGTTTTTCTTAGTTGCACCTTGTTATCTACAACTAACGCAGGTTATACATAGGGCTATATAGGCTATATAAATCAGTTGCAGAAGCCGTAAGTTCCGTATGTTTGGCAGCCATGTTTGTGGAAACTGTATGTGCCTTGGCATACATGCGGTAATTGCTAAGTTCGACGAGCGCAAAACAAAAACCGCGTTTTCAGTTAAAGTTATCTCGGCAACAGACCCGAAACAGTGTGTCTAAAGGTCGCAGGTCTAGAGGTGTAGCAAAGGTCCAAAAATCTAGACACACTGGGTTCCAGAGAGAGGTGATGGTGGTGGTGATGATGATGATGATGTTGATGATAATGACGATAGTGGTGGTGATGATGGTGGTGGTGATGGTGGTGATGGTGGCGACGATGGTGGTGATGATGATGCTGATGGTGGTGATGATGGTGGTGGTGATGGTGATGGTGGTGATGATGATGGTGGTGGTGATGGTGGTGGTGGTGGTGGTCGTGATGATGATGGTGGTGAAGGCCGTGACAGTAGCAGCGTCATCATAGTAGTAGTAGTAGTAGTCGTCGTCGTCGTCGTAGTAGTCGTAGTCGTAGTCGTAGTCGTAGTCGTAATAGTAGTAGTAGTAGTAGTAGTAGTAGTAGTAGTAATAGTAGTAGTAGTAGTGGTGGTAGTAGTAGTAGTAGTAGTGGTAGTAGTAGTCGTAGTGGTGGTGGTAGCGGTAGTGGTAGTGGTAGTGGTAGTGGTAGTGGTGGTAGTAGTCGTAGTAGTAGTAGTAGTAGTAGTAGCAGCAGTAGTTGTTGTTGTTGTGGTAGTAGTAGTTGTTGTGGTGGTAGTAGTAGTTGTTGTTGTAGGGGTAGGAGTAGCAGTAGTAGTACTAGTACTAGTACAGTCGCAGCAGCAGTCGTATGGCGGTGGTGGTGGTGGTGGTGCAGTGTAGAAGCCCTTCGTCGAAAACAAAGTACAGTACACGTATATATTCTCAATCAGCTTCAAAAAACTGTCGCTGAGACTGCCGGCAAGCCGCTGCAAAGAGTGCACCTAGCTGCCGGAACAAAGCGCACACCTGTCAAGCTGGCTGGATCGGATCAACATAATAACGCTGAAGTGTTCAGTGTTCAGGTATTTTTCATGTATGCTGCAAACATCTGAGAGCATGTTTCGGAACGGCAATTTTTGAGATTGCACCGAGCGTCGAATCCGCTGCCAAGCTTGGTGAACAGCGCTGCAGACCACACGTGTCCAAGGCTTTGCAACAAGGAGCTCACATAGACCCTGGGAAAAAGACAGGGGTCCGAGGATAGATTCAAAGGCCCAAGCCTAGTGGCCAAATCGAGAGACTGCGGGGTGTGCGTTTGGAAGCTTGGAAGAGCAAGATGCATAACAAGATGTCAGTGCAAAGAGTCCTTCTGCTCAGGGTCTGCAAAGACAGAAACAATTGAAACAAAGGTCTTGGCAACAAGTGCTTTTGCGTATCTGTCGCCTTTACATTCTGCACTCAATGCCAACTCTTGACGAAGCAGGCCCAAAATGTCTCAAGTGTGGTCATTGCAAAACGACCCGCCTGCCATCGCCCATTGATGAGCACCTATTCCAGTCTACTCCCCATATGACAGACATCACGTTCACTGTACCCGCCTTCTTTCCACTGCGCAACACCACTAAAAGACATATATTCTGCTGCGTGACTCTGCAACTTCAACGCTGCGCCAACGCGGACCATGCCTTCCCAAAAAGCGGGAGAGAGAAGCACTATAATCAACCTTGGCGTCAGCAATGAGTTCAACGTTGATAGTCTGCTTGAGAGGGCCTTCGGGATACATACATTCATTCATGAGTGCTTTTGCTATCATCGTTGGCGCTGTGCTGTTCCCTACGAGTCTACATCTCCACCTCTTTAGCGCTGCCAAAAATTCATGCTGTCTTGAAACGGCAAAACTGTTGACATACCAAACACCACAAATCACGCAGTGATAGTGATAGTCCTTGCGAGAACTCCACGGCAGCAGGGGTGCACCAGCATTTCCCAGACGGCCATGTATGGAATGGTCAACCCCTTTTTTAAAGAAAAGGGGACGCTGTGGGGTCGCGCTTTTTTCTATGTTTTACACACAAAGTCAGCCAAAAGAGCATGTGATCAAAAGACAAAGACATCTGCTTTCTCACACACACACTTGTTAAGTGGCACAATCTGCTGGGAAGGTATCAAGAATTTAGAAACAACCACAAAAAATCAAACAAAAAACAAAGAATCTCAATTTCCAAAAAATCAAAAAAATCCAAAAAATCCAAGAAGTCCAAAAAATCCAAGAAATCCAAAAAAAAAAAATCCAAAAAAACACATCTATTCCTGAGCCAAACATAGGTCTTGTTATTTTGGATTTTTTGGATTTTTGGATTTTTTGGATTTCTTGGATTTTTGGGAATGCCTCCATCAATCAATCATCACATCTCCACACAAAAGTAAAAATCACGCATGAAATCTCTGCTACACCATCCAATGTCAAAAATTCAACTGAAAATCAGGCATTATCTTCTTTCCAAATGCCTCTTTGGCTTTGCAAAGACTTCTGTGTGATAGATTTTGTGATCTCAAGGCAATCTGCTCTGCTAGTTGCGTAGTACTTTGTGTCCTCACATGGCCGTGGACCCTGAGAATATGAGTTTGACTTTGGCAATCGATGCTACGGAGCATCTCTTGCTCAGGGAACTACCTGCTCACGTCCATGTCGGGCCTCTTCCGCAAGGCTTGGTGACCCCATTAACGCTGCCTGTGAAGGAGCGTCTTGCCTTGTGAAATGTTTATGATTCTAAAAAATTTGGTATAGTTAGCGTAACTCGCGGAGACGAATTCTTTTGGATAGATTGAAAGATACTTGGGTTGAACCCTCAAAGTGCATCGATCAAGCATTTTCTCGACATCATCTACGATGTCAGCCATGAGCACATCAACGTCGAGAATCTCAAGGCAGTCATCCGCGATAAGGCATGGCATGAGCTCCCTCCAGTCCTGCAACTCAAAGAACGCCCTCATTTTCAATACATTTCCCACTACCTTGTGCTCACTCAGACCGACGGTAACCTCTGCCTGGTGAAGCACTACTATGTGAAGGACGACAAGGTCAAAGGTTCCTACATTGCTCGTCTGCTTCAAGGTCGTGGCTTTGAAATCGGTTGGGCCAAGGTGAACAAGCAACAAGCCCGTCGAGGCCTGCAATACAAGCTGGAACAGCTTGGAGGACATCAATTTCGGCATTTCTCTCTTTCCGCTGAAAAGCGAAAAGCATCGAGTGCGGTGGCTGCGTTGCCGGAAGATGAGCAAGACGCAGGATGGGATTTTATCATTGCCAATGGAGAGCGGGACCGCAGCAATCTGAGGCAACTGCGGTGGATCCTACGTCTGGCTGGCTCATGATCTGTGATCCTCGTAGTGGCAGAATCTTGAACATAGCAGTGATGCATGAGCCCGAGCAAAATGAGGACCCCATTCACATGCTGCAGTCCATGCTATGGCTATACCCTGCTTTGTATATGACCGCGCGTGCTCCCTCAAACCTTCCGCAGAGGTCACACCTGGTCTGGAGCAAATCCAGTATTACATCGTGGACAAGTTCCATGCCTACCGTCATGGCACGCAGTGCTCTTGCAACAACCCCCGCATCTTGGCAAATCTGCATACCTTGGTTGTTTCATTGATTTCATCTGCTTAGCAAACTCTACAACTTACCCAATGTCAAGAGAGTCAGAAAGTATTAAATTCACACTAACAAACACCAACCAAGATTGCCTGGACACCTTAGGTATCAAGAGATCGTTGGGACAACGTGTGAAAGGCGTCAATACCAACTTGGCAGAGCAGGTGTTTGCCTGGTTCAAGAACTATGCCCCCGTGATCAATGAAATGCGTGAGAATAGGCATAGATTTCTACTTTTGTGGCTCGCAAAGAGGCACAATGATGCACTCCTACATGGCAGCGCCTCATATCTTCGCTCCATCCCCAACAGCAAGTCCAAGACGACAAGCAAATCGTACAATTGCTCCAAGAACAAGAAGACTCCAAAGGGAAAGAAGGTGAAGAAGACCACCATGAAGGGAATGAAGGTAAAGAAAGTCATGAAGGGCATGAAGGTGAAGGGGATGAAGGTGAAGAACGCCATGAAGGCCATGAAGTGAGGCGCTTGAGTAGAGACAATTTTCATGTGCATGTGATCACGTCGGTCACAGCTAATACAAAGACGCAAGATGTGAGCAAGACAAAAAGCTGAAAAAAAAAACAATTATAAAACATTATAAAACATTGAAAACATTGAAAAAAGCGCACCCCCACAGCGTCCCGCTCTCTTTTTAAAGCACTTGAGATTTGCTCGGAACATGGGCTGTCCACAACCGTACTTGAAGAAGCGCACAATGGTTTCAGGTAAGCGTCGCCCAAGCCAAGAAGGAAAGATGCCACAAATGCATCCCCCATCCGCAAGAAAAGCTTTGAGGCAAATCCATCGCCCAGACCTCCTAGGCAGATTCACTCGCATGGTATCGCAATCCAAAAAGGTCCATTAGGATCAATCATGCATCCTGCCATGGGCGCAAAGGAGCCCACAGCTTTCAGCGCTCGGGCGGGGTTGCGGCAGTCCTTGCTACGCTTCGCAGAGTCAGGCTTCGCTGCACCTATACCATCAACCTGACAATGGCTTCCAAGCTGGTGTCAACCAGGCTACCAGGCGGCCTCGACGCCTCTGTCAATGGGTTTAAACTGCCGTCTGAGTCTTTCAGTGGGTTTCAAAACTGCCATCTGGCACCCTTTCCGGCCGTGCAGAACGGATAGGCTAAGCGTGTGGCGGGCTGGCTGCTTCTACACCTCTGAACCATGGGTTTCGAACCTGCGTCGAGAACACTTTCCATGAGCAGTGCCCACGAAACTCCGTCACAGGTGGTGCGTCACGCTTTGGAGTGCCCGGGGTGCATCAAGGGGCTAAGATGCGCACATGGTCTCGCTTGCCCGTTGAAGAGTTCACACAAGTGTGAGTTGGATTTGTTTCTTTTGATTGCGACGACTTTTTCAAATACCCAGCTCTTATCTTGAAATCCTGGTTTTCCTGGCCACTTGACCACCAGTCCACCTTTTAAAAGGTTCGCAAAGCTTTTAAATGGTAGTACGGCTTGATGCATTGGCACCAAAATTGGGGTCGGCAGCACCCTGGCGTTAGCACATTCTTTATGTCTTGCTTGCATTGTTGAGCGATGGCTAGACCCAATCATCACTGTATCCATCACTCGCGATAATAGGATTGACTTTCAGTTCTTTTTTGCCAGTTCTGTCTCCACTTCGCAGCAGATGAAGACCAAGGATCCGAAGAGCTCAGACGCGACGCAGGGACCCAATCCTGAAAAGACACGCACACCTCAGCTGATGACCCCTTGCAAGTTGTTCAAAAATACTCATCCTCTCAGGATGATGCAACACAAACCCTTCTCTTGGTTGATGATGTTTGCTTTCAGATAGAACTCCCCTTTTTCCCGAATGCGTAGCGAAGGGTTCTCGTTTAACTCTTGGGGGTCTGGGGGTAGAGCTTTGTTCGCGACCCGTTGCTTCTATGTTCGCAACCGTCCGCAACCGTCCGCAACCGTCCGCAACCGTTCGCAACCGTCCGCAACCGTCCGCAACCGTTCGCAACCGTCCGCAGTAGAGCGCTAAGGCGCTGCCATTGGGGGAAGCTTTTGCAAGTGACTTTTCATGGATGTGTCACGTGTCAGTTTGCACCGCTATTCCATTGTGATTTGCATGAAAATGAGATGTGGCGCAAGAAACGTGATGCCTTTCGCTGCGCAGGCGCAGCGTTTTGTGAGATCTGCAGATTGCTGCGCAGTTCCATTGGGATTAGCGTTTGGCGAGCGAGTCGTGTTTTTGGGGTGTTGGATGTGGCCGTGCCATTGGGATTTGCGTTGCAGGGTGTGGCATCGAAGCTCTGTTTTCGTGACAAGTCTCAGCTGAAATGCCGATTTTGGTGGATGGGAGTGTGCTCAGAACGGGTCGAAATCATTGCAAACGTGTGGTGTGGTGCAAATTTTGTTGAGGCTCACATGAGATGATATTGTCACTTTTCGTGGCAGGCGCAGTATACTTTGTGTGGCTTTTGAGGTGTGGAAGCGCGAGTCTTGTGGCAGGCGCAGGGAATCGTGAGGTTGCGAGGTGTGACGGAGGTGA
>CAXAMN010028217.1:375309-412427 GCA_963970005.1 Durusdinium trenchii | reverse complement strand
TACACCACTCATCATACACCACTCATCATACACCACTCATCATACACTACTCATCATACACCACTCATCATACACCACTCATCATACACGACTGATCACACACAACTCATCATACACCAGTCATCATACACCGCTCATACACCAGCTCTGGTTTCAACAGCTCAAGCTCCAGGCAACTCCAGCTCCAGGTGCCGATTTCGTGGCAGGTACAGCACTTTGTGAACCTCCATGCGCAGATTTCGTGGCAGGCACAGCACTTTGCGAACCTCCATGCGCAGATTTCGTGGCAGGTGCAGCACTTTGTGAACCTCCATGCGCAGATTTCGTGGCAGGTGCAGCACTTTGTGCACCTCCATTCGCAGATTTCGTGGCAGGCGCAATACAACATGCGTTGTGGAGAGATAGCGAACGCACGAAATGCTGTATTTTTCAATGGAACCGGTGGCTCCGAAGCTGGCAAGTCAAGGTCTGCGGAACGACGGTTGCGAGACGGTCTCGGGTCATTCTCGGATCATTCTCGGGCATGGTCGGAATCGTCCCTCCATTGGGATTAGAGTTTTCACTTGTTTCTTGAAGTGCAGATTTCGTGGCAGGCACAGCACTTTGTGAACCTCCATGCGCAGATTTCGTGGCAGGCACAACACTTTTGTGAACCTCCATGTGCAGATTTCGTGGCAGGTGCAGCACTTTGTGAACCTCCATGCGCAGATTTCGTGGCAGGTGCAGCACTTTGTGAACCTCCATGTGCAGATGTCGTGGCAGGTGCAGCACTTTGTGAACCTCTATGTGCAGATTTCGTGGCAGGTGCAGCACTTTGTGAACCTCCATGCGCAGATTTCCTGGCAGACGCAATACGAAATGCGTTGTGGAGAGATAGCGAAGGCACGAAATGCTGAATTTTTCAATGGAACCGGTGGCTCCGAAGCTGGCAAGTCAAGGTCTGCGGAACGACGGTTGCGAGACGGTCTCGGGTCATTCTCGGATCATTCTCGGACATGGTCGGAATCGTCCCTCCATTGGGATTAGAGTTTTCACTTGTTTCTTGAAGTGCAGATTTCGTGGCAGGCACAGCACTTTGTGAACCTGCATGTGCAGATTTCGGGGCAGGCGCAACACTTTGTGAACCTCCCATTGCAGATTTCGTGGCAGGCACAGCACTTTGTGAACCTCCATGCGCAGATTTCGTGGCAGGCACAGCACTTTGTGAACCTCCATGTGCAGATGTCGTGGCAGGCACAGCACTTTGTGAACCTCCATGCGCAGATTTCGTGGCAGGCGCAGCGCTTTGTGAACCTCCATGTGCAGATTTCGTGGCAGGTGCAGCACTTTGTGAACCTCCATGTGGAGATTTCGTGGCAGGCACAGCAGTTTGTGAACCTCCACGCGCAGAATTCGTGGCAGGCACAGCATCTGGGGAGCTGGAAGCTGAGAACTGGCGGCTCTTGGCGACTTTCTAGTACAACTTTAGTACGCGGAGCAATCTGTAGAGCTGGAAGCTGAGAACTGGCGACTTTGTAGTACAACTTTAGTACGCGGAGTATCTGGCGAGCTGGACGATGAGAACTGGTGACTTTGTAGTACAACTTTAGTACACGGAGTATCTGTGGAGCTGGAAGCTGAGAACTGGCGACTTTCTAGTACAACCTTAGTACGCGGAGCAATCTGTGCAGCTAGAAGCTGAGAACTGGCGACTTTGTAGTACAACTTTAGTACGCGGAGTATCTGTGGAGCTGGAAGCTGAGAACTGGCGACTTTCTAGTACAACTTTAGTACGCGGAGCAATCTGTAGAGCTGGAAGCTGAGAACTGGCGACTTTCTAGTACAACTCTAGTACGCGGAGCAATCTGTAGAACTGGAAGGTGAGAACTGGCGACTTTCTAGTACAACTTTAGTACGCGGAGTATCTGGCGAGCTGGACGATGAGAACGGGCGACTTTGTAGTACAACTTTAGTACGCGGAGTATCTGTGGAGCTGGAAGCTGAGAACTGGCGACTTTCTAGTACAACTTTAGTACGCGGAGCAATCTGTAGAGCTGGACGCTGAGAACTGGCGACTTTCTAGTACAACTTTAGTACGCGGAGCAATCTGTAGAGCTGGAGGCTGAGAACTGGCGACTGTGTAGTACAACTTTAGTACGCGGAGCAATCTGTAGAGCTGGAAGCTGAGAACTGGCGACTTTCTAGTACAACTTTAGTACGCGGAGCAATCTGTAGAGCTGGAAGCTGAGAACTGGCGACTTTCGAGTACAACTTTAGTACGCGGAGCAATCTGTGGAGCTGGAAGCTGAGAACTGGCGACTTTGTAGTACAACTTTAGTCCGTGGAGCAATCTGTGCAGCGAGAAGCTGAGAACTGGCGACTGTGTAGTACAACTGCAGTACGCGGAGCAATCTGTAGAGCTGGAAGATGAGAACTGACTGGCGACTTTCTAGTACAACTTTAGCACGCGGAACAACCTGTGGAGCTGGAAGCTGAGAACTGGCCACTTTGTAGTACAAGTGTAGTACGCGGAGGAGTCATCTCTCGCGACTGAGTCATCTCTCGCTGCTCATTCATCTCTCGCTGCTGAGTCAATCTCTCGCTATAGCCATCTCTCGCGGCTGAGTCATCTCTCGCGACTCAGTCATCTCTCGCTGCTGAGTCATCTCTCGCGGCAGGTTTGGCACAGTTCATACTGATAGTATTTGGTCGCATTTATGCAGGACAGGACATTCAACTGCTGGTCAATACACCACTCATCATACACACTGATCCTGCAGGGGGCACACACCTTACACACGTGGAATCCCGTGGGTCAAAAGTCCGGAGCGCGTGCGTTTGACTGGAGGACGCGCATCTTGGAGAGGACGTGGACAGTCCTATAGGTCAATTTGTTCTTATAGGAAACTTCCGCCGCCGGCTTGCCCGGGAACTGCTTGTATTATCATGAAGCATTTGCTTACAACGGCATCCATCTGCTTGTACGCAACCCGATGCAGAAACCCACGAAAAATAACAAAAAGGAAAACATCCAAACCAAACAAAAAAGAACTGCTGAAAAAACAGTTCAAACCGATGAGGCTGTGCAAAAACCTCGAGATGGGAGCCCAAAAAAATCCGGTGCAAGTCCTTTGTGGATTCAGGGGCCATGGCAGGTTTCAAAGGCCGAAATCACGATTTTGGAGATTTGCGCGTGTTGGGTGAAACAACTGATCTGTGCGCTTGGGAAGGCATGATGCCAGGTACCCCATGATTCCCATGATTAAGATTTGAAAACACCTAACCCTATTCAACAATGGCGTTTTCAACCATTCCGAGACCACTCTTGCATAATGCTCGCTGTTCGTTGGGATTGGAGAAACAAAAAACACAAGATCCAATGCAGACCGATCAAGAAACCGCAAAAAAAAACACAAGAAAACATGAAGATATCAGTGGATCGAGCCCATTAGGTGTTTGTACATACGGAAACGACTCGGTTGGCCCACCTGTCCACGGTTACGGCGCGGCTGTTAGACTCGAACGCCTTTCGCAGCTGTTCCTCCTGCGCGCGAAGCATTTTGACCCAGCCTAATTCTTGGAGCATGTGATTGATGTTTCTTCGCTGCAGTCTGTCAAACCCATCGTGGATGACATTTACCAAAACTTACCTAGGGGATGGTCCCGCGAGACTGGGCCATCAGGTTTCTACTGCAAACACCGTTTTTGCCGAAGGGACCATTGATTGGCCTTTCTTTAGATCAACATGTTTGCATTCAAGTGCCTCAATCAATGACAGGATCGAGTTTGCAGAGAAGGCCCGAAGCTGGTTGGCATCAAATGAGTTCCATTGCGCCATTACGCATTCAACACAATTTGGTAGAAAACGGAATGGAGCTGTCTGTCTTTAAGTCCATCGCCACATGGTTGCCTCATAGTGAAGATTTTCAAACCAAATGATGAGCAAGTCGCGAATGAAGGGGCTACAGTTGCCCATGATCGTGGGGTCTCTCTGGGTTGGCATTCAAGTAACTTGTACAGAGATGGCCTCAATAAAAATTTTCTCACTAGGTTTCGAAGCTGCCCTTTGGGACCCTTTCAGACCGCGTGCGTGCAGAATAACGTGATGAGCTAAGGCTGTGGCGACACACGCCTCCAGGCCTTGCCAACCTTTCTTTCTCGGTCCGGCAGCCTCTCCCCATCAAGAGGCCTTACATGCCTTCCTTGCCCTTTTTCCTAGGCTTTGACGCTGCTGTTTGGTACCGAAAGAACATGGCTGGCCTCCTGCGAATACAGGTTTGCGCAACGCATCCTGTTCGCGAAGGGGGAAATCCTTTCTTCCATGTCCTCCAACATTGCTTGTTGCGCAAAGGTGGGCTCCCAAGAGCCGGCTAAGCCGTTGACCGACTTGATGGCCTCGTTCCTCAGCCGATCAATGTAGGCTGCATAGCGCTCCAAATTCGGAGACCAAGGTTGAAGAGCAGGACAGTGGTCTGTTGGGTGTCCACACTGACAAGAGTGGAAAGAGGAGACTTCTCCTTCTTATGAAGGAGAGCAAGATGGAAGACTTCCGGATGAGCGATGACTTTCGTGCCACTAAGGAGTTTCTACAAGCCATCATTGATGGGCCAGGCAGTCTGGCTCGCTATCATGTCGACTGGCGGAGGTTGAGTGGGGTGAGTGATTCATCAAGCGTGTGCCATGACATCTCTGTGAGGTGATGCGGCTGATGGTGAGCTATTACCAGATCAGCCCGGTCAACCTGGCATCGGCGGGGTATTTAGTGCGATGGCTCATCCAGTTGGAGACCGCGCTTGAGCGCAATCCTAGAGCGCCTTCGTTCCATGGTCTTGAGTTGATATTAGGAGCAAGGCCATCACAAAGAACTTCAGAACATCTCACAGGCTTGCTGAAGGCTCGCGCGACCAAGAGAGGCTTTATCAAGAAGAGCTTCGTCATCAGAGCGGATCGAGCAGCCGTGGTGACAAGGGCGATGGGAAAGGCAAAGGCCGAGATGACGTAAGGGCAAGGGCAAATCAGACAGGGGCGGGAAGGGCGATGGCAGCCCCCCCGCCTCGGCGGCATGAGAGAAAAGCAATCTGGCACAGTCCCCAAACATGCATGAGGAGGTGACAGTGGGTCGGGATAGACGACGTGGAGATCCCTTCCGTCTGCCACTGGTGTCGATGAATTCACAAGAGGCTGCCATTCTTGAAGGTCTCAACTTCGGATGCTGGCATCTTCTGCGCAAAAACTTCTTCGCCGTCCCTGGTGGTCACTCCTTTCGACTCATAACCGAGGTCTGGTCATCATCTATCACCTCCTGAGGGACGGCTTCTCCAAACTGACTGTGCTCCTTGTTGGCAATGACCCGAACTGTCCGCGCAATATCAACCATGTCTTCATCACCCAACACAATCGCCTGAGCTCTTGCTGTCCTCTTCTTCGATTCCAGGACCGCCCGGGATATTGGGTCCATGGCATACACATATGGGGCCTGGGCCCGAGGGAAGGCTGATTGCGTGTATTCATTCAAGTCATGCCTCACTACCTCTAAGTCCGGCGTGAGAGCTAGCCAGACTCCATTGGAGAGTTTGTGCAGTAACGCACGATGGTGCCAGAAAAAGCCGTCGGCGTCGCGTGGATACTCTACGATGATCTGGATCTCCGGAATGTCTAAGGTCTAAACGGGAGCTGCCATGTCGCTTCAGATCTGATGGCCTGGTGGGCCCAAGTGGCCTTCCAGACCCCGATGCAGCGGGCGAGCCTTCCTCTGATTCTGGCGGTGTCACTTCCTGGCCCCCTGCAGCTGGGAGAGCATGCCACCAACAAAAGAAACTCCACAAATAGGACCCCTCTGAATGGGATAGATAGGGCAGCCGAGTGCCGGATTTCTGACTTCAGATCCTCGCCGCTCACCGCCCGAAGTGCCAGACGGGTATTGGTGAGTTCCTCCGACAGCACACGAATGTCGAACCCTGACACCTGAGAGTCAAGGATAGAACTGTGTCGGCCCACCACATACCCTATCAAAAGCGAGAGGATGGTGCGCGGGCGCAGGAAGGGCATGAGCGCTTGAGAATTAAATAGGAACAGCGGGCGACTAAACGTTCATCCATCGATTATTCACCTGCAGGCAGCCAACATATATAGTGTCAAGCGCGAAAAGCCCTCGCACAAACTTTTGCTCGCGCGTGTAGGCTCAAGGCCTAAGTGTCCGGGGTTCGAGCCACGATGCACATAGTTGTGAGCGCATCATGCCCCGATCGGCTACACATGTGCTGGATGCGAGGGAAATCTCATGGTGCAAACTGCTTGTCTTTACATTCCTCAACATTCTGTGAGATTTCGCCTGCTTCCTCTTGCACTTCATGATGTGAGCTACTTGCACCTGACATCTTTGCCAGTGCTTCGGCATTGATCTCATCAGCAAGTGATTGCATCTGCTGATTGATGCTGCATATGTGCACTTCATCCTTGTACACACACGCTGCTTCCCACATCACCGTTAGCAGAAAGTACTTTCTTTCTTTTGTTGTCAACTTTTCCCAAACTTCTTGGTTCATGCCGATGTTCTTCCTTGTCGTTGCATCAAGGTCTTCTCCATAGTCATCATTTTGGCTATCTTCCTCTTCCTGTGGTACCAGGCGACCATCTGCTCCTGGTTCCACAAACAATTCCGGCACTGCTGGGTCTTCCAGCATACTCATCACTTCTGACTCTGTTGGAGTTAGTGGGGCTTCACGTCTGTCCTGTCTCTTCTGCAGGATAGCTCTCTTCTCATCTGAACTCATGGAAATGGTTCGATGTCGCTTCCTCTGTTTCAACCGCTTCTCGAAGTCCAGAGCTCGCACTTCCTGTCTCTCTTGTTTGTGCGCAATTCTAATCAATCTGTCGATGACCTTGGTGGTCCTGTAATTGCTTTCTTCTGCTACGTCATCCATCTTCTGATAGGTGAATCTGTTGCTGTCCCCAATGAACGCTGACACCTTCTTGAAATCTTTATTGATGGCATGTTTCATGCGGTCCATCCCCGACAACATGATGTTGTTCTCTGCAAACATTTGTTGCAGGCCAGCATGAATCAACTCCTGAGTCTTCTTGCGTTCTTGACCCAGAACATGGAAGATTGTTGCTGTCTTCTCATCGAGCCTTTTCACGATCATCACCATCATGATCATCAATGCTCCCAACATCAATGTCAAACATTCTGAATTCTGTGAAACTGTTGCCTTCATCCCAAGCACGACCACCAGCATTGTTGCCACTGAAACAAGGGCGCCTTGCTTGTACAATGCGAGGTCTTCATACCACTGGAACACCTGAGTGTAGCGAGTTGTGTTGAACCATAGGAAAGCTGTCAGAACAATGATCACGCGCGCAAACATCAACTCCCAAGGAAACTGGGGCAGAATCGTCTTCATGTCCTGCTCGGCATTTGCTGGGAGGAACTGCTGCGCAAATGACAACATCAGTACTGACTTCATACTCGCTCCGGCACTTGTGGATGTTGAGGCTGTAGTGTTGGGGCCTTCTGAACTTTCATCTTCAAGTTCAATTGGCATCTTGTTGATGGTCTCTGCCTCTTCATGGCTATTCACCTTTTCTGGCTTTGGCTTCTCCTCCGGGTTCTCAAGCTTCCTGCTTCTTGATGTTTCAGGTAGCCTCGGATCTGGACCAAGTGTCCATTTGTTGGAGTAGAGCACGTCATTCAAATAAGCCAGGCCTTTTCGATGAAGAGCTTTGGTCAATGCATCTGCCAGCTGTTGATCTGATGGTACCCACTTGCATTCAACACCTTCTTGCAAGCTCTGTCGGATGATTGCCGCCTCCAGTGACAACCTGCGATCAGAAAGCAACACACGTTCAGACTTCATGCAATCATATAGAGATCTGCAATCCGTCACTGTGACGCCTGTCACACGATGCAAATGCTCCTTGTAATGGCGCATGTCCAACTCTCCATGCAACACTTCCAGAATGGTCGCTCTCAGCCAGCTGAGAGCATCTAGAGCCTCTGAGCAGGAATAGGCCTCAGCACTCAAAGTTGACCGCACCACACGTTGTATCTTGGATGATGTCCAATGAACAAAGTGAATGTGATGCACCTTTGCCCTGTCCTTGATCAACTCCGGGGTTGAAATGCCAAGCCAATATCCCTTCTGACTCTTATGACCAGGAAGATTGTTGAAGGATGCATCATGAACTGCCACCACTGCAATGTCTTCCGGTTGCCAGGCCATGCCTGGTCTGAAGATGAGCTCTTCTTCTTGGTGATAGTGTTTGACTTCTGGCACCAGCTTCGCAGCATCTTTGAGACTTGACATCCTCAAATCTTTGATCTCGCTTGCAAGCTTGCTGACCTGGAAACCAATGGAGTATCCCATGATTCCGGCATACCATTGCAACTGACCAAGTAGCCCTTGGAACGCCTTGGTTTCACTTGAGGTCAGAGGTGCGTTGTTGTCCGTTCTCGACTGACCTTGTAGGTGCTCATGTTCTCCACATACCCTTGAGCATGAACATGAATTGTACCATCTTCATCTTGATGATATGACCTGCCGCAAAACTTCAATGTTCCAACAGTCCTCCATTGTCCCCATTCAACTTCCTTCTGCATTTGTTCCTGCATCTTCATTCTTGCATTCTTCGGGATACTTCTTCTCATCCCATGCAATGAGGACATCGTCAACACGTAGAGCCAAAAAGGCTATCACCTCTTTGGAAGCTGGGCCGCGAAGCACGAAACCGGCAAGCTCAAATGTCAAACTCTCCCAGCCCACACGAAGGAAGATCCCTTTGATGGAATGATACCATTGCCTTGCAGCATCATTGACACCATAGATGGATTTCTTGAGCTTGAGCAATGCCCCTGGCTGTACTCCTGGGATCTGAGCTTTCCCGAGATTCTTTGGAGGTTCAAAATACAGCTCTCTATCGATCTTCAACCCTTGCAGAAAAGCGCCACGAACATCAGCCGCTGTCAGCTTCACGAGCCGTGATGAGGCCAAACTGCAAATGACCTCAACCAGCAAGGTTGAGCACGTTGGAGAGTCTCGACGTAGATTCTCATCAGACTCCTCTTGAAAACCTCTGCCAACAACTCTGCACTTCAACACAAGCTCTTCCTTTTCATTCTCATCTCTCTTTTCATCATCCTTCTTTGTCCATACCCCTCTGGAAGAGATCACCTTCTCCGGACTGTTCTTCCGCATCTGATTGCTTTCCTCAGGAGGCACAATGTCGATGGCATCAAAGCGTCGCCATGTCCCAATCTCCTTCTCTACCGCTTTCTGCATAGCTTCTTCGATCTCCTTGTCTGAGAATTGCTGAAGCTGGGGCTTCATCTTCTGAGGATTAAGCTCGGTGTGCTTATTCCTCTTGGTATAGGCGTCCATCCTTTCCGCTAGGAAAGCTACACACATCGTTTCCTTCTCTTCAGGTGTCACTTCAACTCCGCCTGATGAGTCCACCTCCTTGTCTTCTAATCTTCGCCTCATCACCTCTCGAATGGATTCAGGAACGTCATCCAACAGTAGGTCACGTTTCCTCTTGTGTTCTTCATCCATTAGGGAACTTGAAGGCACACTTGAAGGTTCTTCTTGAGGAACAGATTGTTCCTCAACTGTTGATCTTTGGTCTCCTCAAGCTTCTTCTTCCTCTTCCTTCTCTTCTTACTTGAGCTCTCATCAGGTTTCTTTTGTCTTCTAAGCCTCTTGATGTCTTCTAGATCATCATCTGCCGCTTCTGTTGTTTCCTCTGCTCCATCTTTCTTCCTTTTCTCATGCCGCTCAATCCTTCTCATCTCACGGACTTCACGGGATTCATCTCCACTGGACGCGCACTCATCTTGGTATGTCCGTGCTATCTCATCCTCATCCGCTGGATAGGTTTCTCTGCTGCACCATCACCATCTGGAGGTGAGTAGTCCCCCTCATTTGCAACATTCTCGTCATCATCAAGGTCAATAGGGTCTTGTGGCTTCGAAAGGTCTAGAAAACCTTGTTGTCCTCCTGGGCGTGAAGGCAAAGTATCATCATCTTCAAGCAT
Source organism: Durusdinium trenchii (assembly GCA_963970005.1). Taxonomy (NCBI): domain Eukaryota; class Dinophyceae; order Suessiales; family Symbiodiniaceae; genus Durusdinium; species Durusdinium trenchii. The sequence continues at coordinate 402,419 of CAXAMN010028217.1, read as the reverse complement.
CAACTCTTGCTCTTCAGCAATTGCCCTTCTAAAATTGTGCGGGTGTGCCCCACGATGGATGAGCCAGTAGCCTTGAAGATCTTTGCCAATGACCCGAGCCGGTCCATGCCACTGCTTGTACACTTTGTGTTTCAAGCCCTTCCTCTTGTACATCACGAGACTGTGCACGTCGAAGGGACCTGGTTGTTGGCGGGTCTGTGACAGCAATGCACGACGAAGCGATGCAGAATGGTTGGCTTTCACAAAGGCATGCTCACAATCCTGAAGAAGCTTCATCCTCCGCGCCATTGCAAAGTGATCTTCATTGTCAGCTATTGGAAGTCTCCTACCATCACTCATGATCTCCGGTAAATTGGGCTGGAAACCAAGGACACACTGAGCGGCCGAGAATCGTCGGAAGTTTGAAAGTCTGTTGATCGCTTGAGTGCATTGAATGACAGCTACTCTTGTCAATGTGGCACCTCGAATCTCGCTGTCATGCACCAGCTTCAACATCATTTCCTTCACCGTGAGAATTTTCCTCTCAACAATGCCGTGTGACCAGTGGGCATCTCGAGCTACAAGAATTTCTTCAATTCCGTAGCGATCCAGCAAATCACGGAAATCACCTCTCAACGATCCATCTTGGTCAACTTGCACTTTCTCCGGGCCACCAACCACTTCCATCCAATCCATCAGCGATTTTCTGCACTGTGAGGATTGTGGCTTCTTAGGTCTCCCAGGGCTGTCACCTGAACACAGGTAAGATGCCGCCATGTCAACCATCATCAAAAAGGAATGCATCACATCACCTTGATCAGGAATGGCAACACATTGGTTGAAGTGATTGTACTTGGGCACTGCAGCAATGGGTTTCGCAGGACTGCGTCTCTCTTTCTCGCATGTTGGACATGTGAACAGAGACGCTGCTTTGGTTGCCCGATCTGAGGCTCCTGACAGTTTCAGGTGTCTGCTGAAGTTCTCCTTGTAAAGTGAATGGGAGTATTGTCGATGCACCTTGGTGACCGCACTTCTCAAAAGAACCGGCACTTCCTCCCATGTTTGAAGTTCTTCCTCCTCACGTTGTCGGAACACCACATCTGAGCTTCTTTTGAGTGCATTGTGGAAAACATCAGCCTCCTCAAGATAGTACTTCACCTCACCACATTGTTCCTCTAGAAGTGTTTGTCGTTGAATTCCTTCCAATATGATCACTCCGAGCTGAGGTGCCCATTGTCCCAGCAATGAAGAGATGTTCTGCCCACCTTTCTGTCCTCTTCCTTGAACTTCGGCATGATCATGATCACCTGAACAGCGAACACTCAACAGTGAAGCCAACACCGGAGAGGATGTCACGAAGCGGGTTGGTTTCAGCACAAAATCTCCATTCACATCTTTCAGATCACTCATGCACTGATCCATTCGCGCTGTGTAATGGGGAAGGTGCTCCAACATCTCCATCAAATGCTTCCAAGCCGGAGATGACAATGGATTCTCAAGCAAATAATGGCGACCTTCTGACACTTGCAATTCGCAGATTTCCTTCACAAATGCGAGATGAGCCAGTGCTAGTTCTTGTTGTGCTGTGCGGGTGTCATCATCCAGAAAGTTGCTAAGTGGTGTCCATGGGTCACAATTGAATCCCATAGTGATCAACTTTGGCTTCTCGACCTTGATCTCCTCAAGCACCATTCGACTGTCTTCTTCCTTCAGAAAATTGTCTCCCAGCAGCAAGTCCCGGGGACGTTACTGTCCTTCGCCAGCATTGTCACAACTCCACCGTCCTTTCCGCTGTACAGCTCTTTCACAAGCACCTTTCTCGCACGCTGCATGGATCCTTTGCGAAGCTCTTTCCAAAGTGCTCTTCCGTGTTCCTTTGCTTGTTCAGCCATCTGTTGAACCTTCTTTCCAACCTTGCCCTTCATGATCCTGATTGTCTCCACGTTGTAGTCCTTCGCTTTCAACTGATGGAATACCTCAACGGTCTCACCCGCCAGCTTGGTTTCTTTCTTCTTCTCACTGTTGTATCCAATGTCCAAAAGCCACTGACCACCCTTGCCATATTCCAATGTCACCTTCTCTGAACCAATGGATGTGAACTGAATGGTCGGTTTTGGCACTGCAGTGAGATCGATAACCGCACCAAGCTCTTTGAGTTGAGGAAGGCCCAACAACAACGGAACATCTGAGTTTGGAATTCTGTGCAATACTACACGTCCCTTTTGTCCAGCAATGTTGATGTCAATCATTGACTCCTTTCAGCACTTTGTTGGATGTCTGAAGGGTTGTCTCACTTCCAAACTTGCCAACGAATCTGTCCAGTGTTCGGTCACCTCCACATCCTATCAATGCTGCTGTGTCAACAACACACATCCCAGACGGCACGGTCTCCCGTCCGGCACCAGCCATGAATGTGAGGCTGTGTAGGACTGCCTCTAAATCGGAATCCAGTGGAGTCCATGGCAATGTGTCTTCCATCAACGATGATGGCCTCGGGGAATTCCTCCAAGCATGACATACTCAGGCATGTCAAGGCTTCATGGCATGAATTGAGCAGTTGTCCTGACGCTGAAGCGAGCATGGCGGCTGCCATTCCAGCCCTCTGTAGGAAACCGCCCTTGCGGCCCCCTTTCTTTCCTGAGCCTTTCTTGCCACCCTTTGAGCTCGATGAGGAACTTGTGCTCTTAGGACATGGTTTGTTCCCACGCCAATGCCCTTTTGTCCACAGTCATAGCACTGGGTTCGTGACTTGATCTGTTGCAACTTGTCTTGTAGCTGACCTGCATTGAATGTCATCTTGCCGTCCAATGCAATTGCTGTACGATTGTACGATTGTGGCCAACTGCACTGGGTTGATATCCCCTATTGACTTTGCCATCCCTGACAGCTCTTGCGGGCATACTCTGAGGCACCTTTACCCATCTTCTGAGCAGTCATGGCGAAGATGTCCAATTCCTCCAGAGACAGATCATCGACTGCCATCGCCTCCACGGCATGCTCCATCTCCTCAATATCGAACTTCATGTCTTCTTCCACTTCGTAGATCGGAACTCCTTCTTCTGCTGTCTCTTCCTCATAGTACCAGTCATCGACTGCATACACCTCATCTGTCTCCCAATCATAGCTCGACCACTCCTCTTCGATTGGGTAAGCCCATGTGCTTCGCTTGCCACCTGTATTGTAGCTGCCCTGTTGCTGTTGTCTCGACTTGAAGCCACCTTTCCAACCTTTGCTGCCGATGTCATCACCACGGTCCACAACAATCTTGTCCCAATCATACTCATTTCCTGCTTGTCCCAAAATGGCACGGTGCTGCGATGAACTCACACCAGCATTCCTCAACAGAAAGAAAGCTTGCAAGTCTGTCGACAACTTGGTGTGACCTTGAGTCAAACCTGTCAGCTTCTCATACTCGTTTTGTCGGCGGCTAATGTAGTCTTGGACGCTCTCGGATTGTCTTCTTCGCCCCTTCTCAAAGAAGTAATCTTCGAAGGTCTGAGTCTTGAGCAGTGGTGCGACCTTCTCACAAGCATTTCGAACAACCTTCACCACCAGTTGAACCGCTGCTCGTGGTCCTGCTGTCGTGCTTGGCTCGGCCTCGCTGAGCTGAAGGAGCTTCTGGGCAGCAATCTCCGGTTTCCTGTGACATAGGGTCGCACGAACTGTTGCTCGCGCGTGTAGGCTCAAGGCCAAAGTGTCCGGGGTTCGAGCCACGATGCACATAGTTGTGAGCGCATCATGTCCCGATCGGCTACACATGTGCTGGATGCATGGGAAATCTCATGGTGCAAACTGCTTGTCTTTACAATAGATAGATGTATACACACATCAATATAAGTGCGTACTGCTTGCGTCCATCCAAGAAGCTCTGAAAGAGTTCCACCAGGAACGCAGCACCAAGGGCTTTGTAGACATCTTCGCACATCTCCTGCGGATAAGATCTTGCAAGGGAAACGCTTGAACTTACATTTCTGAACTGCGTCGTCTTGCCCTTTTCTTTCACTGTGGCCTTACGGACGCCTTGAAGCTTTCTCCATGTGACCAAATTGAGCCCACTGCACTGCAGCTGAACCAGCCGTCCTCCCCCATCTGTTGATGCATCCTGCTGGTCCATGGTGCCCCCAGCAAGGGAAAGAAACCGCATCGGTCGAAACCAATTGCCTGGAGCTAATCGCCCAAAGGCCGCCACAGGCCAATTGCCCTGCTTGAGGGCAGGGGGTTTAAGGTAGCTGAAAGCTGGGGAACAACATGGAAACAAAATGAAAATCAAATGTTCGAGGCGCCACTGGTGAAGTAGTGCATGTGTGCCACTGGGCAAAGCGTAGGTACCAATGTACCAGAGCTGAAACGGCGGTTAAAGGCCGCGAGACAAGTGTCGGTTTTGGAAACAATATCTTGCTACCATGGTTTTCTATTTTCAGTGCGGCATGTGTGTCTGTCCATGTGTGTTTGCGGATCAGATTTGCACCAATAACAGCGTGGGTAGGACTTTTGGGCCAGGGTGAAGTTGAGCCCCCTAGGGGAGGTCGCAAGGCATCCAAGTGTGAACACTGTGGTATCCTTGACGATTTCTTTCTAAAGCAAAGACAGCTCCAGCAATTTTAAGGCAAGACTAACCCACGCTGGACGATATGACAAGGTGCCTAGACCAAATGAATGGTCCAATGGGTTTCGTTCACGCTCCATACATTGTCCTGCCTTGAAGAATTTTGCCACATAGCTTGGCCCAAGGAAGACAAAGACTTCAGCAAGGAAGCCTTCGCCCAGCTCTTCGAAGAGCCGCGCATCAAACCCCTGGAACACAAGCTGGATGGTCTGAGACGGATCTGAACAATGATATAAGTTGGCTCGGGGTCCAGTTTTGTGGGCGCCATTGTCGTTACACCACAGCACACTCTCGTAGGGCTCGGCATCGCTTTAGCGTATTTCCTCCTTCCTCACCAATGATGCTTCATGTCACAGTTGAAATTTGGTAAAGGACCAGCTCAGCAGTTGCGTAAATCGCGAACAAGTGATCTTTTGGGACATACCTTCACGATTCTTTGGAGGAGGTGTGCGTAAAATATGTCACTGGTTCCATGTCAGCTGCAAGCCTGTTGTGTCTGTGCTCCTCACTTTCTCGATCCCGACCTTTAAGGCATTTCTATCAAGGTGTCTCCAACGACTTTGCCCACCTCGCCCAGGTCCCCCAAGAGGTGGCCGGCAAAGTTCGGACCCAACGCATCAAAAAGCTCCTTGCAAGACTTGCAGCGCAAGTGTGCAAGAAGGTTCTTTTGAGGATGTTCCAGCATGCCTAGCCTAGCATAGCCCTTAAGCCAACGTTTTCTGCCTATACTCAAGTTCAAGCCTGTTTTTACGACCCCATTGCCAGCCTATCGCTGTCTATGCGAGTTACTTGGCTTCCCAAGGCCAATCTGCTGATGAACTCAACTCCTCCCACCTAGTACTGGCTACTGTGGGGAAAAATGCAGTAGATGGATGGGGTGTGCAGCCAGCCAAACCCCTGCCACCTAGGGGCCTGCCAAGTGATTTTCTAAGGCTTGCAGGTGATTTGGTCCTCTTGACAATAGGAAAGCAAGTTTGAGGAGGAGTGTCTATTGTCTATTGGGCTCAAGGACATCCAGCTTGCACATTGCTTTGAGGTGTATTACCACACGTCGTCCTGCTCTTCTATGCAAACATCAGAAATACTATGAATGATAATGAAAGTCAGATCTGATCTAAACATGAGTGTCTGCTTGTCCTTTGTGATGCATGGCACCCTCCTCAGTGTCCGGAACCAGCTTCCAAAACCACCTGTGCCCTTCAATTATCTTCAAATATTGGAACACATGATACATGCGAAGACCTGTGTTTTGAAGGAGTGGGTAGGTGACTGGAAGGAAGCCCGAGGTCCCTAAGCACGTCTCACCTATGTTTATTATCTTTTCTGAGACACCCCAACCAATCCTTGCAGCACACATGCTGTCTTGCACTTTGTTGCTTGAAGCACGTTCAGCGTTTTTAGTCCCAGGCTAAAGGTGTCACAAACCATTTGAGGTCCAGGGAAGTCTGCATACATGCCAAGGTCTTGTTTTTGCTAATGGGCTTAAAACCGCGAAACTGATTTTTCATACAGTCCTTTGGGGGGCAAGAACACACGCACAAAAATATGGAAGATGGGGACACAGGGGGGGTTAGGGGGGAGGGGGGTGAGGGGTAAGTTCCCCAAAGTGGCAGTGAAGTACACTGGACCTGTTCGATAACACCAAGTAGGACCCTCTCTTGTGTGTCAAGTGTGCGAGCGGCGGCGAGCACACTTTTCTATGGCACGGAGTGCAGTATTGGGCTTCAAAGCCTTGAGCCAAATGAATTAAGCGGCAGCTGACTGAAGACAAGATATGTACAAGTAACTACGGACAACAGGTGCTACTCACGTATAGCGTAGACACGCCTAGCGGAGCCTAGGGCCCTACAAAACACAGGGGGGTTGGGTGGGGATGTTGTGTGCATTTCTATTGGGAAGCCACACACGCACACGCTGTGGAAGAGGGGTGGGGGGGTTTTGGGGGGGGTTGGGTGGGGGGCTAAAGACGTTGGATGTTCAGTACATCATAGTGCATACTAACTTTGTATATGCGATGTTTGCTGACGGTATAAACCCAAACATCGTGAAGTTCCTTCGACAGTGGCAATGGCGCTTGCACCAGAATAAAGACGATCTTCTGACGAAGCTGGGTCAGAAGTTGTCCCACAGACTGTGATGATGATGCTGGAGGATGACAAACCGCGCCCTTTTTTCGCACGAAACCACAGTCTCGTAGCATTTCGATGTCAAAATCGCAACAAACCTTTCGCAACAATGCAAAACACAGTCACACACCGGACATTCGTCATCATTGACCACGTGATCTTCAACCGCACGCGCGGAAACGAGCCCGGCGGGTTGTTTTTGCTGGATCGAACCTGCACAGGTTTTGTCAGCCCGGTCGGTTGAAAAGTTGTCTTACCTTATCCAGCCGACACCCAACCTGCACAAGCTCGTGCCATAGATTTCAGAACCAAAAAGTGATTTGGCTTGTTCGAGCCTGCGCAGGCTCGTTCAAACACTCTGCTTTCTTTGTTCTTGACTCTCTGCGCTCCATTGAGCAAGGCAGGACAAGAAGGAAAAGTGTAGAGTTTAACGCAGGGCTGGGACTAGAGCAGTGAGTGCACTTTAAGTATATAGTCGAAACGATGCAGTAAAGAAAAAGCAGCAAGAACGAGCAGTGACAGATGCATGGAGCACAAAGCATACTGAAGCATAAAAATGAAGCTATGCTTTTGAGGTTTCTTGGTATGCTACGCTTTTGCACGACTGGCAAAGAACATCTGCTTTCGCATTTAAGACGCTTGGGCAAGCACAGACTACACTAATTTTTGGAGATATCTGGGGACGCGAGCCTTGTGTGGCAGAACACATGATGGCACTGTTTGGTGGAATATAAACAGAGCTATGGGGTACGGGGAATGGAGCATAATAGGACGAGTGCAGAGTGTGTACATGAAGTGTAGAGCACGGCTCAGTAGAGATGAGAAGGCATAGCGTGATCTACCTTCCTATACACTCCTAACCTTTGCTTCTTTAGTTCCATGCTCACATTCCTTCTTCCTCGTTCTGATGTCAAACTCTTTCAGATCTATTTTACTCTAAGAAAGACGCTAAAGTGTATGAAGTGTAGAGCATGGATCAAGAAATCAGGAATAGAATACAACATAGGTATTGAGCTGTGACAAAGGTTCAACAGAGTGCATCGAATCAAAAAGACAATGGAGTGGTTTGTTTCGAGTATCAGGAACAAAGCAGGGTCGAAATGATGTGATGCAAACGTTAGGATTCATGAGCTCTGATATCTCCAATATTTCCTCCGTTCTGCCCTTCCCTGACTCTAGTCAACCTTAACCCAAACTCCACCGTATTAGTTTCCCAAGAAGCTAAAGAAGGCTAGAAGTGCCGATTTGATATTCTGTACGTTACTACGTCTTTTCTGGCTGATCTATCTGAATCTATCTCTTCCCGATGCTTGGTGGAAACATGCTGACACACACTCAGATTGTTTCTACCACACTTTAGAATCTCATCTAGAGTGGACGAAGTCAGAATTGGGACCTGTGAATCTGATCTGACTCTGTTTTGCAATTTTGTCAATGTTGGTATATTTTTCTATAACCTCCTTCTTTACATGGCAGGGTAGGGCCAGGTGGGGTAGAGCGCATGCATTGGGGTGCTATGAAATACTGCAGGGCTGCAGGGGGCACGCACGGTCCAACCCCAGCCTGGACAAAAGTCTCGCCAAGTCCTCAACAAAGGAAGAAACGATCAGAATGATTCGGTCGTTCTGTATAGAATTCCCAAAAAGTTGTGTTGGAGTCGATAACCCCAACAAAACCTTGAAAAGTAGTTATACATCTGCCAGAAAGAAAACAAACGAAATTGAAAAGAACCAAATGAACAAATATGTGCTGCTCACATATCTCTGACAGGACACCATTGTAGAGACTTGCGGTGAAATCAGCACCAAAAGCCAAATGCACGTCCACAGTAAAAGCGCGGCCAGCAGTTCCAAAAAGGCGGGCTGTAAAGAGAGAGCCCAGTCCACCATAAAGAAGGACACCTGAAGCGCGTATGAGAATAATCAAACCAAACAAGAAGGGAATGTCACTCGAAACAAAGGTAGGATCCTAGAGCGCATGTAAAGGTGACATGTGTGTGAACATGGTCTAGTGTGATACCAGGCTCTATGCGCACCTTTTTGGGCTGCTGTGTTGTGTCATGACAAGTACCTGGGTCAACCCGACTTGAGCCAGACACCGGTAGGTCAGGCGCATACCGAGTCGGCTGGGTTCTTTGTTCAGTGACTGTGCTTAAGGTTCTCGTTGCTTAGATTCGCTTAAAGCTAGTTATCGACTTTGAGCTACAATTGATCTCCAAGGAGCCGGGTGAGAAGGTCCTACGAACTGCACGAAGGCGGCGGATGTCGCACTGCGTGTGCACAAGCTGCCAGACTGGGGCTGGCGCTTCAAGACCTTTCTTTCTACACTTTGGAGATTTGGTTTCACTCCTGAGTGCGCCAGCCGGACGCGGGCCAGCCGCTGCAACACACCGACAGCCGCCCCAACCCACGCGAGCCGCGGCGCCCCCAACCGCCGAAGGCAATGATTCCTTCCATCGCTTTCTCAAGAGCTTTCTCAACACTGAGCCCTTGGTCACGCCCATCGGCGATCCTATCTCTTGTATCTGCCCAAGTTAGCCTCGGGATGCCTTTCTGAAGCTGTTGGGGATACCATCTGAGATGTATCACAAGGCTGTTATTGGCTGGCACCTTCACGGTTGGCGCCACGATGGCCGAAGTGACACTCATCGCGTCCAGTACGATGCGTAGGTCTATTGGACCATGCGTCACCTGTCAAAATATTGCGAGCTTCGCTCTCGCTCAAGCTGTTCTTGATGCAGTTCATGCAGAGTGCCAGCCTGGTGAGGGTGGTGGCATCCACTGCAGCTGTTGAAGCGAACAGTTCTGATGCGAACGTGGATCTTGTGACACGGCGCTGTGATTTAGAAGCGCACTCAATCACATGGCATGCGAGATCCACTGAAGTACTCGCTCCTCTATAGAGTTGGCTAACATCTGACGCGATCATTTTTACGGCGATCATACCGCGAACACTAAGGCCTGAATCTGACTTTACTTGGAAGCCAGAGTCGCTATAGACCACTATAAGCTGGTTGGATATTCTATTTTACGGTAGACCAGCTTGCGAGGATTCTGTCTCATCCATCGCACAAAATGATTCAATCTCTTCACATGGATGGGTTGCGCAATATGGCTGATTCATTTGGAGTGCTGTCACATAGGCTGCAATGTTAATGCGGGTCGACAAGGCATATGCCACTGTCATGAGTAGACTTAGGAACTGCCTACGAACATCTTCTACTAAGTCCTCCTCCTTCGTGGGCACTGGTGTCACGTTTGATGTCTGCGGTGAAGGAGGTTTGGTCCAACGCGATGGCTTCTGCAGTCTGCTGGCGGCGGATGCCACAGAACGTGAAATTCACAAACTCTAGGTCGAGTTTTCCAAAGGCTTTGGTGAGATACTCCACTAGTTCTAGCGCGAGCCCTGCGATCTTAAAGATCGTATACGTGCTTCGGCAGCAGAAGGCATATCTCGCCGTTGGAATCAAGCAGGTGCTCGAGTTCACTATCCATCAGCGTGGATATACTGTGCGGTGGCCTTTCCCAACTTCATGCCCCAGGCACGTGAGGCATCCCTGCATCCTGCGCCTGGCTTTGTGCTCCTAAGCGCTTCCTTCGCGGGATTGAAGTTCTCGAAGCCTGGCAGTTGTCTTAGACAAAACACTGGCTGGCCACATAGTTCAAAGCTGACTTGACGTTCTGGACGTCCTGTCTCTTGCGCCAGCTTGGCACAAGTGACTTCCTGCAAGAAGGCCTTTGGAATATCAGTTGATCCTAAGGTCCAACCGACACGAGGAGCTCAGCCTGGTGGCTGTTGGTGACGTGTTCACGTCGTCATCTGCTCCTGTGTCTTTAAAGCCTCGAATGCATAGCCTAAGCTCTGATGAACCTCTTACCGCCTGTAACCTTCCATTTACATACCCACTTAACATCCATCAACTCATCTATCACATTATGAGCTTAATGCCTTGGCTGGCGCTCAGAGCATTGGTAACCTTGTCATACCTTTAGCTCATCAAGGATAGCTTGGACAAGTTCTGGTGCGTGGGTGATTTCTTTTTCTTTGGTGAGGAGATCATTGCTACGATCAATCACAGCTTTGTGGGTGTTGGTAGATACGCAGCTCAGCCTGGTCACGCGGACCTGGCAGCCTTGGCAAACCTTCGATGACCTTGCACATGTTGCCATAGGCTTCAAGGGCAACATACGAACCTCGTCGATGCTGGGGCTTGAGTCACGAAGTGCATCTTGAAGGCGGTCTGCGAAGGCTTCCTCAGCTAGGAAACTCTTCTGTGTTTCAGCTGCTACTTCATAAAATTTCTGGAACGTAACTGCCTGAAGGCTGGCGAGATTGGTCTTGGATGTCTCCAAGTCATGTAGCTCTTGGGCACTATGTTCATTAAAAATGCTGGTTCTTCAATGTTCGGATGGCAAGGGTCGGATGGCTTTGTTCTTGGACACCGAAGACTTGGCTCAACTCCTGCAAGCTCACCAGCGCTTCTTCTGAGCCTCCTTCATTGCTGCCTCCAGGGATGGTGCTCAGAGGACCCCAACACTCATGCTTCTTGTGGTGCGGTGTTGGATGTGAATTCGTTGGTGTCAGCATCCATGGCAACAACATCGGCGTGACCTCTGTGGCTTCCAATGAGCCACTCGGCACCTGCAGGCACTGGATGAACCGGATGTTCACCCTCTCACTTTCTGCAAGACCTGAGAACGAAACATTGGCACTTTGAAAAACTGCAACGCTCTGGTCTTCGAACACTGCAGGCTTGAGCCGGTTATGACACCCTTGCAGACTGCAAGCCCTGCCAGAATGTCACAACTGCATCGAACATAGTGCAACTGGCAAATGCGTTGGAAATGGATGGCGTGTTCATGGTGGACCTTGGCGAATGAGTGGAACTTGTGAGCTGTGACAGGTTTACCCCCTGTACGCAAGTGAGCGCAGCACAGCATTGGGTTGTAGTGGATGTGGTATCGCGCGCGGTCCAATGGATTGTCAGCGATCCGGAGTATTCGGCTGGAATCTGTTTGACCCCGAGACCACAGGCAGCGATGTTGAAAACATTCTTTGTTACGCGCACGTTGGCAGCAAAGTGACCTTGGTGTTGTTTGGTGGTGTTGGACGCGCACCATTCACCCTTCTAATTGTGGACTTGGCCTACGGCGATGACAGCACCTTTCTTGAACTGGTCTATGGCTTCTTGAGCGATCTGCTGCGTGCGGTTGGAGTTCTTGTTGACGGTGGACTGACTGGCCCAGTATGGTAGGCACCTGCGGGCATCTTGGACGCGGCAGGCGATCACATTGTCTGCCCGTGTTGGGGTGTCAATTCTGCTGCGCTCTAGCCTGGTCAGGTCGACGACAGTCGCTGGGCCTCTCCATCCTGAGGACCCCTTTCTTGCCGGTGGGCAGAAGTACTCCACAGCTTCTCCTACCTTCAACTCAGGCTCTTCTCCAGACACCCTGGTCAGTGTATGCAGTGCGTGCTTCATGCGCTCTCAAGCTGTTCCTTAAGATTCTACGATTGCCTGAGCGGCAATTTCACGCAAACGATGCGTATGGGCCGAGCTTGGCGCGCCGGCCGAATCATCTGGCACTGCTACATGCGTCAGGCATGATGAACATTGCCCAGCGTCGCCGTAGAAGGCGAGTAGCCGTTGACCTTCGTCAAGGCGTTCGTCGCATAGATTGCTTCAGAGAGGATCCTGGAGATTGGGATTCTTAACGCCTCTTCGATTATGCGCGATTGTATTTTGCGCTTTCAATGTGTCTCGGAAAACTTGTGGGCCCTCCGGTCCACAATGCGGGTGCGCTGGCCGACTGCAGCCTCACGCTTGGCGATGCCTCTGATCTCAATGTACACGCGGGCTTCGCCGTCCTTGAGGCCTTGTTCGCCATCAAAGATCAGAACCTGCATCCTCCAGTGCTGGGATTGGTTCTTCTGGCGCGTCACCTTATTGCCCTATAGGGCTCGTTCAACTAGCGGCACGTTGCGGAAAAGCTGTTGCTTGTCGGCCTTGCGGCCTCAGCGGCGGCTGCCGCGGCGTCGTTGGCCTTGCCCAGTTCGGAGGCCTTCAGCTTGTACGCGGGCTTTTCCTCCGCTGGGACTCTTGAAAGGGGATGCTTGCGTTCTCCACGGGTCCTGGCGCGCTGTACTTACTTCGAACTTTTGGAGCCACCACAGGCACCCTTTGCACTTCCTTCATGGGTTGTCTTCAAGAGGACCTCCCTTTGGATTGGAAGCGTCGGTGGCCACTGCGGGTGCTCCTTCTGTGCCTGCGAAGCAGTTCTGCCAGCTGGCACTTGGCGCTGCTGATGCCAGGACATGCTCGGCCTACGAATGGCTTCACCAGCTCTTAGTGAACTTACTACCGGCTGGGTGGACTCCTTGGCCGGGTAGCGACTTTGGGCCTACTTGGCATTGGTCAAAGACAAGTGACAGTGATCGTCGGTCACAAGCTACTGTTGGCCATGGTGTAACTTAAAAACAAGGTCGAACCTGTGGGCTGTTCCACTAGATAGTGGCGGTCGTCACTCAACTGGATCAGTGCGATCTCTCCACATGGCTTGGCGATGGGTTCAGCAACTCATTACAGATCGGCGCCAAGCATCTTGGTTGACGATTGCGTTCACGCGGCCAAGTGGAGAGTATATGGTGCACACACTGGGGCCATTACAACTACCAGTGGTCTAACCGTCTTAACAAAATCAAATACTTTTCTCACTGTAGATGGGTTGGTCAAATCTGTGCCTGCGATGACGTCGAAGTTGTGGCTGCTGCGCAATCGGCTTTTCACCACAAACCAACATGTCAAGCTGCGGCCACCACGTATCTCGACAATCTCAACTCCCCATGGCCCTCGTACGCCGTGGTGTTTGCTCTACATTTCATCTATGTCGCAGGCTCAGTAGGAATGCCCCGTGAGCTTCGGAGACTTGGCTGTTTGGCTGCCGTCGCCAATCCAACAGGACAATGATTGGCTAAGACCCGCTGGCACTTCCACATCTGACTCATCTTCCGGCGAAGTGCCTTTGAAACAATCTAATTCGGGCTTCAAGACTGGAGGCGCCAGGTTGTCTCCGCAGTCATCAAAGTGCTGCTGGATGAGCTTGCGGCGCTTGACGGGGATGTGTCCTTGTTTTCTTCTTTCAGCTGCTGCAAATCCTTCTTCTGTGGGGAAAGCAGCTTCTGCATTTTGTGCCTCTTGATGTCCCGGGTCAGCTCTGTCTCACAAGGAGACAGTGGTATGCGAATTGAGGCATGAGTAGGTTACATTCTGGACATGTGATGCAGCAAACAGTGTCCTGCAGAGATGGGACGGTCTCTGAGACATGCACAGGAAAATCTGATCAGAAAGGAGCGCTCTCAGCGGCGCGTTTTTGCATTGTTTCATTTTGTTTGTATTTTGTTTCTATGTTTGTATTGCGTTTCTATTGATTTTTGTGCCACTGAAAGAATCCTATTCTGCCTCAACCCCCCCCTCCCCCAAAGGCAATTTCCAAAATTCTCCCCCCAAAAAAAAAGACAAAAAAAAAACAATTGTGCCAGGACTTTGCCTCACCCCCTCTTCCCCCCATGGTCTGTGCAGAATTTCTTTTTTGTTGGTTCTTTTGGTTTTGTTTGGAATTTAGGAAAAATTGGAATTTTGAATTTTTGATGTCCTGGGATATTTTAAATTTTCAATTTCCTTGGAAGTAGACAATACTCCCGCTTTCCCTCAATTCCAGAACAGTCTCTGAAATCAAATGACAAAAAACCTCAGTGATTTGCTCATTAGGGTCTAATAATGCTCCTTCTGCTCCTTTAACTCTAAAATTGGTAATACCTGACATTTTAGAATTATAACCAGTAAAATTGACATCTGCCATCTTTTCAAATGACATACCAATAATGAATTTGTTCTCTCTGTATTGACGATATGAAAACTTAAACTGTCTTGATCTGGGTTCATGTAATGTATAGCTCTTCTTAAATAGTAAAAGGTTTCTGATAATGATTGCACTTCAAATTCTGGGTATTTCTGGGAACTGCTTAATTGAATTTGCCAACTTAAACTACGGGCGGCATCTTGAAAACCTTTACCTTGTAAGTCATTTGTATCAGCATTACCAGTATCATTAATTCTTCCATAGATCATAGGATTGTAAAAATAATTCCATCTCTTATATACAAAATTGTCAGGTAAGTATCGGTTCAGATCTTCACCACTTCTTGGAATTCTAAATAAGGTAATGAATGCTCCAGTCAGTTTAGAAGATGATTTTAATATTCATATTGATTTCACCACCACCAGCATTGAAGGTTTGGGTGATTGTGTGATAACAATTTGTAATGTTTCTTATCTTTGCCATTCCGCCCCCTTCTATGTCCTGCCATTCTGACACTCAATGGCTGACAAGTAGCACCAATATAGACATCGTCAGTTTTGTCATTTAGTATTCTGTACATTTTTGCCTTGGAGTAATCCACCACAATATTACATATGTTAATTAAGTTTAAGTGTTTTTTTAAATGAGTGATTAGGGTTAAATCCATTGCTTATATTGGTGCCGGGATTTATGTTCCAAAGGCCGTTCCCTTCAAAATTGATATAGCTGTGGCTCATTAAAGGGTTAGGTTCTTTCAAATCAGAAGTTACAGCGTAAGCATCCAAAATTGAAACAATATCGGATGGATTGCGGTAGTCAAGTCTTTTGGGATTTTTCCCTTTCCTTTGTGTTTTTATTGTAGGGGTAGCATAGGTTGTTGTAGCAAATCTATTGGGTTGTTCTTGATTGATCTTATTACAGCACTTGCAAGGCTATGTCCAACCAAACGGGTTATTTCTGCTGATTTTTCCAATGCTTCTATAACATGTTTGTATTTCTCACTGTGATGAACATTTCTAGTAGGTACTAATAACAGATCATCGATAATATCCCTTGTTAAAGATCCATCACGACCACCTGCGCCACTTATGTACAAAGTCTTACCTGTTTTGTAAAATCCACTTGGTGATGAATAGGCATTCCATAAGCCCCTCCATTCTTCTCTTCTCCTTGTTTGCTACATTTTTTCTTCAGCATGTAGTGTTCTATGTTGTTTAAAGTGATCATTTAAGTTTCTTGTAAAGTCATTCATTCTATCATTCCAGTTTTGGTTCTTTTTTTCATAATGACTGCAGGTTTCTTGACCGATCTTACTAATCTTACTGATTAACATCTGGGCGCTTCCAGGCAGATCCTTCCAGGCAATGTCAGACACATCAATCATTCTCAAGAAAACGCATGAAAAAGGTTGAAAAATGCTCATTTTCATCGAAAAACGTGCCGCTCACAGCGCTCCCCTCTCAATCTAATTCAGCTTCGGGAACGAGTCGGCTGGGTTCTTCGACTCTACCCCAGGCTCAGCTGGTGCCCAGGATAGAGCGGTGGTGAGAATATGCTCAGCGAACTGCTCTTCAGCAAGACCTCTTTGGTGTGAGGTTATTTCCTTGTCCAGCGCTAGCTCATTTATGTGTGTGGTGTTCTCTGGACAAGTGCACGGTGTATCGGTCACACCTGGCAAGCTGGCAATCCGGTGAACAACTGCACTCTTTGCTGCCGACGCTACCTATAGGGCGCACCATCTGTGGTGAGATTCAACTAATTCACAGGACTTGACAAGGTGCTGGACTTTCAAGGTCTCCCAGGCATCATGGCGGTTGCTTGCCAAGAATACATCAACAGAGTTCCGCCGGGCCGTCATGACCTCCGTGTGGATCATCATGACTACTGCATACCTTGGCTGGCCACAGAAGTTCTTTGGCGAGGTCAATCCAGACTAAGGCATAGCTCTGTTGCCTGATGTCTTCAAGGACTCTATTGAATTCAAGATTTCTGAGGATCTCAACAGGCCGAATGCGGCAGGCCCGGAGTTCAAGTCTTTGGCGTGCACGAACGGTGCTGCTGTGGTTGGAAATGGCCAACACTGCAGACTTGGCGTGGTTGCTGGCCCTTGCGAGGTATAGCAGCGAGAGTGGGCCATCGCTCTCGCTTGCTGGCCCTCACTCGGCCGTCCGCGGCCCCGACGCAGACGATCCTTGGCAGCCTCGCTTGTCGATCGCCTCTTTGGCGCTGGTGGCGGCGGCGGTTGTCGCACAGACGCTTTCGTCTTTTCTGGTGATGTCTGGGAAGTTGTGGTGCCTTTGGCCTTGGCCTCATTGACGTCCTCATCAGACCCCAAGATGACAGTACGTGTAGACTGCGGTGGCTGAGGCGGCTGCCTCTTTGGGTTTGGCACTTGCCTTCTCTTGGGCTTTGGCATGGCTTCTCGCGGCGCGGCAGATCCTTGCAAGTGAGGTGGTGGTCCAGGTGGTGTCTTCGGCTGAGGCACATCAGCAGGCCCTGGTGAAGATTGTGGAGGTGACCTTGGCACTGCTTTGGCGGCAGCTGCAACTCCTGCTTCTGTCAGCCTGAACTGCCTCACCCTCCTTGATTCACCGGACTCCTCCTCCTCCACCTCTACCTCTTCCATCTCATCTGCTCGCTCACGTCGCCTTCTCACTGGGCCGTACTCAACTCCAGCTGCGGCTCTTGCGGCTTGTGGCGCTCGATGGAGTTTACGAGATGGCGGTAGGAACTGGGCCACTTGGTCACGCGGTGTAGTCGTTGGTTCTGACTCGACAGCGTGGTGACTGGTTTCTGTCGCTGCACGAGTGGCCTCTACTGATCGCTCTGCAGCTGACTCTGATGTTGTGGCTGCAGGTGTCGAATCAACTTCCACGTCAGCTGGGCCAGCTGGCGGCGCTGGCGTGGCTGATGCTTTTGCAGTTGCATCCTCCATGTCAACATCAGTGTCACGCTGCAGTCCTGATCCGCTGGCGGTGGAGTCGCCTGTTCTTGGCTCGTCATCAGTGAACAGGTGGATCATCTTTATCTTCATCTTCTCGAACCTTCTTTTTTCCCATTTATTGAAGTCTGTGAATGGGAGAAGGAGATGACCTGATGGCGCTTGCTTCAGTGGATAAGACTCTGCGCCTTCAGGAAGTTCGTATTCTGCTTCACGATCATCCGGGATCAAATGCATCATCTTCTTGCCGAGATCGAGGATGGCGTTGTGCCTCATCAGGCTGCGCAGACCTAGGAGAGCAGGTGTATGGCTTTCCTCCACAATTGGACTCGTGAAGGTTCCCTCATGCATGGTTCCGTCCGATCGCTCGAGGGAACCGAAGAATCTCCTTGCCGGCTCGATGGAGGAATGGGATAGCCTGCTTCAACCATTCTGAACCTACAAGGTTTCCGTGTGAGCCAGGATCAACGAGGAGACCGCAGCCTTGTGTCAAGGCTGCTGCGTGAAAGCTCTCTTCTCTGCGCATTGGCTGCGGCACTGGCCACCAAGCATACGACTGCGCTGCTGCACCCTGATCGGGAGTTTGAAACTCTCTCTCCGAGTTTTCCAGCTCATCACCGCGCTCACTTGGCACTGGTGTGGTCACGGCGGCTGCTAGTGTTGCTGGAGGTTCAGTTGGTGCTTCGGACCTTGTGGTTGGGATTGTATATACCCATGTGCTCACAACTACTGCATCCGAACAGCAATTTGGGCACTGCACTGCATTGCCTTCAGACTCGGCATGCTGCATCATCTCACTGACGCACAGGCTGTGGAACATATGTCCACATTCAATCCTCAAGATCTCTTCACCTTGGTTGAAGGTCTGCTGGCCTATGGTGCACTGGTTGCTGAAAGGACGAACTTCATTTCGAGGTCGTGTTTGCGGTCGAGACCTCTCAGCTTGCGCGGACCTTGCTGCATGCACTTCAGCGAAGATGGACACCACTTCTGAGGCTGTAGCTACTGCAACTTGCTCAGGTGTTTGCAGCGCTTGAAGTATTGAAGTTCTAACAGGCTGTTGGAACCACACTGGCGGCTGCGTCGAACTGCTTGATGGTTCATTCGCGTTGCTCGATACACTCTGTTGCATTGCAGCGGCACGAACGGCTTCTTGGATAGCACTCACTTGTGGAATCACAGGCAGTTGAACTTGCTCATGTTGGACAGCTGGCCTATTCTGGTCATATGGCATGAACCACGAATTGGCGCTGAGTGCTGCATTGACCATGTTGAACTGCTGTGGCTGGTTGTATTGCACTTGCTGGCCTCCTACGTGCCACTGCATCCATGGATCACCGACTTGCATTGGCTGCGGTTGCCACGCTGCATCTTGCGAGCATTCTTGATATCCCTGCGTCCATGGATCCTGCCCATTGATCCACGGATCGTTCTGCTGGTCCGGTGTCAGCTGATAGACCTGAGGGAAATCTGGCGTGGCTTGCTCAGCAGCTTGTGTGGGCCTTGGTGTCTCAGTTCCAGGGCCAGTGACATTGGTCCAGCTTGTGCTGTTTGCGAATCACCTGATTGCTGTGGAGGTGCGCTTGGCTCAGCATTAGACCACCTTGCGTTGTCGGCTTCACTTGGTGGGCCACTGGCGGCGGAAACCTGCTCGAAGGTTGCGAAGTGCACTGAGCTCTCTTGCGCGAACAGGCGTCTATCACCGGCTTGCTGGATCTGACCTGAACTGGACTGACCTTGACCTTCAGGTGAGCCTTGATTGCATCATAGAACCGCAGATTGAGCAACGCATGATCTGGCCCTGCCTATCTTTGGGGTTTATCCTCCGACCAAAACCCTTACCTGAAGTGGGTTTGCCTTTGCCTTTTCCCTTGTAGTAGTGCTCAGGGTACGAGTTATGCTGCTTTGACTTGCTCTTACCTTTACCTTTCCCTTTCCTTCTGAGCACCCTGCGAAGGGCACGAACAGGCTTGCCTGAGAATGAGAAGCGTCTCCATCTCTTCTTGGCGCGCTGGCACTCGCCAAAGAGGTATTGATCGGCTTCGTGCTCTGGCAAGTGGGCAAAGTCAGAGGTGTCCAGCTGACCTGAGTCGGACGACGTGGCCAAATCGGTGTCACTGTTGTTACCCTCAGTGACAGGGCACGTGCATTGGTGGAATCTTGTGCGTTCCATGAACCTGGTGCATGGTTCCAACTTGCATCACCTGGCGCCTCCCAACCTGATTGCCATGCATCTTGGCTTGACGCTCCGAACTGCTCAGCATCGTTGACATGGAAATGCTGGGCCTTGGCCTTGTCGGAGAGCGCTGGCCATATTCAACGGCTGGCGTTCCACGATGTGGCCTAAGCGACGGATGTGGGCACAAAGTCTGGTGAACTCGTCGTCTGTGTTCGGAAGTCGGTAGCCGAAGGGTTGTGTCAAGGCTTGGAATTGCTCCGGATTGCAGTCGCATGCTCGAAGCAGGAGGAGAGCTGCAGTCTCAGTGGACACTGTTGCTCCACCTCCTTCCTGCCTTGCTCGACTGCGAACGATCTTGAACCTGGTGATGAGTCCATCAATCGACTCATGCGGCCTACGGTGGAACGAAAGGAGCTCTTGCGCAGCTCGGAGGCGAGTCTCATCATCAAGCGGCGCGAACCTTGATGCCAATCCTTGGAGGATATATGAGACTGGATCCAAGTGGACTCCATTGTACATGCCACCGTGGTACAGTTCCTGAGGCGTGATACTCCTGGCCATTTCTCGAGCAGGACCGCGCAGTTCCACCACCATGGCAGCCTGCTGGTGCGGCTGAAGCTCACTGGAGATGGTCCAAAGCATCAGATCTTGACTCCAGGCTCTGAAGGCCTGGGTATGATCATTTGGGTCATAGATCGGTGGCATCCGCATGGACTGTGCTGCATTCCCGGGATACATGAGCAGGACTATGCACACAATGGTCAATGGGATGGCCATCACTGCGACATGGGCGAGCCGAGTGTTGGCGTGCGCTGCATGGGTCGGTGCACCACTGATCCCTTTGCATGCCACTGCGGGCTCTTGCATGGACCTTGCCATGGCCTGTGTCACCTCGGCGCCGGACATGGTCGGCGGTTCCGGCACTGTTGCAACGGCTTTGCCAATCTCAAAACCTGCGAACGCTTGTGCCTCTTGCGCGAACAACAGCATTGCAAACACAACACGGCTATGGCCAATGCAATGCTTGCACTCTTGAAGTCTGCACGAACTCGGCGGCTGTGGCGGACGCGACCAACTATCACGCGCATCTTTGGTGTGGCCTTGCTGGAGAAGGCATGGATGGCAGTGATCATGGCGGCAACAGCGAACAGCCATTGAAGTTCTGGGCACATGATGCATTCCTTGTGCAGCTGAAGCGAGTGAGTCGGCGGCCGTCATCAAAGCTATCGAGCTGCTTGCACTCTTGGCCTGAGCGGCAAACATGTGGACATGGCGAAAGGCATTGCGAATGGTTGTTGTAGTGAGTGTGGCATTGGTAGTTCTTGTGGCATCGAAGGATGTGGTATTGGAGGTGTTGGCAATCGGCACGAAAAGACAAGGACAATTCCCGTCATCACTGACTGGCGTCAGGATGGTTGTCGTGGCGGTGCACGGAAGACAAAGACTGACCGATTGCGGCAAGGACACAAGACAAGGACAGACCGAACCGTCTCCGGGGGCATCGCCTGGACACGATGCACGAGCCGGGACGCGTGGTGGCGAAAACGGGACAGAAAGACAAGGACACGAACCTAAGCGATCGGCATGGCCTCGAAGGGTGGTGTAGGGAACCACCGGCATGCGAAAAGCGATGTTGGAAATCGCCGGCAAAGTAGCTTCATCGCCCCGAACCAACACAGGGGCTCCGCTACCAACTCGAAACAAAGGTAGGATCCTAGAGTGCATGTAAAGGTGACATGTGTGTGAACATGGTCTAGTGTGATACCAGGCTCTATGCGCACCTTTTTGGGCTGCTGTGTTGTGTCATGACCCGACTTGAGCCAGACACCGGTAGGTCAGGTGCATACCGAGTATGTCGACACGTATACAGAAAGGTCCAAGCAACCTCCTAATTCTTTGTGTTGATAGAGCATCCTCATGCCGAAGCAGAAGCCAAGGTGCAGAATTCGTAGCCCATGATCGTGTGTGCATCAGCCGTCCACGCAGGCCCCAGCTGGCAAAAAAGTCTTGCACAATAGTGGTAAGTAAGCGCTTTGAAAAGGCTTTCCACATAAGCTGCACCCAAGACCTTGAAGAACTCCTGCTCAAGTGCACTTTGAACAAGTCGCAACCGCACAAAAACAGTGTCTGTGTATGTGTCAGATTCTTGACTCAGGTTTGCATGAATGGGCACCAAAGGATGAAACCAAGATTGGCTTTCAACCTTTCAACAAGCATGTGTCGGAAAACCTTAGCGATCAAAAGGTGTGACCGAATTGACGACTGTGCAGCTGCTTCTCAATGTTTGATTTGGATTGACACTGCATT
Organism: Durusdinium trenchii; assembly: GCA_963970005.1. NCBI lineage: Eukaryota > Dinophyceae > Suessiales > Symbiodiniaceae > Durusdinium > Durusdinium trenchii. The sequence continues at coordinate 380,425 of CAXAMN010028217.1, read as the reverse complement.
CGGCAACTGGGTTTGGGTTTTCAGGCTTTGTGGAACGTTCTTTGAACTCCTTCGTGGACCATGAGGTTGAATGACCTGATTTAAGTTGCTGTATACACCGTCGGAAGACCCTGCGAGACCGTCGAAGTAGCAGGCCCTATTTCTTGCCACAGGGTTTTCCAGCGTCCATGATGCTTGGCAACCTTTCTTGAAGGACTGGGTTGCTTGCTTGCATTCGAGGAGGAGTTGTTTGATAATTGAAAACTTCTTCTCGGGACACTTTGCAGCTTTAAGTTTCCGCGATTGTTGGCTTTTTCAAGACGCTTGAAGTTGCTCCAACGCAGTGTTTCCCAGCTGTCTTCAGCATGTGACTGTCTTGTAAAGCTGAGTTTTTGGCGCGTTGATCTACTGATTGATACTCTGCGCGTCTCCGACACCAAGCCAGCCGTGAGTGTGAGTGTATGTGCCAGGTCAAAAGAGCGCTAACTTGCGTGACAGTGCAGGCAGGTTGGACCCAAGGAAGCTGGTTCTGACAAGATCTTGGGTTGTGACATTTGGTCGTGGACACCTGCCCTTGACATTAAAAACCGAAGACGCAAGCTTGGAGTTTGGTTCCAAGATGTGGCACCTTCGTTTGCTTAGGCACTGTAACTACCCCCGGCCATTGGATTGTCGCGGCTGCTTCGAGCTGAGAACAGTGCAGCAAAGAACTTAACTGGCATGTCCACACTCTCATAACCGGAAAAGCGGTGCGCCCACAATCGCAAATATCACCGGTGGATCCAGACAGGTAGAACCAGAAGTCCTATCAAGTATATAAAGGATGAGGAACACTGAGCTGGGGAGAACCGGGGTGAGGCCGAGGAAAAACAGAGGACGAGCAGGTTGACACTGCAGAAGAGGAATCCGTCACTTTGCCAGGTCAGCGGAGAGAGTAGTGCAGATTGCCAGGGAGACCTTTACGATGATGACAACGACGACGTCAACGACGAGGCGTTGGAGTGGTTGCCTTTCAGGAGGTCATCCTGAGGTAGGGAGGCCGTGTGTTGGAACTTCCTGCCAAGGTACCACATGCATGATCCGAATTGAGTTTAAAAACGAAGACGACTCTGTATGGAAGAAATTGAATCATGTGTGGGGAGCTGCATGAACAGGCGGTGCACTAGTAACAGGGCAACCTTTCCTCCTACCCCTGCATAACGTCCACAGTAGCTAAGTGAGACTAGTGAAACATTCGGTGAGTGTCACTTCACTGCCCTCGGCCCCCCGGTAACCTTTGATTTTTCCTTTACCGCCCCCCTTTCTTAGCTCGCTTTCGATCAACTCTTCTGTCTCAAAGACCCCGGAACAACAAAACAGGGTTCTGTCCATCCTTCCGGAGTTTCTTTACTTGAGCATTCAGGTGTTTCCCCAAGGAACCTTGAAGATATTGTTGGATGTGAAGCGAGTCGTTACTGAATCCGATTTCAATCACGAAATGCTGGGGCGCACGTTGCCAGTGTTTATGTGCGTTTGGGTCCCCAGAACAACGACTTCGATAAGGGACTGACCCGGTTCATCGAAGAGCAAGAGCAGGAGGAGCAACAAGAAGAAAAAAAAGAAGAGGTTGAAGCAAATGCTGCAGAAGACATGAGGAAAGGAGGACAAGGATGGAAGACAGCAAACTTGATGAAGATGCTGAGTTTGGATGGGGCGTCGAAAGAAATGAAGCAAGACTTGTAAATGCCCAGTCTGTGAGCAAGTGAGCGGCCCTGCACGTTACCCAAAGATGAATCCTTTCATCAGGACCTCCGTCTTTGGGAAGGAAGTGCATTTGGACTTGAAGTACAGGCACGAAGTACATGCACGACACCTGCATGTCGCTTTGAGCATGGTTGATGGAGGGACCTTCTTCCATGCAGCATATTTGCTTCCCAATCAGAAGGCTGATTGTGTTGCCAAGAAGTTTCTTCGTCACTGGTGCTCCCTGTACGGGACGCCAACCACAGTTTACACGGACCAGGGAGTAAGATTTGATGGAACTTTTGTCGGTGGCAACATAGCTTCTCCGAACCTCATGGAGGATTACTGGGCCACGCATGCCATTATCTGCCAGTACAAAGCAAAAAGGACCATCAGAGATGAAGGAAACCCTGGCAGCTATTGAAGAACAGAACCAGACCATCACAAGGGGAGGGTTCATTCCTTATCAGATGGTCTTCGGAAGAACGCCTCTTTTCCCTGACCTTTTCGAGGAAGGCTGAGAGTCGCTCAGCACTAAAGGTGAAGCCTTGAGATGCTCTGAAACGCAAGCTGCTGCAAAGATTTCTCCGATGTGCAGCAAAGACTGCAAGGACAAGTGAGAGCGGTTCGGCGATGGCCAAGAGGCACCATGAAGGAGTTCACACCGGGAGATGGTGTTCTTCTACGCGATTCAACCTTCAGCCAAGCGATTCAGAAGAGGAGGAGGAGGAGGAGGAGCTTTGCGTGGACCAGCGGTGGTTTTGATGGAGAGCAATGAGAGGTACTACATCAGCTGGCCTCAAAAACGCTTGGTTGCAGCTCCGAATCTCAGAGTGTGTTCCGACTTAGTAAAGGGCTTGAGTAAAACGGGAAGAGTAGGTTGGAGGCCATCGCTTTTAGGTTGGAGACCATCGCAAGCAGTTTGGGTGGCCAACACTAGTAGGTTGGCGACGCGCAACTGCAGAACAGTCAAGTTGAAGGTCATCGCTCTTAGGTTGGAGGCCATCGCAAGCAGGTTGGGTTGCCATCACTAGTAGGTTGGTGACATGCAGCTGCAGAACAGTCAAGCGAGGCCATCGCTAGTATGTGGAGGGCAGCGCAACCAGGTTGGAGGCCCTCGCTACAGGAGAACGTGCGTGGCCATAGCGGACGGAGTAAGCTTGCGCCATAGATTTGCCAAGACTTGCTGAAATGCATGAAACCAAGCAGGCAGCCGTTAGGCAAGCCAGAACCTCCTGTTCCTTTTGGAACCCTTCTTTTTAGCTCTTAGGGGTGTCACTGGGCGCAACACCCAGGTACACCCCTCTCCATGGTGTGTCCCTGGACGCTTGTTTCGTAGCTCCATGCCCCCTTCGTCCCTTCTCTCTCTCTCTCTTCTCTCTTTCTCTCTCTCTCTCTCTCTCTCTCTCTCTCTCTCTTTCTCTCTCTCTCTCTCTCTCTCTCTCTCTCTCTCTGTCTCTCTCTCTCTCTATCTCTTTTTTCTCGGTTCTTTTCCATCTGCTCAACACGCCACGGCCACAAGGCCAAAAGTGGCCGACAGCCAACGGTCATTCACCTTGCAACTGTCGTTCCAAACAATGGAACCTAAGCTCTGACCATTCAAGAGTCTGAGCTGATTGGGCCAAATCGGAGCTTTTGTTGTCCACGGCTCCGAAAACAATGCTGGCTCACCCAAGTCTGGACACGGCCCTCTTGGAACTTCGAGCGCTTGAGGCAATGGAGGCATTCGATCCATCCACCCCGCCGGAAGAGCTCGTGGCTATAGGGCGGATCCGCGTCCTCAACTGCAAGTCAGCCTCTTGCACTTTGCCAGCAACACATGGTTTGGCCTGGATGGCCTGCAGCACTTGCTTGCCACATCGTCGAGGAATCTTCAACCAACACACGCTGCAACCAAAACTGCTCCCTTTGACATAGCACCGATGCCCTTCCTGCCCTTCAGCCAACAGGCTGGATTCATCAACCAGCTCCCTCGTCAGCTGCTCCAAGGTCTTCGTGACTTGCCCACTGCAAGGTGTGTCCTGCTTGTGGGCAATCTCTGAGTGCGTTGCACACCCGGCCCCTTGATATGTTTGGAGCAGTCACGACACTTCACACCATTCTTGCACAGCTGCCAAACACGCTGGCCCGGTTGCTCAGCTAGCAAGGTGAGCTTGCGGAAGACTTCAAGCCGCCCTTTTGGTTTGTGCGCACGCTGGACTTTGAAGGTGACCTCAACAGGCTCAAGCTGCCCATTCATGTAGCGCTCCTTGTCACACAACATCTGGCTGATGCGCTTGGCCGCCGCCATGTAAACTTCCTCATGGAAAGCGTCCTCAACCCCTTCCCTTTGGGCTCTATCTCCAGCAGCTTGCTTGGCCAAACGGAACTGAAGGCGGGCACGAAGATAGTGTGACAGTCCCTTCAGCACCCTTCTTGATGGCTGTCCAACCCGCTTTGTGCGGAATGTTGAGCTGATGCTTGCCCAGCACCAACTGCAGGATGAGCCAACATCCAAAGAACCATCCACGAGCCTCTGTGGCCTGGGATCCTCCATCTTGCCATTGCCCCGCAATTACTGCAACAGCATAGTTCCGCAACCTCGGGTCTTTCCAGGTGGCTTGTACTACAATGGCCAGCCTCTGATGCGGACCAATCCTGACTGGCCAACCATGACTGAAGATGCCCTCAACTTCACACGAATCCGACCCAACTTCCAAATGACAGCCAGGAGCATCAATGAGCCCACGCGCCCACAGCATTGTGCTTTCATTGGCCTGCATCATCTGCACCCATTCAGCCGGCAAAGATTGCTCATGATAGCTGCACTGCCAGATCAGGTGCTTCATTTTGACTGGAACTTGACACAAAGGGCAAAGCACCCTCTCACCACCGCTATGCATTCTAAGCGAGCCTTGTGTCCAGGCATTGATGGCAGCCTTTTTTCTTGCATCCACCTTCTTCATGACCTTGTGATACATTGTAGTAGGCCTTGCATCATCGGGAAGCAGTGCTCCAGGTTCTGAATCCTCCTTGCTCTCTGATGACGCAGCTCGAACAGCTGCAGGTATGGCCACGGATACTCCAGATTGAGGTGGCGGCAGCATTCTGAGGGGTCATCAAGTGCACTGGCATCCCAGCCCATGTCCATCAAGTAAGCCTGCAAAGCTGCCATTGGCCCCGCCACCACCATCCAAGAAGGGCTTTTTTTGCTATTTTACTGATTTTCGCCGAATTTTCGCCGATATTTTACTAATTTTGCTGGGCGTTTGGCGCACGCATCTTTGCGTTTACACCAACATATGGGCTGGATAATGACTAGTGGATTAGTTTCTTATGTTTGAATTTTGTCAGTTATCCTTAAACATCGCCAAGGACCTATAGCTGACACCCTCCCACTGACCCACGTCAGCTATGGTCCTTGACTGCTTGAGCA
>CAXAMN010028217.1:364812-375299 GCA_963970005.1 Durusdinium trenchii | reverse complement strand
ACCCTCCCACTGACCCACGTCAGCTATGGTCCTTGACTGCTTGAGCAGAGGACCAATTGACCTGGTCCTGGGCACAAACTCCCCAGGCGTTTTCTCAGCAATGGCTGCCCGCAATTGAGTTTCCACAGCGCAAAAAGGCTGGATTGCAAAGGGCTTCACACTCTTTTGTGTAAAACAGGAGCAGACAAAGGGCTTGTCAGAAGGATGCGGAACTCTCATGGTTTTCAATGACACAGTAAACAGAGCTCTTAGACGTCCTTCATGTCTTCGACATTTGGAAAGCAATCGCTTCAAGCATGGATTTGCCATGCTGACTTGAGGTGCACTGATCTAAACAACCACAGTGAAGGTCCATCATGCTCACTTGGCACATGGAAAGGCCTAAGCAAATTAAAGGCATTTCCGCGCAATACTCGGTTCACGGCTTCTTCCGATTCTTGTGGCGAAGAGTCTGAATGAACTGTGAAGGAATGACCTTGTTCTTGCTGATCAACCAGTGTTGCCTAGTTTTCTTGCCATCCTTCACTAGCGCCCGTGCCACCTCAACATTGTGCCACCACGTCTGCCAGCTCCAAGCCTGTGAAACAAGACACTTTGCTGTTGGAAGCGTGCCCGGTAGGACACCTTAACTCAAAGTTTTCTGCTGGAAAACAATGCTGAAAAAATGCCTGGCCTTCCATCGACCGATGAGCATCACACGAAGGAACCATTCGCCATCGCAATCTTTCCACCACTCGGTCTGGCGCTTCCACTCCTTGCTGTTGATCTTCACGACGACGGACGATGTCCATGACGACATGGCACTTGGCGAAAGGCTAAGGGACCGGGGGCCTGTGAAAAGGACTGCGACAGAAGGCAATCAACTAATGCTGTTGCAGGCCACAAGAGCCTGTGGCATGAATTTATTTGAGATTAAATTTAATGTTGATCGATGGTTTTGAAATGATTTGAGATGTTTTTTACAGAATCTGTGCACAGTGTACCCTTTCAGTTCTTGGTTTCGCAGGTCAACCAGCTGATGCAGGCCAGCCAGTTGAAACAAAATCCCTGCAACAAAAACATCCTGCAGATCTGGGGCAGGCAGTTCAAACCAAATCCTTGCCACAGAAACTTCCTGCAACAAAAATCCTGCAGATCCAGGCCAGGCAGGTGAAGCACAATCCCTGCGACAGAAACTCCCTGCGGATCCGGGCCAGGCAGTGGAAGCAAATCCCTGCAACAAAAACTTCCTGCAAATCCCGCCAGGCAGTTGAAACCAAATCCCTGCCTGCGACAAAAATTTCCTGCATATCCGGGCCAGGCATTGAAGCACAATCCCTGCGACAGAAACGCCCTGCAGATCCGGGCCAGGCAGTTGAAGCAGAATCCCTGCAACAAAACTTCCTGCAGATCCAGGGCAGGCAGTTGAAGCATAATCCTTGCGACAAAAACTCCCTGCAGATCGGGGGCAGGCAGTTGAAGCCAAATCCCTGCAACAAAAACTTCCTGCAGATCCGGCCAGGCAGCTGAAACCAAAAAGTTAAGGTTGACCCGTGCCAACCTTGCTACTGTAGAAAATTGCGCGGCGAAGTTGGCCAACTTTGCTGCAAATCGGGCATGGTACAAATTGAAACAGCGCATTTTCGGACATTTTCGGATCCCAAAAAGTTAAGGTTGACCCGTGCCAACCTTACTACTGCAGAAAAATTTGCGGCGAAGTTGGCCAACTTTGCTGCAAATCGGGCCTGGTACAAATTGAAACAGCACATTTTTGGATTTTTTCGGATCCCAAAAAGTTAAGGTTGACCCGTGCCAACCTTACTACTGCAGAAAAATTTGCGGCGAAGTTGGCCAACTTTGCTGCAAAATTGATGGTTTGCGAACGTTGGTGGACCAGATCTGCTGCATCGTGGTAGTTAAAATTTTGACTACCACAATGCGGCGAAGTTGGCCAACTTTGCTGCAAATCCGCATGAAAACGCAGGATCTGCTGCATCGTGACAGTTAAAATTTTGACTACCACAATGCGCCGAAACCGTTGAATCTATACAAAAATGCGGCGAAGTTGGCCAACTTTGCTGCATCGTGGTAGTTAAAATTTTGACTACGACAATGCGGCGAAATTGATCTCCGACAACCAGTCACGCCAGACAGTCAGCACTTCACACCATTCTTTCCTATCGCTGATCCAATTGCTGGTTGAGGGCAATAAGCAAAGCATCACACAGTTGGGCCGGATACTGTTCACAATATTTTGAAAGTTTTTATGGCCCCTCTGAGCCTTGAATGGTCTTGTGGGGGCCACAGCATTGACAATAATAAACATGGTCAAAGGCAGAAGCAACAATGGAAGAATTTGTCAAAAGCCTTGTGCTTTTCCGTATTGGCAAACCACTAATGGGCGCCCTGAGATTGAATCTGCATTGGTGAAATGCAACTAGATACACACTTGGCATGGCAATCGGAGCTTGGACATCTGGAAGCCTCCAGCTTGAAGCGCCAGTGGGATGGTCCAGTATAAAATAACCGCCGGTGTCTATCATGAACCGAGCCACATCCAGGGCAAATTTCAGCAAAACCATGGCCTCTTGCCACCTTGCTTTGACAACCGCAGGATCCATTCTCGCCCAGTTGGTGTTCATCAACTGGGAGAACATCGTGCATGGGGGTGACAACACGGCGCTGCGGGGTCGTCTTGCCCACAGATAGGTCATGGTTTCTTGCCTCTCCTCTGGCAAAAGCAAATCAAAACCAGTCAGTATGTCGACAGACATGGAAGCTACCATGCCAAGATGCAGCGCTGAGATTCTGGGAATCAACCTGGGGCGGCTGAATATCTCGATAAAGTCATCCCTGCATGCGCCAGGTTTTTTGTCGTCCAAGTCGTCCGCGATGATGTCTGATTCCGAGCCCTCATTGAAATAGATGTCCTTGTCCTCAATGATGGATGGCACTGATACAGTGCCTCTGAATCGGAGTCCACATAGAGAATTTCAATTTGTGCAGCAAGGCCATCTGGGCTGGCATCGCCGTCATTCCCACACTCGGAGGGAGTGGCACCTTCGGATCCAGATGATATGTTCATTATAACAGTTATTTGAACCCAAACTTGCATAGCAACAAGGACAGTTCAAAGTCAGCACATACCACACATGAATCACCGCTCCATCAACAATCAGTAAAGGGCTATCAATCAAAATGGCTGTCAGGACGGCTTGGCATTTTGAAGCCATTCCATATCGCAAGTGTGAACAAAGTGTGCACACAAATCACATTAACTTTCACTGACTGATCTGTCCAGTCCTATCTTGATACCCTTGTGTCAATGATTGGCATTGGGTTGGGCCCAGGACTTTGCAAACGAGTCCTGGCAGCCAAAAACTGAGCAAGGACCACAAAGCAGGGTCCTTGCTGGTCCTTGGGGGTCCTTGGCAAACCCATTAATATTGCCACTAATGTGATTGTTGCGCCGCCCTCCCCCCCTTTGCTTTTAGCGGATGATGACTGACAGGATGTCATGCGACAGACACAACGCCCAGCAAAATCGGTAAAATAATGGTGAAAATCGATAAAATAGCAAAAAGCCTTCAAGGATAGGCCGCTGCTTGAAGCCTTTTCCAAAGTTCAGCTCTTTGCTCAGGTGGCCACTTGAGGACCAGTAGATGAACATCTGGCGTTCTATTGCCGGTCTTTGGGGTTCTGAAGACCCCCATGTCGAGCCAGTTGGGCGCACAGCGTGCTCAATCGCTGCGGTGCTATTCCTTGAAATTCCAGGCCATAGCACGCAGCCGAACGCACTGAAGTTTTCCACACACGGCCGCGGATTGGCCTTGCCCTCAGCTTGAGGTGCAGCAGCTTGGACTGTCGTCTAGGAGCCTTTTGTGTTGGGCGCCAATCCTTCTTCTGGAATCCAGTCCAAGATCGTTCGGGGGGGTCGTGGACCATTGGCTGCCCATCTTGGCGGAACATGCTCAGTGCCCTCTTGCTCTCATTTGACGAAGCCAGAAACCCAGTCTTGCCCACTGAGAGACAAAGGCCTGCGTCTTCAAGCCTTTGCTTCTAATCTCGTATCCAGTCAGGGCTTCTCTGCTGACAGTGGCTGCTTGGTCTCCAACAAAGTCAATGGAGATGTCATCCACCCAGACATCGAGAGTTTTGGGTAGAAAGAGCACCACCGTGGTTCGAACTTGATCCGGCAGACGACCATCTAATCCCCATCAACGATACACGTTGCAAAGGTCAGTGACTCCTTCGATCAACCAACCCATACCCATAGTCAAAATCTTCTCTACACTCACCAGGCAGGGCCCTAATCGCAGCCATGGCTCTCTCTTGCAAAACCATAAGCTGGCGTAGTTCTTTGGGCCAGTTGCCTATCAGCGTCATCCAAGATGTCTTCATCTTCATCATATTTGCCCCTTTTACCTCCTCCAAGGAAGCCACACGGAGCCTGAGGTGGTACATCAATGTTCGAAGGCTTCAAGCCTTCTGTTCTTGCATGGATCGTGCTGTGGTTGATCCAAGTGTGGGATCCCTGGTCCTGGGCCGCTCTGTGCTCGTAGAACGCAGGGTACTTTCATAGTAGCAGGTGAACTACCTCCCGACATCTTTGTATCAGAAGCTTCACCAATCACCCCATCCGTCTGAAGTGGTGTGTTTCTGTCATTGGCCTCCTCCAAAGCTGGCTCCACAGGCATGCGCCACTGCTCCCCAAGCTGTAGGCATGCCACCCCATGAGTGCCAGACATTCAAACACTCCCATGGTTTGAGTCTCCCAGCAATTGCTTCTCCTGCTCTCTTCAGCGGTGGGACAAAGTGTCAGCACGGACCCCAAATCAAACGCCCCTCCATTTTCCCCAAGGCTGTCTGTACCGGCATCAGCGCACATCCAGGGTTACCCTGACTGGGCCTTCAGCCTTCTTTCGGCGCTTCAGCATGTTCTCCGCAAGACGCTGTTCAAGGTCAGTCTTTTGGGAGTCTGTGCGCAGGATCCCTACCTGAGCAAGTGCCTTGAGCACATGGTCATTGACATCAGCGTCAACTTCTGGCAGCTCTTCAGCACACTCATCTTTCATCTCCTCTTTGAGCAATTCGGCATAGGCCTCAGACTGGGCCATGAGCTGCTGCTGCTCCTTGTCAATCAACTCTTGAACCATCTTGAGCTCATCCAGAAGCAGCTTGTACTGATCCTTGGCGTCGTCAACTTTCTTCTGTAGCCCTGCCTTCTTGTTGGACAGCTGTCTCAACTCACCCACCGTGACCTTCAACTTGGTGGTCACATCCTTGGGTTCTTCTTTGGCCGGAGCCAACAAATTCTCTACAGCCTCCTTGACTTCTCCAGGCAGCGATTGCAGACGAGCCTTCAACACTGTCTCCAAAGACTGCATCTCTGGTTCCAGAGTGTAGTCAATGCCAACTGTCTGCAAGGCCAAGGTCATCAACAGGACTGCCTTTGGGCCTTTTCTCTCTTCCTCCAAGTCCCCGGCGGGGCTCAACTCCGCTTCTGGTCGGGCACGTTTTTTGGAGGGTTGCCCAGGTGAGTCTGCCCCGATAAACCGGAGCAGGCCTTTGGTGGAAGAGGACAATGACAGAGACTCACTGCCGCAGAAGGCCTCTGGTGTGGAACGATCACTTGCGGCTGTCATGATTGTGATTGCCTTGATGTGAGTGCAACGTGGCTTCAAGGCACGCAGCCGTATGTCGGGTGTGATGAGCAATTTGACACACCTTTCACGAGTCATGCTGAGACTGGTTGTCATTCCATTTCTTTAGGAATTGATTGTGACTTTTCATGCAACTTTGCGCCCACTTCTAGTGCTCTGTGGATGGGCAGACATCTGCACTCGAGAGTGCACCCATGGATGAGGCCGTAGAGGACCGTGGGGGCAGGGCACGGGCACCGAGCTCTCCTATGCCAGAGCAGCTCTGTGAGACTGCTGATGTCGGGACCTGTGCTTCTGCCACCCTTAGCTAAGCTTGTGAGGCTGGGCCAATGGCTTGCCATGGGGCCGGTTACAACCCCTCCGAGAACTTCTCCTGGCCCTTTGCTGGCTTCTACAGCGCCGTGCGCAGATTCTTTCCATCTGGCGGGCGCTCGCACTCGGATCGAGCCAAGGTCAAAGAAACCTGCAAGGTTGAAGACCCAGTGCCCTCGGTGACCTCAAGCGCGGACAGACCAGCTGGAGCCACCTAGAATCTTGAGCCAGCGCTTGAGCCACTTTCTCTCTCTTTCTCTCTCCCTTCTCTTCCCTCCCCTTCTTTCTTGCTTGGGTGTCCCTGGATGCTTCCGTCATACCTGGGAACCCCTCTTATCTTGTCCGGTGTGTCCTTGGACGTTGGAGTCGTAGCTGGAAACACCATCGTTCTTTTCTTTTCCTCTTTCCTCTCTTCTTTCCCTTCCCCTCCTTCTTCGTGCAAGCTAGGCGTTTACAACAGGTGGCTTAATGACGCTCGGCTACTCATCGGTTTGTCCCCTTTCATTTGGTTCCCTCTTCATGGGACCCTGCAGACTTCTTCTCCTTCTTTTCTTTCATGTCCTTTCTGTCTTCATGCCCCGTCATCCTCACCTTTTTCTTCTCTTGCGCGCACTTCTGCCCGGACCTTGGCTTGTGCACATGCACGCACGTGTGTTTTACACCAAACTTGGTTCAGGTGCCCCAGGTTTGTTACAATGAGGTATGGTTCACTGGTTGTCCCTCTTCACTTGGCTTCCCTTCATCGGCAACGACATACACTCTTTTGTTCGTCTCGTCTCGCTCATCGTTCATCTTCCCTCTTGCGCTCACATGTGCTTCGCATGACCCCTTTCTGGGCAGGATGGGGGTGCCCTGCCCTTAAAGATGGAGGCCACACATGCCTCCCTTGTGGGAGACGTGTGTGTGGAGCCCTTGGAGTCACAGGGAATCTGTTCATTTTCCAAGCAGGGGGTCAAGGCGATATCACCAACCTTGACCAACGAAGCCGGGCGATATCGCGGGATGTGAGCTTAGGTTTGTGAATGTTGTAACCACCGACCACTCGTAGAGGTACAAGGCCGTTTAGGTCTTCAGGTTTCCAGTTTTGCTTGTGTCTTGAAGGCCTCCAAACCTGTAGTGAGGGCCTCCAACCTGGTTGCGATGGCCTCCACCTACTAGCGATGGCCTCCAAGCTTGAATGGTTTGCAGTTGCATGTCACCTACCTACTAGCGGCTGGCCACCCAACCTGTTTGCGATCGCTTCCAACCTAAGAGCGATGACCTTCAACTTGACTGTTCTGCAGTTGCATGTCACCAACCTACTAGTGATGGCCACCCAACCTGCTTGCGATGGTCTCCAACCTAAAAGCGGTGGCCTCCAACCTACTCTTCCCGTTTTACTCAAGCCCTTTTTTCACCTAGGTTGCCGTGTGGCATGTGGCATTATCTCAAGTGTGTCACACCTAACACTCCTGTACAGCACAATCTAGCAACACATCGTGAAGTGAGAGAGCCAATGTTAAGAACTCTCTGTCCAATTCTATGCTGTCTGGTCCAACCTATCATCCCATCCCAAAGCTCCGCGGCAAAGCATGGGCCCAGCTGTATGAAGAGGCGGCTCACAAAATCAGTGCCCAGACCACGCAGCAAGCGAGCAATAAAAACGAAGCCACTTGTCTCGAAGAGAGCCTTCAAAAAGTCTTCTTGCCTAGGCAATGATTTGGTGCAATTGTCAACCCCAGACTTGGAAGTACTACAGTCAGCTCAGGCAGTTGCAACTTCACAAAAAGCTCTGCCACCCAAATGTCCCCCAATACGATGAAGAGCTTGACACAGAAGTCGCTGCCCAATTCTTGGAAGAGAGATCCGCATTTTTCCGGACCAACCTAGCAAGCACAAGGGAAGAATATATTATATACAAGAAAAGAACAAGAATGCGTTGAAATTGAAGACAACTTGGTGCTTGACTCCAAAACAGCACTATCTCAAATGTTCAGGCAGCCTTAGGGCCCAAGGCCCCGAAGGTTCAACTAATATCTCTGCAAGTGTCAAGCGCTAAATGTACTAGTGACTAGTGTCAGCACTGTCCCCCCACACTATGTGCCTATATTCTCCTCGCAACTCTCGGCCTCCCGAAAGGCAGCAGCTACAAAATCAACACCCTGTTTCTGCAGCAGCAGCGCAGCACCTCATTCGCTCAGGACCCAAAGTCATTCACTCTACACGGAATAGCATAGACTCCTAGAAGAGAGATATAGATGCCAAGGCAAAGTACTGTTTAACATATTTTTGGAATGACAGCACATTCTGTAGTCACCAGAAACAGGAAATGGAGCTCAAGTATGTCCAAACAAAACCACTGTAGGCTAGACTTAAAGCCAGTGGAACCACAGCAACTGCAAGATCTAGAACTGGAGATGCACGCTTGCACATGTAGTCATTTATTCGCCGAGATTTAATTGCTAAATAGTATATAAACTGCTGAGCGAGACATGTATATGCAGCTTTTTCAGTTTTGGTAAGGGCATCGAAGAGCAATCGTGCAAGTGGACAAAAAAAAATTGGTGAACGAACAAAAGTGACAACACTCATCAAGCAACACGGATAGCTATGTCCACCAACTGAACAGAGTGGTTCAGGGTGCACAGTGATACGGTTATTTACGGAGGTGCTAAATTCAAAACTAGCTAGCATGTTGAAATGATTGGTTTTGTTCCCTCGTATGTAAGGAAATAAGGTTTCGAATTGGAACACCTTTGAGTGTTGGAAAGACCATGCATGAAGGTGTCACGTCTGATGTGTTGACAATGCAAAACACATGCACAACACTAAAACCCAAACTAAATGAACATGTTTGAACATGCATGTAACAAAAGGATCACGCGTGTCTGAACGTGATTGAAAAAAAACAAAAATAGTAACCAAAGCTGGCACCAGAAGGTCCCAGCTGATGTAGTGCGCAGGCCGAAACAGCCTGAGGCAATGCCACAGTTCCCGCTGCAGTTGCTTTGGCGCCACACGCCTAAAGAACGCAAAGAAAGGATCCAAATAAGAGAACGAAACGCATGCAGTTTGAACGAGGTTGATGTTGGAGGAGTGCCTTCAATTGCAAATCTCGTATTGTTAAAACCTTAGGTGCAAGTCGTTTCAAATTGTAAACAACTAGTAAATGCGAAACTCGGCCAATGAATGAACTCTGTGAACCGTGCATTCACACACGTTTGTGTTTTAGCACCTGAAACACACGCATCCATCCAGCCAACGTAAATTACTGAATACCGGGGGTGTTTTTTCAAAGGATTCTTAGTTCCAGGTACACTGCCAGCATCGTTGCATGCAGCCACTACTTCCGGGCCACAGCAGCATCCGAGCATTGCGAGACAATGAAAAAACTTGCAAAACTGCAGCACTATACACATTCATCTGTTCCAATGTTTAGTCATAGATGAAGGTTGCGCCACATAACGCGGGATTAGGATTTACCGTGGTTCAATTGGTTTTGTTTACGCGTCTGGTCTAATCACCTTGAGCCGCTGCATGGGACAAAATGGAAAGAGGACGCCATCTTGATTCTGGAATTGCCAATTTGGATGACATTATTGTTTGCCATGTCATGTTCACTTTAATTTAAAGCCCAAGGACTCACGCATTGTACCCATGGGCGGTCAAGTGTTCACGGGTGGTTGGCTTGATGAAGACAAAACACGTGCGCAGTGCATCAAACATGTGTCAAACCACCTGTAACCTTGATGGACGAAACATTGGGTGAGAGATCAAAAAAATATTTAACGTATCTGAAAACGGGAAAGCGTGACTTTTCCTGTAAGGTTTGGGCCTGGTTTCGGCCAGCGGAAGTGTTTCTCGATTTGTGCGTGTTATGCACACAGGACTGTCATGAACTTATGCTACCTTCCATCACTCCTCCTTCCTGTGTGCACAACTTGCAAATGCCTATCTGCTGTGCATGCCCCCAGTACTTGCATGAGGGGGAAAAATGCACTACCCTGCAATATGCGGTCATGCGCAAGTTGCACATCTGATTTGCCACCTTTGTGGCTCGAGAATCTGAAAGCCGGGTCTGGATCATAAAGTCATCCATGACCTCCTGTACTGCTTTCAGCTTCTCTTCCAATTCTTCTACATAAGTGTCCAGGTGGAAATTCCGCATATGAGCTTCCTCAAGTTCTTTCAAAAACTTCTGGAGGTCGGAATTCATGACCTCAGCGGTGGTTTGTGTCTTTTTGGTTTCCACCGTGACTTTCAAGGTCATCGTGACCTCTTTGCCATCAAACTTCTTCTTCACATACTTCAGCAAGAAGTCCTTCGTGCCACCGATGGCCTCGATCACATAGACCTGCAGCCACTTCACCAGGCTCAAGGCCCCAAGCACCGCGCACACGCACAGTGCCATCCAGCCCCAATCCCAACCTTCATGTTCTAGAGATGTTACAATGTTCAGGGAAAGGGTTACGCTCTCAAGCAAGACTAGATGCCCAACACACTTTTCTCACTGCCAATAGTTGCTTCAGAGGTTGTTGGGACAGTTATCACCAA
>CAXAMN010028217.1:341773-363367 GCA_963970005.1 Durusdinium trenchii | reverse complement strand
TTTTGCCTGGTTGGTCAAAGAATTCCACTGATGGATCCTAGACCCCCATTTACTATCAGGGGGAATTCTGAACTCGCCCCCAAGGACCCCGAAATAAAGTGAGGAAGAATTCCGGCAAGTAGCTAAGAAGGAAGCCTCCACAACAAAAATGTGTGTGGAGGATGTAGTGAAACACTACGAGGCGATGTCCAAAGCTCTCTCAGAGGAAGCGCAATGCGATCTTGAAGGTGAAATTGAAGAGGAGGATCTTGTTGTCCATTCCATCTACTAAGTGCGTCTGCGTGGACGTTAGCATGTCCAGGAATATGTGTAACATCCATTTCCATACGTGTGAGGGCTGCAAAAAGGCACAGTTTTTCTAGGAAAAAGCACAGCGGTTCACTCGCGCAGAACATCTTGTTACTGCCTGCTTCGGCACCTGTGTTGTCACTCAAGGATCTCAGGCAAATCGGAATGCGAAACGAAGGGTTGGTTTTGGCAATGACAATCAAAAGTGCGAGTTGCGCTAATGCCTCAAAAGAACTGATACTTCGCTGCATTTCCGGATTCAAAGAAAGACCCAGAGCTTCAAAGTCAGAATGCCAATACTCTTCTGAGAACCAGGCCACCTGACCATTGGGATGTGACACGAAGCCCCCAATTTGACACGTCTGTCCCGAGGCACACGCATCAGCGGCGGCCTGTCCTGGCCAGTATTGTTTGGGTCGAAGTGGTCGGAGAGGTGGAAGCGCTGACAGCCAAACTGAAAACATGTTCAAGACTCGCTTGGATGCGGACGAAAGTTTCCGTTTCTGTGATGTGGGGTCACGAATCCGCAACCAGATTCTGCGCTCCGACAGCTTGAGGTTTGTGAGGTTATCTAGACACTGTACTTGTTGGTGGCGAACCGAGATAAGCTTGCCATCCACCGGAATGGCTGTGTGCAGTGGAGTCGTGTGAAAGGTCAAGTCCGATCGGAGACAACCCGCAACGGAGGACCACACTGAGGGGTCGACGCTGAAAAGAGTTCCAGGAATGCTGTACAGATCTTTATAAAGATGATGAAGCCAAATTCTCATGTAAGGAAACAATTGGGTAATCCACATGGCTAAACCAATAAATTTCTCCAGAAGCCGCCGTGAAGCATTGGAGTGTTTCTGCAACTCCCGCAAGAAATCTTGTATCCGGCCTAGCTTGTCCGGTGGGATTTCAATGAATCCTGCGTTCAAATGAAAAATCCATCCAATCCATTTGATGGTGCGTGACAGTTCACATTTTGCCCAGGAGATCGGAACCTGAGTCAGTTGACACAATATGCAAATGAGACAGGCCGTGAGGGGCATCATGGTGGCGTCCTGGTAGAAGATGAAATCGTCCACATACAACATTCCCACATGACTGAACCAAATGAGTCTGTGAAAAGTACGCAGAAAAAAGGCGCCAACCCGAGCCCACCACATTGCTGAGAAGGAGGCCCCAAGCGGGGTCACTCGGTAGAAATACAGCCTGCCGTCCAAGCTGAAGCCTACAAGACCCCATTCCGATTGGTGGAGGACAATGCGTTTGTGAGCTGCTTTGATGTCCAAGCTGAAACCCAGTAAATGAGATCGAAGCTCCCGAAGGGGCCAGCAACGGATAACATCTTTCGCTGACGGTAAAGTGGATTGTTCCGGAATCCAGCAACGGGCATTGAGACCACTGACTGAGTTGTCCACAACCAAACGAGGTGCCCGGCCAGGGCTAGTGGCAATGCCCAATTTACCAATTGACACTCCAACAGGAAATTGCTGTTGGGCGTCAGCCAAAGTACCATCAAAAGCAAAGACCCAACCTTCGTCCACCTCTTTTTGAACCAGTTCTCTGGTCAATTCCAGGTCCGATTCCGCAGAAGTCCAATTCTGCATGTGCGCTGACAAAGGGGTAGTGTCATCAAATCTCGAGGAATGCTGTCGGACCGGAAAACAGTTGGATGGAGGAATATCCCCTTGAAAGCCAGTAGACACCCCGCGTTCCAGGGAGGAAAAAAGGTGTACATCAGGATCGTGTTGAATATGGCTCAAGGCGGACAAAATCTTCAAAGCAAAAGGCTGATGTTCCCGAATGGACCAATCGACAGCACAATGCTGTTGATGCAAGAAACTGTTCAAACTCTCACGAAATGGCTGGAGCTCCTCCTCGCAAAATGGTTGAGAAGGAGTGCCTGATGCAAAATGCGCCACAAACTTCTTGTGGAGTTGCTTACACAGAACCAATGATAGCCAGTCTTTGCGCAGTGTCCCTAATGAATCCCCAGCCATGCGGTCGGGGGCACTCCAATCCGGTTGAGAGGGAAGACCACCTCCATCTTCCAGACTGCAGGGCAGGGACCGGCGCGGCTTGACCGGCAAAAATGTCAGCAGATCGTCCAGGCGCAGGTCCTGCCGGGGACCTGCGCATAAAGGAAAAACCAAGGTTGCCCAAGCTTGCGCCAGAGATTCTGGATAGCAAGCCGTTTGGCGGCTCAAAAATTGTCCTTGGTCGTCCCTTTGGCCTTGTACTTGAACATGACTCCCTTGAGAGTGTTCGCAAGAGCAAGCCAGCGATTTCAGCGGTGGAAAAGAACATGCAAACATCCAACTCTTGTTCCAATCCCTGCCAAAATGGCACGCTGCAACTGAAACGCAAAAGGCAGAAATCAACTGTAAAAATGATTGCACGAATGGTTCCAACCATGACATGGCATTTGTGGGCTGTTCCAAATGAACATGGCCTCCTGCAAGAAAAACCAGCTGCAAACACATCACCGCACGAAAAAGCATCGTTGAACTTTCTTGAACCTGTTGCAACTCATCCGTACCAAGGCCCGGACGTCCGGACAGGTGCTCCGGCGTACGTAGGGCACCAGGTCCTCCATCGTTTCTGAGCTTCAGACGGCTGTATTGGGAACAGCTCGGGCTGGCTCCTGCGTACGCCACGACCCCTGAAGCACTCAGTTTCAGCAGAAGTTCGTATCTACGGTCATCCAAAAGATCATCTCTAGCGCTGCATAAAATGTCAAAGGACAAAACAGGTGCTCCCAGGGCCAACATTGCGGTTGACAAGGGGCGGGCAGACCCACAACAAATATCCAGAAAAACATGTGTAGATTGCGTCTCCTGTTGGACGAAGCTCGGAGGATCTGGCAAAGTTGGTGTTTTCTGAAGAGGCATTGGCCGGGCGCCTGCAGCCTGTACGCATTCTAAATTCTCGTGTGAAAATGCAGACTCATGCGAAGCGACCACACTCTCTGCCTCCTTCGGAGGGGAGAGTGGAGGATGTGCTAAATTCTGTTCATCCGAGATTGATAGACCCGGAATGTCCTCTGTACCGCCACGCTGGTGCCACGCCTGCTGCGACCCTGAGGAATCCGACCCGAGTCAGTGCGCAGTCTTTTTGTGCTCCATTGCATTATGATCACCGCCACAGGCCGTGTTGTCGGACTTGGGGAAGGCGCAGCTATGAACGAAACGGCAATTGGCAAGAGAACATTTGCCTGTCTGAAAACGCATGCACAATTGTTGCCACTTGCCATCCTTCAGGATGTCGGTGACCCATTGTGTCTTGCCTTTTCCCTTACCTTTGGTTTTTCCTTTACCTTTGTCCCTGTCGAAGCCTTTACCAGGACCTTTACCGTCTCGAAATCGATCAGAAGTACCAGAGGACCAAACGGGCGCTGGTTTGGGAATCTTGGGACGAAGTTGAAGAAGGCTTGGGAGTTCATGGCGAACATGAGTGAACTCGTACAAGGCATCGTCCATGCTCCAATCACGGTCCAACATGAGGTCCGTGACCTGTTGCCAAATGTGTCGATCAGCGGCTTGACACTCCAAAATGGAAGCTGTACGAAGGCCAGTCTCTGGATCCACTTTCTGAGTAACAAACCCCATGAACTTTTGGGTGTATCCCTTCAAGGTTGCCAAATGAGCCCCCTTGCATAGGGCGATGGCCAAGTTGTGCACCTCGAACATGGACCTCATGGCATGGAGCCCCATCCCTTGATTCGACACTTCCACACAAGGAGGATCGTCAAACAGAAGGGCTTGGAGATTCATAGAATCCACCTTTGGAACCTTAGTGGCACGTTGCTGCACGATCTCGTCCGCTTTGGCCACTGACAACCTGAACTTCCAGGGAATCCAGCGCCAGTGGCGCTTGGAAAGTTGGTGATGAACCAGGCTGAGGAGTCGAGTACTTGGCATTGTATCCACTGTGAGAAGTTCCGATGGGTAGTTGGTGGTAAACTGACTCTTCAGATTTTTGATTGTCTGGGCTTCCAACTTAGGAGCAAAAGTCTCCAACCAGCTCCCCGATTGTTCCATGGTTGAAGAGGAGGCGCTTGGTGATTCTAAAGGTCCTGAATCAGCTTGGGCCTGTTTGAAGGCTCGGCGAAGGGAAGCCTGAGTCAGCAATGAGTCTGCGCCCGCGGCTTCCAGCATCTGCGGCAGAATTGCGTCAAATTTGTCAACTGAGGCGGCGCTACAAGCGAATGTGGGCAGGGTCCAGCCCTCTGCCAACAAGTGGTTGGCCACTCCATCTGGAACTCCACATGAGGAGAACAAATTTGCCAAGGGGTTACCGGACAACATGGCCCACGCCAGGGAGCGAAGAAAAACAAAACTACAAACTCGTGAGTAAACATTGAGTGAAACAAACCCAGGGTATAGCGGTAACCGGTGACGGCAACCGTGTTTTGAATAATGCCGGGCGTCAAAAACAGATATATCAGATATATCTGGTTTAGTGTCCCTTTGAGGCAACCGTGGTTTGAATGATGCCGTCCGTGGCCCGCTGCATTACTAGCACTTTTTGGCGTCAAAAACAGATATATCAGATATATCTGGTTTAGTGTCCCTTTGAGGCAACCGTGGTTTGAATGATGCCGTCCGCGGCCCGCTGCATTACTAGCATTTTTTGCCGTGAAAAACAGATATATTAAATATATCTGGCTTTGTGCGCATTTTCTGTTGTGTAGGTGAGGGCTTGAACCAAATCGCCGGATTTGGCATCCGTAGAAAATGCCTGAAACTACCATACGCTCGGTCACGCCAGGAATACTTGGATGACCCACGCAAGAAAGCCTCCCCAAAATAGGAAATAGAAAGAAGTAGAAAGTGCACAACTACACAATCATGATGGCTCCGTGGAGATGTTGTGGGTTCCCGGAGGATCCTACAAAAGCTCCACAAGCTCTCTTAAAGCAAGCTAAACAGACCATGCCGGTACAGGGATGGGGGCCATGGGGCGTCAGCCCAATGGTCACCATCCCCGCACTCAGAGTAGAACGCCACGCATAGGAGGTAGGTAGAAAGAGTGAAGGACCCAAGAAACCAAGGAAAAACTAGGGTAGTAACAGCGTCCAGGAGACCCTGTTTAACTCTCATACGCTCGAAACGCCATCAGTCCATCGTGGACCACGCCTTGCGACACCCCGGATGCTGGCAGAGACTATCTCCGCTTTGCAATGAGTCCACAAACGCGGCTTCTGACGCCTTCAACGCTCTGCCACAGGCAGTTTTCCAACGCCGGCCATCAAACTCCAGAGATTCTGGGCGGCAGTGATCGTCGCAAACCAACGCGTGATTGACCCGTCGATAGCGGGCCATCAGAATCTCGTCACACACCGTGACATCTCGCCCCTTCTCCAAAGCACCTGACGGGGCCTCTTCCGAATCGGATGAGGAGACGCTCGAGGATGAGCTGTCTGCCTCCTCGTCGGGTGGAATGTCCTCCAGGTCCAACGCTTGAGAACCTCGAAACCAACGCCACTGTACTGATGGTAGGTCTTTCCTGAAGAATTCCAGCGTCACTGCCGGTTCAACGAGGGGCTGCTGCGCTCCTCTGTGCTGAGGGATCTGCGGACGGAATCCTGACCGAACCTGATCAATCAGAATCCGCTGATAGTGCAACGACCCCCAAACACTGTCCCTACCATATGCATTCAACGAATCATTGGGCTCTTTGTGGTGCCCCTGAGCGAGGCGAAGTTCTCTGGACACGACTGAATGAAGTTGAGGGCCCCAACTCAGCAATGTAGCCTTGAGGCTGTGCACAGTAAAGGATAAATCCAAGCCTTTTAATGGGCTGCACTGTGACTTCCAAGGGCAATGGATGAAATGCCGAACAAAAAACAAAGCACCTGCGTATGACATAGGTGTCAATGGAATGAAGACCCGCTCAAAATCACAAGCTGGTAAAAGAAAGTCTGGGTCTTCATTTTCACCCGTCGCCAAAACTGAATCCAAAGTATGTAGAAACTTCCAGGCCCACGTGTGATCCCCTCGACTCAGAAAGCCCGAGCACTGTACCCCAAACGGGTGGCCGGACGCCGAAGTCTTGCTGCGCCAGCACATGCCACGCACGTTGGCCACACTAATGACTAAGCTGCGGAGGTTGATGCGTTGCATATCTGCAAATCGGAGGCCTGAAAAAACCATGAACAACAGTGACCCCAAGATCAAAATTTCCTGTACCGTACTCCCAGCCATCAGGATGCGACGTTCCCATTGAACCAAAGTCCATAGAGGAAGAGGAGGGGCCTCTTTTTTGTCTCGGGGAATTTTCCGTTGGCAGAAACTCTGAACGATCGGGTGAAAGGCGGCCTCAAGGGCAGATACCTCCGCGTGTTTCGACATCCAGCGAAGTGCCTTGATTGTCGCTTGAGGAGAGACCTTCATCTCATCTGAGCTCCTACCCAAATACACGGTGAGCAGTAAATCGGCCAATCTGACATCTGACAAGGCATCCAAAGCCAAGCACATGTCATCACAGATTCTCAAGAAATTGTGACACGCTGCAATGTACCTGAGGGCTGTACTCGGGGCAATCTTGTCAAGGACCCGGTTCGCGTGTGTCCAGCCATGGATTGATTCGCAGGAGTTCAAATACAATTTGGAGTGTTGCCCAAAATGCGTCAACAGCTGTGCCCATTGGTCCGTCAAAAAACGATTCTGACTAGGATGTCGGACACGGAGCATGCCATTAGGTTGAGAAAGCACGGATTGGGATGGAATCTGTCCAGGTGCTCGTCGCGCGTCCGTCGGAGCTGCCAGAAATCCCGGTACTGGTGAAGGCTCCGGGGGAATCAAGTCAACTGCACCATGGAAATCACCAACCAAACTACGTGGCAGGTGCGTGGGATAGGAGGGCGGTAACAATCCGCCCACCTGCAAATCCAGAACAGGGATGCAAGGGCCGGGTCGGGGTGGAGCTCGCAACGGTGCAGCTGAGGCCAACGCAGAGACCTGATCAGGAGCCAATGAACTCGAAGTCGAACTCGTTGAAGGAGGAATCACCTGATACGGGGAAGCAAGGCGAGGGCGAACGGACCGAGATGGAGCTGGCAGTGGTAGCCGCTTCGGAACTGGTTCAATGAATTCCCACTTATCGAAGTTCGAAGACATCGTCACCACCAAGCTGGCAGCAGGAAGCACTGCAAAAAACACATGGGATCGCGCCGAAGGGAATGTCCCGTATTCGTGAAGGTCGACGACCCTGCTCGATGGCAGCTAGCGCTGTATGGGAAGTCAACTCCAAAGCAACGCAATGAATTGCGAGAAAATCTGATTCACAGAGAGTGAGGCCAGCTCCGTTGCCATGGCCCGAATGCGGCCGGGAAGATGACGTGAGGAGAAAAGTAAAATGCACATGCCCATGAATTGAAACCGTTCACGCAGGAAGTGAAGCTAAGTTCGTGTAAAAGTGGTCGAAACTTAAGAGTTACACCAACGCCAATCAATGAATGTCCACTTGAGCCAAAGTGCCGGGGGACATCGCATGAAGTACCCCGTAAAACACCCCCGAAACAAGTACGTGGAAAGACCCAAATCAGGCGATGCCATACCCGAACGAGCCATGCTCCGAGTCTGCCCCACCAAAAGGCACTAAAGGTAGCTCCAAAGGGGCAAACCCTATAGAAGAAAATTCGACCTTGAAAGGTGAATCCAACTAATCCTTGATGGCGTTCGGAGAGGACGATCCTCTTATGAGCTGATTTAATGTCGAAGGTGGCTGCATGCTGAGGCTCCGAACACTGTCGAAGAGGAAGACTTTCAACGACGTCGCGAGCTGACGGGTAGCACTGGCGTTCTGGGATGGTGCAATTCTGATTAGTGTTACAGACACTGCTATCGAGTACCAATCGGGGAGGCCGTGAATCAGAAAATGCTATGCCCAATTTACCCAGGGCAACTCCTTGGGGGTATGCTTGTTGGGCATCAGTTTCCTCTCCATCAAATTCAAAAACCCATCCTTGATCGATCTCATTTTGGATGAGTTCACGTGTGAGATCGGGGTGATCTTCGCTAGATTTCCAATTACCTCGATGGATTTGCAAAGAGGGAGGTTCTGTATCAGAACTAGAATCTCGTTCCCAAAACACCTGACTGGCACGTATCGGGTCATCCGAGGTGCCGGCTGACACTCCTGCAATTAAGCAAGAAAAGACCTGAGAATCCGGGTCATGAACGTACTGGCTCAAATGTTGGAGGGCGTTCAAGCACATAGGTTGATGAGGTCGGACGGACCAATCAGTTGGAATCCAGGAAGAAAACGCTTCACGAAACTTCTCAATGCAGTCTTCCGAGAACGGGGGATCAGGTCTTTGCTGCTCCATATGGGCAACAAACTCTTTGTGCAAATTCCGTTCCAAAATCAGTGCAATCCAGCTGTCACGAAGGGGTTTAAGAACATCCGTGACATTAGGGGGAAAACTCCAGTCTGGTTGGCTACCTCGTCCACCACCGTCATGCAACGCGTGTGGCGGATCGTGAAGGGGTTTGACAGGAATCAAACTGAGTGCATGCTCGAGAGTCAAATCTGGTATTCTGGGGCCGATGTGTGCATTCAATTTGTGGGACAACAAAATAGCCAACTCTTTGGGATATTCGGCGGTTTTGCGGCTGAGGTATGTGCCCGACTCATCTTGAATACCTGCATACGGAGCATGATTCGAATGAGTACACTGACTGGCATGTTCCACAAACCAATCATGACTGCAGGCAAACATCCAGTGCTTTGAAATGTTCAAAGAAAACTGACATGCTGCCAAAACTACACAATGACAAGCCTGCTGATTTACCCATGATTTGACCACGGGATCATACCAAGTCAACGCGTTGGGTGGAGATTCAAGGTGGCCGTGGCCCCCCGCGGCGAAGGTGTGCTGTAAGCAACACACGGCACGATGCAAGAGTTCGCGGCTGCTGTTGATCCGGTCTTGCTCGGTGGGAGTTGGATTGGGAATGCCTAACGGAAACTCATGCGTTCGTACCGGGGTGGGTCCCGGAGTTCGAAGCTTCAGGAGTGAAAATTCACTGCATGGAGGACTAGCTCCACAGTAGGCAACAAGGCCCGAGGCACATAAACGCAACAGGTTCTCAAAATACGTGTCATGGAGAAGGTCCATTTCAGGTGAAATCAACAGGTCAATCGCTAATGTAGCGTGACCCATGTGGTCAAGGGCTGTGCTGAGCGGAGCGCTGGGGCCACTGCAAATGTCCAAAAACAGGTTAGGCCCTGGCACAATGATGGCAGCACCTGAGGACAGTGTAGGTGAGATACATGCAACAGAAGGGCGTGATACATAAGGTTGCTCGTTAGCAGGAGGTGCAGGGACATCATGTGATACCTTAGACGTGTCTTGGTCCCTTTCTGAACACGCAGGGCCCCTTCGAAAAGGGGCTGCTCTGTGGTCGGCGGCGCTATGCTTCTGGCCACAAACGGTGCCATCGGGTTTCAACACTGCACAAACATGTTCGTACTTACAGGCCTTAGGATTGGGACACGTCTTTTGCTGATACTTCAAGCAAATCGTTTTCTTTTGGCCGTCACGTGTGACTTCAGTTCCCCAGGCTGGGCGTGAAGTGGATGTTGCACCTTTTGCCATACCTTTTGTGGGCGATTTACCGGATCCTTTTAGGCTACCTTTGCCTTTGCCTTTGGGAAGCATGCGAGGTACGAATGGGCGGGGTTGCAACAAAGAAGCCATGTCTGCTCTGATTTCCACCAGTTCATGGATGGCGTATCCAGGGTCCATTGCTTGTAATTGTACAATTCTGCAATCTTTCCCCAAAGGACTTGGTCCGCTGACTGAAGTTCAGCAACATTGGGTGGACGTAAACCACTGTCTGGTTCAAAACGCTGACTTGCGAGTGAAAGGAAGCGATGAACATACTTCTTAAGAGTGGATAGATGTGCTCCCCGACAGAAGGCCACTGCGGTAGCCTGCAAGTGCAACAATTGGGAAAGCTGCTGCAAGCCGATGTTCGATGAAGGGATGTCCCGAACCGGTATGTCATCCAACAACAAGTCGGAAAGGGCGGTGAGATCACTGCGTGCGGCTTTGCGGGCTCGAATCATGCTAGATTCATCTTGCAACTTAGCACTTAAGCGGTACTTCCACGCAATCCATTTCCATTCTTTGCGCTGCAACTGCTGATACGTGAGTGCTAACATTCGGCTGGATGGCATGATATCGGGATCCAACAGTTCTCCCGGGTACTGGCGCTCAAAATTGTCACGCAGTTCTCTGATGAGATCCGGGCTAAGCTTTGAGGGAAAAGGTTCATTCCACGATGAACCTGGGCGAGTGCCTGAAAATGGCTCAATGCTGTCACCTGAAAGCAGGCTTGATGAATGCGATGAACCTGAAGCGTGCAATTGTTGGCATCGTGTCCACAAAACACAGAGAGAAGAACGTGCTCGATGTGAGAGGTCCAAACTCACGCTATCCAGGACGCTGTCCAAGTCATTCAATGACAATGCAACCAATCCAAAGGATTCGGTATCATACTGCTCATCTAGCAGAACTTGCTGAATATTCTCTGGAATGCGAAGGTCTGTCAAAAGTTCTGCAAATGTAGGGCGAGCCATGTTTCAACGAGAAATGAAAATGAAAAATGAGTCCAAAGAAGATCATGACAAAATGAATTGAAGCGTTCGTAAGGAAGTCGCAGTTCAGTTCTTTAGTTATTTTTTTGAATCATGCTGATTCAAAATAGAAGATTTACAGCTGAGGTCCACACAACTGGTGGGTAAACCGCGATGGCAATGAGCCAAAATAGGAATAGAAGAGCAGCTAAATCATTGACAACTGCAATGATGAACGCGTAAGCTGTAGATAGAACGCAGGTTCCACAACTGGAAACCAATCTGTTGACATGCTGTCAAATATAAACGCGATGCAATGACTTTTCAAGCCATAGTACGACCGTGCTGGTCACAAGTGGGAGTCAAAAGCTTCCACTGAATAGAGGTAGCTGGAAAATACCTAATGAGCTGGAACTACCGGAGGATCAAAGTATCCTCTCACTGAGCTTATGACTAGAAGAGCTGAATCAAATAGTGTTGCAATTCATGCAATACGCCGCTCGCTGAGCTGAGTTCCGCTGGAAGCACGGCCGAATTCGGCTCAAAAAAAGGATTGCCCAGAGGGGGGCTGGAGCTGCAGCAGGGGAGTTGCTTGACACTGGAATCTCTATCGCAGCTGCTTGGGCCTGGACATACACCAGTCCGTAGTGGTTGATATAGGCCTCGATAGTCGGGAGAGCAACCCACAGGTCGGCGATAGGGCGGGTAAGGTGAGAGAGGCCTGATGCATGCAGAATTGATCTGCAAGATTCACGCAATAGTTCCAATCTATCCAACGCTGTTGGGTTTGCATGAAGTCCGTCCGTGGAGGTGCAATAAGTCAGAAGCACAGCGAGGAGATCCATGGTAGGGAATCGAGGTAGAAAGGACGAGATAGCCGATTTAGCTTGAGGCTAAGTAGAGGAAAGAAAGCAATACAAAAATTAAACAACATCTGAAGCATGCCAAAGTGCATGAGAAGCTGATATGACTAGCATGTTAACTGTCATCTGCAAACTGAAAGGAATGAGAGCGTACGCCACTAAAAGCCAGTTTTTTCCCGAATGCGTAGCGAAGGGTTCTCGTTTAACTCTTGGGGGTCTGGGGGTAGAGCCTTGTTCGCCATCCGTTGCTTCTACGTCCGCAACCGTCCGCAACCGTCCGCAACCGTCCGCAACCGTTCGCGGTAGAGCGCTAAGGCGCTGCCATTGGGGGAAGCTTTTGCAAGTGACTTTTCATGGATGTGTCACGGTGTCAGTTTGCGCCGCTATTCCATTGTGATTTGCATGAAAAAGACATGTCGCGCAAGCAACGTGATGCGTCTCGCTGCACAGGCGCAGCGTTTGGTGAGATCTGCAGATTGCTGCGCAGTTCCATTGGGATTAGCGTTTGGAGAGTCGTGTTTTTGGGGTGTTGGATGTGGCCGTGCCATTGGGATTTGCGTTTCAGGGTGTGGCATCGAAGCTCTGTTTTCGTGACAAGTCTCAGCTGAAATGCCGATTTTGGTGGATGGGAGTGTGCTCAGAACGGGTCGAAATCATTCCAAACGTGTGGTGTGGTTGAAGCTCACATGAGATGACATTGTTACTTTTCGTGGCAGGCGCAGGACTTTGTGCGGGTTTTGAGGTGTGGAAGTGGGATTTTCGTGGCAGGCGCAGGGAATCGTGAGGTTGCGATGTGTGACGGAGGTGACATTTCGTGGCAGGCGCAGTACTTTGTGCGCGTTAGACGTGTGGACGCGGAAAGATTCGTGGCAGGCGCAGGGAATCGGGAGGTTGTGAGTTGTGGTAGAGGTGAATGTCGCTGTCCCATTGGGATTGGCGTGTGAGGCGGGGCTGGAAGCGCGAAACTGCTTGGCAGGGCTGTGTGATGTGTGTGCTCCGATGGGAGTCTCACAAGAGTGTCCCTTAAGAGTTTCCCACAAGAGCGTCCCACAAGAGTGTCCCACAAGAGTGTCTCACAAGAGTGTCCCTTAAGAGTGTCCCACAAGAGTG
This sequence comes from Durusdinium trenchii, assembly GCA_963970005.1. NCBI lineage: Eukaryota > Dinophyceae > Suessiales > Symbiodiniaceae > Durusdinium > Durusdinium trenchii. The sequence goes on along the minus strand of CAXAMN010028217.1, from coordinate 350,531 downwards.
TCCCGCAACAGTGTCCCACAAGAGTGTGTCCCACAAGAGTGTCCCACAAGAGTATCCCGCAAGAGTGTCCTACAGGAGTGTCCCACAAGAGTGTCCCACAAGAGTTTCCTACAAGAGTGTCCCAAAGGAGTGTCCCACAAGAGTGCCCTACAAGAGTGTCCCACAAGAGTGTCCTACAAGAGTGTCCCACAAGAGTTTCCTACAAGAGTGTCCCACAAGAGTGTCCCACAAGAGTGTCCTACAAGAGTGTCCTGCAAGAGTTTCCTACTAGAGTGTCCCACAAGAGTGTCCCACAAGAGTGTCCCCCAAGAGTGTCCCGTAAGAGTGTCCCACAAGAGTTTCCTACAAGAGTGACCCACAAGAGTGTCCCACAAGAGTGTCCTACAAGAGTGTCCTGCAAGAGTTTCCTACTAGAGTGTCCCACAAGAGTGTCCCACAAAAGTGTCCCCCAAGAGTGTCCCGTAAGAGTGTCCTACAAGAGTTTCCTACAAGAGTGACCCACAAGAGTGTCCCACAAGAGTGTCCTACAAGAGTGTCATTTGGACATATGTAGCTTTTCGAACGTGTTTGCATTCGGGTTCGTGGGCTCCATCTTGTTTTTTACTCCAACACGTGAAGTGCTGCAAGACACGCTTTGCGTTTACACATCCGAACTGCCTGAGGAAGTTCCTCTGACACCTGAGATCCCGGAACGATACGTGCGCCACACTTCGGGCGATAGGCACTGCCTCGAAAGTCCAATCCAGGTTGGATTGTCCATGCTGCCACATGGATGAGCTTGGGGGTAATGATGAATAAAGAAAGCTCATCAAGCTCTGGGTCTGGGATGTGATTAGCATGTGGGGAATCAATGGGACTTTCAACGATTTCAATCGGATCGACGGTGGGTGGAGGCATGTGTGAAAGCAAAATGCGAAAATGATGCAAAGTCATCTTAGAGATGTCAAACGGAGCGTTCTTGACCAATAAGGTCACATCTGGTTCAATGACCGGACACTGGGCTCCCCGATGTAGCGGGGTGGATGGACGAAAGCCGGACTCAATGATCTGAGTGCGAATAGTGGATTGCAGATCAAGCGGTGCATGAACTGAGTCCCGTCCATACAAGTTGACACTACCCTTGAGGGATGGCTTGTGGTGACCTTGTAAGGCACGACTGTGTGAGTCCAAATTCAATTGACATGCCCATGACAACATGGTTGCTTTGGCTGAGTGCAAGGTATACTCTAATGAGCATGACCGAAGTACATCGATGCGACTGAGATACCTTCGCAAACAAGCAATGGTCTGGGCATAAGACATTGGTTCCACAATAGCACCTGAGTCGTCCAGGCTCGGAAAAAGATCATCTGGGACAAAATTGGGTCCGTAAACGGAGATTGAAGCATCCCAAACTTCATTCAACGCTTCAAGCCATTTCAATAACCAACTAGTTTGCGGGGTTTCCGCGATCAATCCAAGGCATTGAACGGCAAAAGGATAACCTGATTTGCTTGATTTGGCCTGAAGACATGCAGCTCTCAGAGAGAGGTTATCTAGTATCAACTTGTTCCAATGCACGTGCTGAGCATCATTGAAACGAAGGGAGGCCCAAATGCACACTAACAGCGAACCTTTGAATACGCGATCACGAAGAGAACTACTGCCTTCGAGTAACGAAAGTTCAAGGTCATGGACGATATACAGGGGTAAGGGAAAGCTTTCGTGCGCTTCTTTGGATGAAAACGACAAACTACTAAAAATTGGCGAGTAAAGATCTATCATTTGGAGTTGAAGGACTTTAGAAGTCCAGCGGATAGCCTTCAAGGTATTAAGGCTGATCAACGGCGACAGCTGCAACGAATCTGAGTCCGGGTCTGTCTCTGACCACTCCGAGTGCATCAAGCGGAGGACGTCAACCAATTGGATGGTTGTGCAAGTGTTCAAATCCAATTCTAGATCTACAAGCCATTGGATTAGATTCAATACTGAAATGCAATAACGCTTGATAGTACTTGGACTAAATTGCCGAATCAAAAGAGCAGTCATGTCCGAACGCAGTAACAGAGATTGATCACTACCAAACAGGTTGCTAAATTGGCAACAATGATGACAAACTTGTTCAAACAAGGATTCCGCAAGCCTTCTTTGTTTAATCTCATGGGCTTGTTGCAAAGCGGGCTGAGCGCTCGAACGTTTGGCTTGGTGGTCCAAGCCTGAATCCAACACTGGTAAAGCCTACGTTGGGGGAGGGTTCAACTCAAAAGACGGTTCGTTGACCAGGGCAGGTCTGATTGTTGAGGGATATGGCTGACTTCGACGATGTTTATGAAAAAGTGGTGGTGGAAGGGGAGCGAATTCGGAAAAACTCTGAATTCTCCTCGGAGAATACTGCGGAGCTGCCAACGGACACGGATTCGGAGACGGAGCAACTGTCGGTCGAATTTGACTCGGTAAGGAAACATCATCCAAACGGTGCGGCGCAAGTTCACGGCTATGAGGAGGCATGTTGGGACACGCTTTCGGACGGGGCGGATCAAACTGAGGACCCCGGGAATGCTTCAAACGAAAGGCAGGTTCCATTGCTCGTCCCAAAATAGCTGCGGTGCGTCGATGGCAACAATTGAAAAGGTCAACACGACGTATCGAAGAAGTCACGCCTAGAAGGGACTGTGAAGCCTACCACCACCAATGCAAGCAAAAGAAGAAAGTGAAAGTAAAGAAGAAGTGGATATCATGTAATGCTTTAGTACAATATTCAGCCATGACATTGTCACCGTTCGCAGGTGGGTTGACTGGCTGAACATTGTACTCTAGAACCAAAATGGCACGCAGAACATGAAACATCACAAAACAACATGTGAAGATCACATAGTACGTACGTGTCCTTCTCCATCACTTGCCGTGCCGGTTGCCCTTGTCAAAGTGCTGAGCAACATCAGCAATCCAATCCTCATGTCCTTGTTCTTCCCGAACTTCTTGACGCTCTGTTTCAGGTTGCGCTGCTCCTCAAGCTCATGGAACTCCTCTTCACCCACGCGGTCGCCCACAGCATCCACCACATTCAGCATCCACAGGAGAGCCTTGTGCCTCTTCTTGCTCCATCTGCACCTAAGGTCACACTTTGGATTCCCGACGAATGGAAGCATCCTTGTGGGATTCCTGCATGCGGGGGCGGCATGGCTGGGGCAGCTGGTCCTGTCCTAGTGTGAGCAAGGCGAAGCTGAGAGCTTGGCGCAGCTTTCAAAGACATATGGGCCGAGCGTAGCTCCCTCCGCCAGCACATTAGTGCCTCCTTCTATGACGCCAACCCGCTCCAAGTGAGAAAAGCCATACTCCAAATACAACACAGCCTGGCATCTCTACAGTGATTAATGCAAAGCAACCTTGAAAGGCAGCGTACTGTATTGCAACCACTGCGCAGCTTGACAATTTGCAACTGATGGCAATATCGCCATGCCTCCCGTTCAACGGTATGCAGAGTGGGCTCTGCCCAGACGTGTCGCAATCGCGGCACGGATGAGAAGGATCACCCCAGCAGCATTAGTTGGGATTCGCACCGCCCTCGGGTAATCTTCGTATTCTTCCCCTTGAGTCGCACTTGTGATCATTTTTTTTTCGCACGGGTGGAGACGCCATGTGTGCGGAGTGCACAGGTCATCTTTGCCAAAGGTAGAAACTCTGCAAGTTCAAAAAAGGAGAACCAGAACAAAAAAGGAAAACACCAACCAAACACCCAAACAAAAACACCACAAAACAACACACAAACCCCCAGGGAAGGAAGCTGCAGAGTTTTAGTTCTGCGGTGACACATAGTGAGACGAGGGAACTGTGGCAACTAGCTATCTGGGCCTCGAATTCAATTTCATGCCTGTGGAATGGCATTGCGCGCTCGGCCTGTATTCGGACAGACCTGGTCACAGGCGCTTTCAAACGAAGTGGCACGATATCAATTTGGCAGCTTCCAAAGGTGGAGCTGTGCCGAATGGGTTCCCTCAGAGTGCGGGTCAAGCTCAACTGGCTGGCCTTGGAAAACAGCCTGCTCCTGGTCACAATCGTTTCACACAATTGCGATGGTGGGAGAAACTGTGGCCGGTGATAAGCAGTATGCCAATGGTGATCATTGCTCTCCAGTGCGCCTTCTGGCGCCTGACGAAAACTCCCTCAACAGAGGGAGCAGTTGCGCACATTTCAAGCAAGCTCCACAACTACGCCTACAGGAGCGCAGCAAATGTGCAAGATACTAGCCAGGAAGGATAGCGTTCCTATTCGTCAGTCGACTCGCCTCCTTCATGCATGGCCCTTGTGAAACATGGTGAAACATGGAAAGGCCAGCAAGGTGCCATTTGCCCACTTTGTACAAGATTGGCAGGGTACGGACCCTCGCCAGGCGAAGAACTAAGGTTCTCACCCGGGTGCCAATCAACTATCTTGCCTACCGTCGCGCGCGGACACCAGTCGAGAACTAAGGCTCCCAACCAGGCCAGCTCACCAGCAGTGCACAAGTATGGGCATGTTGGCTGGAGTCGTCGACGACTCTAATCGGCTTTCCTCTCTTTCACTTAGGCTAGAGAGGGCAGTCGAATTGCTTTGGTGTGGCCTACTTGCTGCCTAACATGAATGCTGTGGCTCGTATCTAATCTTTCGATGGCGACTACTAGTGCCTTGGGCACGAGTACATCAGAAGAGAGCTCACTACGTTGTCTGGCAAAGAAGTCGAAGTGTCCACAAACATCGCCCAATATGACAGATTCGAAGACTTTGAAGAGCATATTGTTGATCACCTTGCCACTGTCACGGATCTGGACGTCTTTGGTTGCGAAGTGGACTTTGTTCATCCCGCCACGCAAGCATACCTGGAAGACCACATTTAAAAACTTTGCAAGAGAACAAACATTTCATCATTGTGTTTCGAGATTGCGTCGAAGCCTTCCAAACAAAAGAGGACTTCGAAGATTGCGCATACCGAGACATCCCGAAAGCAGTCACAAGGTTCCAGCCAATGAACCGGGGATTACCCCACCCAGCGCTTTCATTGCGGTCCCGCGAATGCGCCATGTCCTCATTGAAGCAGGCATACATGCTGTTGGGTCACGAGCTTGGCAGAACTGTCGTCACCTCCGAATCGTCAAGATGCCGACACAGTTGTGCGTATTGAAGAGAGTGCCTTTCGTGGGCGCCATTGGCTCAACAGCATAACAGTGCCAGGCTGCACTGATTTTGGGTATAAAGCTTTTGCTGACTGCTGCTCGCTACAATGGGTCCATGCCAACGGAGGAGGAGTCAACAATATTGGTAGTGCAACCAAGCTTGGACACTATCTTTTTGTTGATTGCATTAACCTAGCTGCAATGACAATCCTGCAAGACGGTCATGACTCGAACTCGCCAACGTCAGGGCCACGTCGAGAGCTGCCGACGGGATGCTTTTGTTCCACAGGGTTAAAAGAACTCCAACTGCCCCGTGACTACTGTGAGCTTGGAGCCCATGCCTGTGATAATTGCAAACTGCTTACCTATGTGGACATTTCGGACACCAACATCGAAGAAATTTGAGAGTTCACTTGCGTACACTGTACCAGGCTCCATGATGTCCGTCTTCCATACACGGTACACACAATCCATGTGAAGGCTTTTATGGACTGTACTGCATTGCAAGAACTAGCCATCCCACCCTCACTGCACTATATTGCCAGTAGGGCGTTCCTCGATTGTACAGTCTTGAGGAGACTCACGAGAATGCCAGGCCAAAGAACTACGTGGAGAGGGACGTATGCTGAAGAAAATGCATTTGCGCTTTGCCCTGCATGGCAATGGCCGCAATGGCTGCATATGATCCAAGATCTAGGATGTGTGTCGGACTTGGGCTAAGTCCATAAGAAACACAGCATCAATGTTAGCTGCCAATTTCGAGAAGAATTGCGAGTTCACATCCACACACTATGCAAGGTTCTAGGAGGTCTGCAGTGCCAGCCACAGCTATCCCACTCACACTCCATTGCACAGCCTGCATAGCCCTTCTCGATTGCACACTCTTAAGGTGTTTCATGAGAAGGTCAGGCCAAACAACGTGGAGAGGGGCATCTGCTGATCAAACTGCTTTCGAATTTTTCGAAGCCTACCTCACACGGCGATGCTGTGCAGAACTCTATCCAAGCTGATGCCTTGCAAACCAGAACCGTGCCCAGCATAAGTCCATACGTGCCGCAGTGGACAATGCTGATGGCAAAGCATTTCGACTGCCCTCTCCAGTCTCAATGGAAGAGAAGATAACCGTTTTGGGTCGAAAATGATTTCTGCCAAAATATGCCCATACTTGTGCGCTGCTAGTGAGCTGGCCGGTTTCGAGCCTTCGCTCCTGACCTTTTTTTTGCACGAGTTCGGACGCCATGTGTGCGGTGTGCACAGGTCATCAAAAGAAGGATGGAGACTCTGCATGTTTGTGAGGGAAAAACCAGAAACCCAACCCAAAAAGAAACACAACAAAAACAACAACAAAACCCCCCGGACCAAACCACAACACGCCACCCCAAAACAAACTAGCAGAGTTTCCCACTGTACTCATCGGTGAAACAGGTGAAACATAAAAGAGCGTTCGACTGTCTACCCGGGCCTTGAATTCACGAAATTTGTCAGTGATCTGCTGCTCTCACTTTCCGCAGAAGGCATTGAGGTGCGACAAGCCATGCAGGCCACTCCAAGTATGCTCAAGGAGTGCCAAAGGACAAAACTGCACCTGCAAGGTTTGAGTTGTAAGCACACTGGCCTATTCCACACAGTTGCACTAACTGAAGCGACTGTGGCCGGCAGTTGACAATCTCAGTGTAGGACATCGCATGCGAACACACACGAAGGTGCCCTGCGAACCTCCCTCAGCAGAGGGAGGAGACGCACACCGGTTCAGCAAGCTCCTGAGAACTAGTGGCAGCAGGAGCGTGGAAGGCGCGCGAAATGCAAAAAGGGGATGGATAGAACTGTCATTCAGGGGTCGCTATCCGTTGTCATGCATGGCCCTTGTGAGACATAGTGAAACATTGAAAAACCTAGCATGGTACTTGGTGTCCACTTTGTACAAGATTGGCCGAGTACAGACTCGCACCAGGCGAGGAGCTGAGGCTCTCACCTGGGCGCCAATCATCTACTGCTCTACCGACGCGTGCCGAACGCCGGTCAGGAGCTGAGGCTCGCAACCAGGTCAGCTCACTTGTGGCGAAAGAGGGCAGACACCGTTGGCAAAATCTGATGTCTTTTGACCGTGGGTCGGTGAGCCTAAGCTAACCCCGACACATAACCCATGTCTGGAATCATGTGCAGCCACTGTGGCACCTCATAGCTGAACAGAGTGCGAAGGCATTTTCTTCAGCATACGTTCCCCGCCATGTGGCTTTTTGGCCTGGTAGTTTCCGGAGCCTGTTTTTCTACCGTACAGTCGAGGAACGCTCTGCTGGCAATTATGTAGTGCAGGGAGGGTGGGATGGCCAGCCCTGGCAATGCCGCACAGTTGCTGAAGGCTTTCACATGAATTGTGTGTACCGTATATATGGCAGGCGTACATCACGAAGCCTGACACAATGCACAAAGGTAAACTCTCGAATTTCAGCAATACTGGTGTTCGAAATGTCTACCTGAGTGAGCAACTTACAACTGTCACAGGCATGGGCTCCTAGTACATGAAAGTCACGAGGCAATTTGAGTTCTTTTCGCAAGCGGGTCAGCGGACTTTTTCCGCTGTCGAACGAAAAGGGCTGTCGGTACCCTAGTTCTTGGTTTGAACTTGGTACACTTCTCGATTTGGTGTACCTTCACCTGTCACAAACTTGGTACACTTCTCGGATTTAGTGCACCTGACCCTAACTGCAAACTTGGTACACTTCTCTTTTTTGTGCACCGGCACTCCCCCTTGGCCAAGCTCGCCAACTAAGGTGCCACACGAAAACTTCAAAATTCTCCCCTTTTCGGGGAGCGCTCAAGCCCTTCACAGGGTGCGGAACAGGGTGTACCCCCACCACGAGTCGAGGTGTCCTCCCCTTCTCCCATTTCGCTATCGGATGCCGCTATCGACCAAGATGGTCTTTCTCTTTCCGATTACCGGCCACGCCACCGTCATCCTCCATCGCCCCCACTCCTCTTCCAAGAGAACCTTGGCTTCAAAGTCGTACAGCTTCTTGCGGGGGCTGGTGGTGCACCCTCGGCGGCGGAGTGGAGATCACCTTGAGGGCCGCTTCATTGATAAACCCTTTCTGGAACCCGGGCGTCCTCAATTATTCCCACATCTCTTCCTCATGGCATCATTTCCCCAGCGCCACTCCCTCATTGACCGTGGTCACCAGTCGCAAAGGCTCCACCTGCTGGACGCTCCCTCGATGGATCTCGAAAAACTCCGGGTAGCAACCTTACACGGTAGACTACCTACCTCCCCTGGATCTTTAGCTCACAACAGGCTCTCACACTCGTCCGGTACGGTACGAAACCTTTCCTTCAAACCTCCGAACACTTCGGAAAACTTCAAACGCTGCACAAGCTGCTCTCAAACACTCGCACCCTTTTCTCACACTAGCCAAACGAATTGGCCTTGAGCCAAAACATATCCCGTAGCATTAAACTATACAAAGAACACACGAAAAACATATTAAAAGTCTCTTAAAGTATCTCCACACACAAAGAACTCTTTCAAAATTTCCGACGACGCTACAAGTCGCTTTCAAACAATTAAGAAACAAAATGTTGTACTACCGCCAGGTTCCAAATCTTTCACAAACAAACTTAAACGAAATTTATGC
>CAXAMN010028217.1:241469-313954 GCA_963970005.1 Durusdinium trenchii | reverse complement strand
TGCGCTAATACACGGTGAACACCAATCTCCGGCCCAATGGCCACACACGCGCATATTCTCCGGGCAAACAAAACTTGTTCTCCAACCGAGGTCCTCCACCCAAACCTATCCGTAGCCTTTGGCTCAAGCCAGTCTCCGGACCATCCCCGAGGGAGTGGAGTCCGCCTTAGCTGAAGTCACCCTATTCGCACTCACCTTAGTTCGCGCCTGCCTGTGCGCCTGCCAACCTTAGTTGGTGGAAACTGCACGCGCCTTTTCGAGCTAGGTGTAACTAATGTCTCATGATCCCTGGGAAACGGATGATAGAACCAGAGCGCCCATGGCCTTCACAGAGGCAAACGCGGACTGGCTCTCAGACGCTGGCCGTGCTCTCTTCGTACAGGGCACGCAAGTTCGTGCCTCAAAGGCTCAAAAGGATGCGTAGGCCAGTCCTTTTGGTCTAGACTCAGCACAACCTGCTGTCATGCCATCGGATGTTCGTGCACAGCCGCCCAAACAGGACCAAGGTCATGCCACTGATGAGACAGAAGGGGACCTGCCAGATGTGACTGCCATCATCCATACATTGATGCTGCATAGGGAGCTTATCACGCGCAATCAGATGATCTACCTGATTGTGGATAATCGTACGCCTGATGCTGTCCCACATTGGCCAGCCTTTGCAGCATGGTGGGCTTCATTGCCCCGTTTCACTCTCGTGTTAGATCTCCGGATCTTCACTTTTTTGTCACATCTCGGGAGGATATGAGCCTGCTCCTGTTGTGTGGGTTGTTGCTGTTTTGGTTGGTGTTTGGTTGTTTGTTGCTGGGCCTTTTTGGTTCTGGCTCGTGTCTTCTCATCCTACTCTGAATTCATTCAAGGTGACTTGTGCCTCTCGGCACACACAGCGCCCGTACCCGCGCCAAAAAAAAATGCAGCATGGTGGGCTTCGCGCCGATGCCTTGCAGGCCCCCAAGAAGAAGCAACTGATGTGCTCTGGGTTTGTCCGGATGATACCACTGGCCTTCACAAGGTTCCCTATCACTGGGCAGGAGTTTTCGTACTCGAAGCAGCCCCCAGACAGCATTTTTGCAGCATCGACAACGATTGCGTGCCTGTCACACTTTTTGAAGTGCAAGACCTGATCGAATTGGCTCACCAGCAGCTTCAATGGGTCGACCTGCTGGGGCACACGCGTCCTGCGTCTGACACCTGCCGAGGAATGGGGATGCTGCTTTTCAGAGAAGCACACTTGGAGTACAATGCAGGTCTGGTCATCTCGATTGGCAATCACCACAAGAGCAGCCCGATGGAGAACGAACCTAGTTCTGCAGCGTTGGCCATGGACCTCCAAGCGCACCGCCTTGCGTTAGTCTCTCGAGCCAAGCCACCTTTTTTTTTGCACGGGTACGGGCGCTATGTGTGCCGAGAGGCACAAGTCACCTTGGATGGATTCGAAGAGTCGGATGAGAGGATACGAGCCCACCAAGGGCCCAACCACCAAAACAAACAAGCACACCCAAACAGCCCCCCCAAAGAAAACCGAAACGGAGCTGGCTCATATCCGCTTGAAGTGTGAGAAAAAAAGTGACGGGGCAATGAATTCAAGATCCTAGCAGCACTCAGTACAAGATGTCCATCATCGAACAGCTTCCTGCCTCATGGGTAGATGGTGGATCACTCCGAGTGAGGCTGCTATTAACGGGACTACGTTCACTCCCTTTGTGGAGTTCCAATGCAAACTGCCCTCGACCTGTAGGTGACACATCAAACCTGGGACTGCTTTCTTTATGAAACAGCGACCTCAGTTTACATCCCAGATCAGGTCACTGATGAGACCAGCCGACAGCTCACCTCTAAGCATGACCGATGCCAGTACTTCCGAATGGATGTCGGAGACAGCCCAGAACGAAGATCCACCAGACCTCAAGCTGACAGAGGAGACCTCGACTGCAGTTGCATCACAAGTTGCATTGCCCACCAACCCGTCCGCTGCCCTCACCACACTTGCTCTCACGACGGATTTTACAACTGTTGGCGCGCACGCGTGTGACAGTTGCGGACTGCTCAAGAGGGTTGACCTGCATGCAGACAAGAATGAGAAACAAGGTCACCAATCCACTGGAAAACCTAAAGTGCAATCTCAACAAGCCCCTCAAGCTCAACAACTGCAAGAACAAAGAAAAGAACCTGCTGTGGGTTTGAGTATCGAAAGCAACTGTCAAGACCTGCTTTCGCGAAGCAATGGCGGCCCTGTTGGCTGAAAGAAGGGAAAACACAGTCAGATGGTAGAGAAAAGGACAAAGACAACCCAACAAAAGCCAAAAGACCAAAGCCAACCACAGCCCAAAGGCCGAGTCTCCACCATAGTATTTCCTCTGAACTGGAGTGAAACAAGCAAGACGCTAGACTGCTGAGTGGCAAAAACCTGGTCACAATGCAAGTCCCGGGCATTGGTGTGCTCTCACGCATATAGATCCTCATCTGAGTGGATCAGTGGTTGCTGTGCAGATCATGCCGTGGAAAATACCTTTCTTGTACACAATCCATGCAACTGGTTGCACACACAAGTCAAGAGGCATAGTAGTTGGTTGTGTTCAGACAGAGGCGGCCACAGCAAACGAAGAAAGCCGGCAGGTGAGAGTGCAAAAGTCTTAACCAAAGGGAGGTCATCTCGGCACCCTTCAGCACACAAAAGTGCGGGCATGGTGCCCAAGTCATCGTTGAAGGAAGGGAAGAACAGTCTGATGGTGGAGAAAAGAACAAGAACAACCAACACAACCCAAACCAAACAAACCACAGCCCACAGGTCGAGTCTCCATCATGCTGAATTCACGAACGAAAAGCATGTGGCGCAGGTCTGTGTTTCAAAGTCTCCAAAAAGGCTTCAAAATGGACTTTACTTCATGATTGCTGGTGACCAGCGGCCAAACCACAGTGAGGCAAAACCATGGTCACGATGCAGGTCAGGAGTATCGCAATGCTCCAACGCCGGTTGCATCCATGTCAAAATGGAGAAGCGTAGCTATGCTGCATGCGGTGGAAAAGACCTTTCTTGTGAGCACAACCCGTGCAGCAAAGGTGATGGATGTAAGTGTAAGACAACTCTCAAATGCACATCTGCCCAGCTGTGCCCCTGGTGCAAGGACATCACTGTCATCAGTTTCTTGACTGACACCAACTCGACCAAGGGAGCAGCACTCCGCAAACCACCCTTACCTGCAGGCTTTCGTCGTTTGCTATGGCCGCCACTGCCTGAACACTACCAACTTCTGTGCCTCTTGACTTGCATGTGCAACCAGTTGCATGGGTTGTGCTACAAGAAAGGATTTTTCCACGGCATGATCTGCATAGCAACCACTGATCCACTTAGGCAAGGATCAGACCTGCGTTAGAGCATACCAATGCCCGGGACTTGCATTGTGACCAAGTTTTTGCCACTCTGTGCAGTGGCCGCTGGTCACTGGTAATAGTGATGTGAAGTCCATTTGACGACTTCGTTGAGATTTTGCTGGAGCACAAACCCTCGCTGCCATGCTCTTCTTTCGTGAATTCAGGCCCATAGATAGTCAGCACTCATCGTCTCACTTGTTTCACCCCAGTACAGAGGAAATACTACTTGGTGGTGGAGTCTCGGCCTGTGGGCTGTAGTTGGTTTTGTTTGGTTTGTTGTTGGGTTGTCTTTGTCCTTTTCTCCACCATCTGATTGTATTTCCCTTCCTTCAATGATGACCTGGGCACCATGCCCACACGGCGTCCGTACTCGTGGAAAAAAAAAATGTTGAATGCCCATTGCCACTTCTACGTGCGGGAGCACGGGTGCTGCACAGAAGGCTCTCTCAGCAATTCCGCGTGGGTTGGCCGGGACGCGTTTCGCCTTGGGGTAGCTTTCTCTACCGTCAGCCTGGAACTGCCAGATGGAGTGTCCATCTGCCATGCAGGGACGTACTACGATTTGTAGTTTCGGCCGTTGTAGGAGCACCGTGTGGAATGCTTCTGGCAGGAGTTGCTGCGTGTGCAGGTCAAGTAGGTCCAGCTCACAGCCAAAGACATCCAAATCAGAGACCGTTGGCAGAAAGCAGAGAATATCATCTTCCAGCTCTGCCACGTCCTCATACTGAGCGAGGTTTGTTTGCATAGCATATTCCGTGCCTGCTAGCGTCACCAAATCGATGCTGACATCATATCGATCTTGATCAAGCGGCATTGTCGCTGTGGGCGGCAGTCCGAACGTTCTTGCTCAAGTTGCTTGGGCCAGACAATTGAGGTAGCGAACATGCAGTCATTTCGAAAACAAACAAACAAAAAGCTCAGACAACAAGAAGTAGGGTGGCTAAGGCCACCCATTTCATGAAAGCGTCCAAGTCACTAGGAGGTGGTAACTGTGCGCGGAGGCTCCTACTAGAGACCGCCCTACTGCCACCACCCAAACTAAGGTTCCCTCTGGCAACCTTCCATTACCATTCTCTACCACCCGCCTCTTAGGAGCGAAAGCTAAGGCTCTCATTCCTGCAGGCTCACTGACATTTTGATGGTGAGTCCGAAATGATGGCTTTGCCTGAGCTTTTTGGGCCTGGCCCGCAAAATCGAGACAGCAGAACAGCAGTCCAGCCATTGGGGCTTGTCCAATTGCTCGCATTTGTCAAAAGCATTGCTTCGGGCGTAGGTACCTCGCCATGTTGTGCTTTTCCCTTTTTTACGAACTGTTCGAAGCTGCGTGCAACCTGCAAAAGCACGCCTCGCGATGTAAAGTGGGAATGATGGGATGCAGACTTCTCGCAGCGAGATACATTTGAGAAAGGCTTCTTGCTCAATGATTTGTGAATTTTGGGAAAGACTGAGTTGTTGTAGCTGTGAGCAGTGCGAAAGTTGAGCCCAAAAGTTCACTGACACGCGTTTGGGACAAATCCACAGTTTGCAGCTGCTGGCAGCTCACGCACGCGGCCGTCCCTATCCTGTTAAAATCTGACGGCAGATAGAGTGCGAAGATGCCTGCTTCCAGGAAGCAGCAGTCAGGCAGACTTCGGTTCAGATATGCAGGACCGCGCCCTTTCTTACCCAAGTCGAGGCGCTGTAGGGCCGTGCATCCTTGAAACACACGGAGCTGTAATTGTGCTTGGGGGGCGAGTTTTTTGCTAGGGCACTGCTCACTTCTATTTGTGTTAGGGAGCAACACTCCTCAAAAACCTTAGCGCCGAAATGTTGGCAGCCAGGGGCAATCACTACAGTTCAAGAATATGTGCGGACACACATGTTTGCAGGGCGTGGCGAACAATTGCTCGCGGCGCTGTAAAACCATGGAAACCCAGCGGTATGCAAAACCTCTGTCGCGTACCCGCGGAAACAATCGAAACTTGCACTATTTTTCGCCCGGCGGCCAAATTTTGCCGACAAAACGACCTCCGTTTTGGGGCCCAAAAACGGACCCCAAAACGGGGGCCAAGTCGCCCGGACACAAGCAAATCAAATTGAGACTGAGTGAATGGACTCCATTTTGGGGTCCGTTTTTGGACCCCAAAACGGGCGCCGTTTTGTCGGCAAAATTGTTGTCACCGAGCGAAAAAAAGCACAAGTTTCGATTGTTTCTTCATGTACGCGACAAAAGTTCCCATACCGCTGGGTTTCCATGGTTCTGCAGCGCCGCGAGTACTTGTTCTCCACACCCTGCGAACATTTATGTCCACACATGTTCTTGAACTGGGGAGGCCCTCCGTGGCGAGACCGGTTTTGCTAGTGTTTTTGGACACCAAAATGAAGGCCACAAATTCACCCGAAAAAGCAATTTAACTTTGGACACATCAATGGCCAAACCCACGCCCAAGCCTTTGTTAAGAATGGTTGAGCGCGAAGAATACTTGGAATGCCTTGGCGCAAGTGTGGAGCGCCCCGTTTGAAGAAGCGCCGGGGACTACAATGTTAAGGTTGCGTTTCGTGGCTTTCCGTTGGTCTTTGTGTTTTCTTGGAAGTTCATCACTCCGACCGAATTAAAACTTTGTAAAACGCAAACGGGGTGTCGGCGCCGCGCATTGTAATAGAGGGCCCGAGCGGTACCGAAGCGGCACCGAGGCGGCGCCGCGCATTGTAATGGAGGGCCCGAGCGGTACCGAAGCGGTACCGAGGCGATACCGCGCATTGTAATAGAGGGCCCGATCGGCGCCGAAGCGGCGCCGCGCATTGTAATAAAGGGCCCGAGCCGCGCTGAAGTGGTACCGAGACGGTGCCGCGCGCTGTAATACAGGAGAGGTACTTGGATTGGTCATCAAAAAACTCCTCTTTTCGCGATGCCACTTTTAGCTTCTGTGGGAAAGAAGATCTGTTTGACGAGACCGAATTGTATCTCTTGGGAAATGGATGATTACGTTGTCTCCCGAGGTACCGGGGATTTCCTTCAAGGAACAAGTGGCATAAATTCACACCCGCCCCTTCGACGCATGACATGCAAAAAGAAACACATTCGTAAAGTTGCGGCCGCCCTTTCAATGGAAGACATAGCAGCAGCAGTGACATCCGACGCAAGCACTTTTCACCCGGACATATCACCAAACACATCCTCATCTTCCAGCTCCAGGTCCTGACAGGTGGACTAATTCCATTGACAGGCCGATTTCAAGTTTCAAGTTTCTGCTGCAAAACTCCACGGAAGGCAAAAGACATCTGCGCGCGCAAAAGGGAAGAATTTGAACTGCTTCTACAAGGTTAAATGCATCAAATACCTGCCAGGAAGATCCGCGAAGCGTCGATGGAATTAAATCGTAACGTTCGTCCACTGTTCCACAAATGGTACCCTTTCCGCTTGCGATTGACAAGCGTGCAAATTCAACCGCACCTGCAACATCTCATCGGAAGCTGATGGCGGTGCCGGCTGAAAGGAAAACAACTTAGGGAATTTTGCAAATTCCGGGCGCCAAACCGTAAAGTTAAAGTTGATACAAAATAAAATCAAGATCATTTTTTGAGATCAAACTGAAAGAAACCAACTTTAACTTTATGCTTTTGGGGGCGACGTGACGTTAAAAGCCAATCTTGCCCGGCCCACCCTGCGCCAAGTGGCAGCCTCCCCTGCGCCACATCTACGGCGGCAAACAGACAAGAGAAGCATGTTTGCTTGCTTTTTGATTTCGCACACTGATTGTCTATAAAGAAGCTTTGGCGCAACGTTTGGGATATGAACAGCTCCTGAGATGCGCTTACCTTCGCGAGAACATCCGACATAAACATCAAACATCCATTGAAATTTAACATCGAGATTCTAGAACCCTGCTTACGCGGAAGGGGAAGTCGCAGCACAAGCACTGACGCCTGCACACTTTTCACACCAAACAGACACTTCGTCTGACTTCCCAGCAAATCTCCCCCAAAAGCTTTCCCAACTCGCGTCCTCTCATCCAAAACTAAGAAAGACCAAAAAAAATACGAAGACTCAATACGCTAGGTCGACTCACAGCGGATGTCCACCACAAGCATTGTAGCAAACAAACATGCACCAAGCGTGCAAGGCCGCAATCAGACTGCAGAAAAAAGCAGCTGACCATTGATCTGTAAGCTTGATTGTTATCATACACGCCAAACGCTTTCTCCCCAGCAATTCTCAAATCTCACTAGCTTTCCCAACTTTTTGCTCCTTCAAGGGATGGAAAAAAGTGATTTTTCTGGGCACCAGTTTGGGGTCCAAAAACCACAGCAAAAACCGGTCTCGCCACAGAGGGCCTCCCCAGTACTCGTAAGATTCGGCAGCGGCTGAAGGCACCATGCAGCAGGCTGACTACCGTGTCTGGCAGGTGGACCACTTGCAGCTGTCGACAACTTCTCCATGCAGCTTCCCCTACAATCCGCATCCCGCGTTCAACTAGGACATGACGGACTTCCGTGTGAAAGGAGAAGGCTTGCGGTGGGATTTTATCATTCCTACTACGTGGCACTCTGATCGCCTTGGCTTCCCCTTTGAGTTGCCCTTTGTGTGCTGCTTCTACAAAGCATGGCCGAGCAATCACATAGTAGCAATGGTTGGCTCTCAGTTTACTCTGTATGGGGTCTGCTAGGACTTGGTGGGTGTCTATTTGCACAAATTGCAATTCACACCCGAGGGTGCTACTGCATCCCAAATAGGGGAGCTCTGCTAATACACCATTTTCAAAACCCCGAATGCCGGTATGTGCATTCAGATCTACTTCAATGGGCAGCTTCTCGTAAGGAAGGCGCAGGTTTGTGCCACCATCCCTTCTTCACTGCAGCGAGGGCTGGGCCTGGGCGTATCAGCTGGCATGCTCCCTCTTGCCAGTCACTAGCTTGAGCCATTAGAGTTGCAGGATAGGTATGTGTAGTTTCAACCAGCCCTAGTGCAGAGCGTCAGTTGCCATCCACTCCCTTAGCTTATAGAATGCATGTACCTATGGATTGCACAGTGCACAGGGGCGAAGGTTGACCTGTGAAAAGTGTGGGTAGCACGCCTGTACAGTGTGTGGATCACCTAGTACCTCTTTGTAGTGGAACTTTTTCGTTTTCTGTCCTTGGGGTTGGAGCTGAGTAGGGATCTTCCTCTTGGGAGTGTGTTTGCTTTGACCACCTTAGCAGGACTAAGTGGAATGTGACCAGAAGTAGCTAGGAGCATGTCTAGAGAAGCCCTAAGTATAGAGCTGTAGTGCTTGAGATGAGCTGTGTATAGCCTAGCTTTGCTTGAGAGTGTTTGGAGATGCTTTCTTGTACTTTTAGTATGTTTTGGACGACTGTGACCAGTCAGACCTCTTCAGAGAAGAGAAGGACGAACAGACATACAGTCAAACCGACTGTTATGTTTGGCTCAAGAGCGGGATTCGCAAAAGGGTCGCACACGCTTCCGTGTTTTCACATGGTAGCGGAGCCCCGAGGATCCTAAGGGTGAGGGGCAGACGCTTGCGAGAAGAATTTTTGTTTTTGGAAGGGTTTGTAGAAACCTGCAGCTTGTTTGAGCCATGGCCGACCAGACGTCGCCAACTCCGATGAGTCCTGTGACTTTTGGACCCACTGTTATTGCCATGAGTCCAACAGCTGAAGGGACTCAGCCAGCGAGTGCAGAGCCTGGAGTGTCGAGTAGCGATGTTGGAGCAACAAGGATTCCTTTGATTGCACCCGATCCTGTTTTGTCGACTTCTTCGTATGAGTGTCAACGAAGTGGTGAACAGATTGATCCTTTGCAGACTAGTGATCCTTGGTTGTCTTTCTATTCAGGGCCTGGTAGTCAGCAAGCTTTGAGAGATGCTTTGTGGGGAACTTATGGTCCTACTACTACACAGCTAGCAGCTATGCCGAGAACTTTGAATTTGCCACAGTCATGTTCGCATGTTGGTGATAGGTTGCAACCTGGAGGTGTCTTGACAGGAGGTCAGGATCAGTTGGGAGCGCCTGTTCAACAAGAAGGTGGGCAGCAATCTCAGCAGCCGAGTTTTGTGCCTGACAAGGTTTTTCTGGACAGAACGATAGTGGACATGGTGTTTCTTTTGGTTTGCCGCCTGGATGGGATCAGAATTTGCCGACAGTAGGAGCAGATGGTTTGCCTGTTTCTGGACCTTCAAGGTCTCCTCCCCCAGTTGATCCTTTGTTGACTGGTTTGATGAATCAACAACTGCAATTGGGACAAGCAATGATGGAGGTTTTGAGACGACAACAACCACAGCAACCTCAGCAACAAGCCCAGCAACAACAACCGCAAGTTGGTGTTCAAGACCGTGAACGACTCACCATGGACACCAAGTGGATTCCTGCAATGCCCATGCCATCTTACAAGCAGTGGGTGAGCAGGTCTAGGGAGCTTTCAGGGTTCAGAGATTGGGCAGAGAAGCTGGGAGGTTGGTTGTGTCTCATTCACGACAGGTATGGACCAGAATTGAGAGAGGCATTGCGCATGGAACAACCCATCATTTTGCAAGGAGCTGACCAGGAGCTCAGAGCAAGGAGATTGTTCCATCTGATCCAGCAGGCATTCACTGGATACCCAAAGATTGAACACACGATTCGAAATCAGATCATGGCCCGTGGGGCAGCTGATGCGAATGGGTATGAACTTTTCAGGCTGATTCGACGTGAGTTTTCCATTTACAGTAGGCAGGAGGCACTTTACTACAGAGAGCTTGTTTTGAAGTTCACTGTCAAGAAACCTTCGATTGATGGTTTGATTGATGTGCTTCGAGAGATCCAGACCGAGATCGAATCATTTCACAGTATGCTTGAGGCAAGTGTGATGGCCAGAGCATTGGTTGATTTGAGGATCAATGAGGGGGATCAGTTTTTGCTGTATTTGAGGAATTTGCCTGAAAAGGTGTCAGAACATGTCCAACTCATCAGCGGTGCAGGGACTGTCCAGCAGCTTTGGCGAGCAGTGACTGAGTATTACATTCGCAGTCGTGCCACTGGAACTATGGAGAGGGCACATGCTGTTCAGGGTTCTCCTATTCGAAGCAAGGGTTGTTTCAACTGCGGAGACCCTGGCCATATGCAATCAGAGTGCCCCAAACCAAAGCGCTGCAAACACTGCGGGAAGAGCGGCCATGTGGCCTCAGATTGTTGGGAGAAGCATCCTGACAAGCGACCATCCAAAAAGGATGGAGCAGACCCTGTGAAGAAGCCTTTTCCAACCAAAGGCAAGGGAAAAGGAAAAGGAAAGAGCAAGGGCAAGGGCAAGGGAAAGAGAAACAAGCTTCGAGAGCTGGAGGACGGTGAAGAGTGGGAAGCTGAAGAGGAAGGTGAAGACCCCGAGGTCGATGAAGACCAAGACCAAGTCGCAATGATGGTTCTTGCGAGAAGTACTGAGAGTACTGAAGGGGTAGGAGCCTCCACAAGCGAGCCTGTAGTGCACAAGCGTCACTCATCCTCTTGAGTACTTGTTGAGTACTCAGGGCTTGGGAAAGGATCTCAAGACCCACTGGCTTGTAGACTCAGGTGCCACTTGCCACATTGTTGCTGAGGAATGGTTGAAGCTTTACAAGGTGAAGCATTGGTACCAAGGCTCAGCTCCAATCCTGAGAGGTGCAGGGGACCATATTCTTCCCACTGCAGGGATGGTAGACCCAGAGTTCAAGGTAGGTAAAGTCCCTGTAGTCATGCAGCGAGTAGTGGTAGCTCGAATCAAGCTGAATGTCATTAGCTGTTACGCTCTGTCTGAGACTGGTTGGTGGACCAAGTTAGGAGGAGCCCGCGAAAGCATCTTGGAAAATGGTCAGGGGACCACTTTTCCACTGAGGATATGTGAGCGTGCTTGGTGGTTGAAGGTTGATCTGATTCCAAAGCCTAGTCCGGCCAGACGCGGAGGCAAAGCGACCAAAGGTCCTGCTCCAATGGAGGTTGATGAGGTGAAAGGTCCCCCATCGAACCCAGAAGAAGAGATCAGAGAGACCCAGACACCTGAAGCACGAAGCACTGAGAGTACGGTCACACCACACACGCAGTACAGAAACGACAGAAACGACAGTGAAACGCAAAACGATGCAGTGACTGAACAGGCACGACCAGTTTCTAAGGCAGGGAAGTCGAGAGCTAAGGGTCGAGAAGTGATGTGCACTCAGCCTGGTTCTTTGCAGTCGTTTTCATATGTGTGTCGTATGTTTCGTTTTTGTGGTGATGAGCCTGTTTCTTTTCCAACTTTGTCTTTTAATGATGAGCCCGATACGTTTGAGAAGGGGAAGGAGGATGATCAGGGAGATTTTGCCTCTTTCACTTCAGAGTTTGACACCTGGGAGGTTGAGTCGAACTCCTCTTTTGTGAGCTGTGAAAGCCAGTTTTTGGATTTTGACTTCTTTTCCGAAGGTCCGGACGAGGATCCGGAGGCTTTGTCGGAGGTTTTTGGGAGATCTGGGACGGATTTTGCTTCTTTGCTTGCGTTCTGGAGGAACCAGGAAGGGTTTCCGGGAGGTTCGGAGGGGTCCGAGCGGGTCCGGATGTTCCGTGGGTTGCCGAAAACCGTTGATTTGGAGAGTGATGACATGGAGGAGTACACTCCTTCCATCCCCGATCAGGTAGGTCCGGAGGTCCGGAGGCGGAGGCCGAAGGTCCGATGGTTGAGGCAGGTTCCGATGTCGATGAACCACCTCGGGAGTTGCCCCATTATGACCCTGAAGGTCCACATTCGTCGGATTTGGAGGATCCATCACCCGAGCTGGAAGGCAGTTTGTTGTACGAGCATGAGTGTCGAGGACATTGGCCGTATGATCGAGGGTGTGATGCGTGTGTTCAGGCAAGAGGTCGGACGCCCGCAAGGAGACGAAAGGACCAGGAGTCAAGCACATGTGATCTTGCGGCTGACATCATGTTTGTAGGTGGAAGGCACTGGAAGGTGTTGGTTCTGCTCATGATTCAGACTGGCATGATTGGTATGGTGGTTTTAGGTGGTGACCGGGAGAAGGACGTGAAGTCCACTGTCTCTGTTTTGAATGAGATCGGTGTTGGAGGTTTGTCTTTGGAAGTGGCCACTGACAACGAAGCCTACTTGCTGAGGAGGAACATTTCAGAGAATCGTCCACAGGCCAAGGGTGTAGAACGTGCTGTGGGGATCATGAAAGAAGGTTTGTTCACCAATTGGTTGGCTTTGGAAGCTCATTTAGGCATGAGGTTGGCTTTGGAATCACCTCTGATGGGGTATCTGGTGGGGTACACCTATAGGACTTTCAATGGTTTTTGTGAGCGCAAGTGGGGTGGCACTCCTTTGGAATCTCTGAGAGAGAAGAGAGGAGGTCAGATACCACGAACTTTTCCTTGTGGGATCATGGGTTTTGTGAAGCCAGTTCATGCACAGAAGTGGCAAGGCCAGAGGATGGTGCTTGGTGCTTATTTGGGGGCCAGGTACAGCACAGGTGGTGGTTGTTTGGTTTACCCTGTTTCTGTTGACTCCACTGGAGTGAGGGGGACCAATCACCATGGTATGACGTGAACGTCTTGTTTCCTCTGCTTGCGGGTGCTTATGTTGATCCCAGAAGTGGCGAACAAGCTCTTCCTCCGCCACCAGTTCATGATCCGGAGAGGTCAGTGAAGAGGCCACTTGAGGACTCAGGTGGTGCAGGTGAAGGTGGGGAGGTTCCAGGTGAAGAAGGGGATGGAGACATGGAGGTCGAAATTCCTTTGCCAGATGGGAGCTTAGCTCCAGAAGGGGGTGGAGAACCTATGGACCTTGACATGATCTTGGATCGAGTCATCCAGCACGCCCAGAACGAGGCAATGAATGAGTTCTTGGCAGGTACCTCCAGGTGTGATGAGGTTGTGGGTGAAGTCGAGGCAGAAGGTCAAGGTTCTTCCATCTCTGTCCAGTTTGGGGGAAACCAAATCGATGTACAGATCGCTGAGGGTGTGTGTGATGAATTGACAGGGCACCCCATCGCGCATGACCAGGTTGTTGAAGGCATTCGCACAGAAATGGTGCAACTGGAGACATTGGAAGTTGGTGACACCTATCCTGAGAAGAAGGGTCGCGCCATCGCAGTTGAGCATGAAGTGCAAATCCTCACGGCGAGGTGGGTTTTTACCCAAAAGACTGCAATCCTTTGTCGTGCCAGGTTGGTCGTTCGCGATTATGCCTCTGGTGCTGAAAGCGCTTTTCGATCTGGCATCTATGCCCCAACAAGTAGTTTAGACTCACTGCGAGTGGTCCTTGCCTTCTCAGTGGTTGAAAGCATGAGCCTTCTTACAGCTGACGTGTCGACAGCGTTCATGTATGCACCTGTTGAAGCTGATGCGTGTGATTTGGTTTTGCTTCCGGCGAACATCACTGTGAAGGGCCAACGAGTCATCTTGTGGCTGAAAAAGGCCATGAATGGCTTGAGACGTGCTCCATTGTTGTGGTTCTTAGAGCTTCAGAGGACGATCCGTGACTTGGGCGGAGACGAGACCTTTGAATCAACGTTGTTCAGAGTGAAGACCGACGCCCAGTTTTTGTTGGTTCTTGTTTACGTTGACGACTTGCTTATAGCCAGCAACGACGTTGAAGGAGGTGAGAACTTCTTGCGTGCTCTTCAAAAGATCTGGAAGATCAAACGCACGGGAAGTATTCCGTCTGGCAAGAAAGGACTCCTTGAATTCTTAGGCCGCACAATCTACAGGCTCCAAGATGCCGAGGAGTGTCTGTATTTTGGAGTGTCTCGAAGCTACATGGAGGGAATCTTCGTGTCTTGGGAAGAGAAGCTCAAAGAATCCACTGGTTCGGCTATGCCCAAACTGGAGGAGCTGCTTAAAGATGCAGAGAAAAAGTTCGGGACGACCGAACTGTCCGCCACGGAAGCCCAGCGCTACCGTAGGGTCTTGGGACAACTCGCATGGGCAGCACTCTCCAGGGCAGACCTTGCTTTTCCTGTTGGGTTTTTGAGTAGGTTTCAGTCGAAGCCCCATGTCCCCGCAGAGGTTTGTCTTTGTAGCTTTCTTCGTTGGTTGAAGGGTCATTTGCATTTTGTGCAGCAGATGCCCGCCAGTTCACCACCCGTGTTGACTGAAGAAGGGGTCGTTGTAGGTTTTTGTGATGCTTCATGGAATGTGACCAGCGTGTCTGGTGCTGTGATTTCTTGGCGTGGATGCTGTTTGAAGTGTTTCAGTAGGAGACAGGAGGTCCCCGCGTTGTCGTCTGCAGAAGCAGAAGCGATCGCCATCACGGAGGCTAGCAAAGAACTTGTAGCTCTGGGGATGTTGATCGAGACAGCCCGTGACGGAATCCCTCTTGATGAGATCGGCACGCCAGCCAAGACCACAGGAAGCATGAAGTTGCATTTATACAACGATGGGAAAGCGGCTATTTCCATTTCTACCATGGAGGGTTTACTTCGACGCGTGAAGCACATGGAACTGCGAGCACATTATGTGAAGTACCTCCATCGACGACGCCGCTTGACCTTGGAACACTGGGAAGGTGTTTCCAACCCGTCCGATGGTCTTACGAAAAGTTGCAAGCTCATCGAGATGTGGCTGAACCTTTGCAATGCGGTAGGACTTGTATCTGGTTTGGAAGAGGATAAGGCAGCATTGTTGAGGGGTTTGTCTCGAGACGACGATGACGACGAACTTCCGCCCGATGAACGTTCAGTTCGAGAAGGGGAGTATGCTCATCGCGCGTGTTTCTTGCATTTTTCGTCCGTTGGTGCTCATCGTGCGTGTTTCTTGCATTTTTCGTCCGTTGGTGCTCGGAAGGGTGACGGAAGATTTGGGCATTGCGCCTGTTGAAAGTTGAACTTTGTCGAAAATACTTTTTCCGGAACAGTTTTCCAGCAGAAAGTTGACATGGGAGAGTTTCTGAATCTGTTTTGTCCGTTTTCGTTGTTGTCCGTCTGTGTTCGGATCCGTCCGGATGAGTTCGGAAGAGTTTCGGTTGTCTTTTGCGTGCAGCGTGTGGATTTGGAACCTCTTGTTGAGTAGCCAGAACTTTAGTGGAAGGACGTGTCCGAGAGCAGTCGTTGAGGTCCGACTAGGTTCGGAGGTGTAGGATGACCGTTTCTTGTTGATTTAGGAGCCTTCTGTTCTGCGGTGCAGTGTTTTGAGTTTTGCTAAATTTGCGTTGTGCAATTTTCTTGGAATCTGGATGAGCATTCACTGAGGAATCCTGTTTGCTTCACCGAATGTCCGGATAGCTACCTCTTTCCTAAGGAAATGGAGACGTTTGACGTGTAGAAACCTTTTGCTGTGACACTTTTCCTTGTTTGGACTGTTCTCGGGACCGTGAGACAGTGGAACTGAGTGATGACGCCCGCTGCCATTTTTGGTTTAAGGAAGAAGACTGAGGAATCGACCTGCTTCCAGGGCTGAAGGCCGAGGGTTTGAAGTGTGAAGAGTTTCGTTGTGTTTTTGTGACACTTGAAGCCTTGGGGTTGGACTACAGTAAGGAGTCGCGAACCATAAGTAGTGCTGACCAGGGTTTGGAGTGACAGACATGTTTGTTCGTGTGTGCTTTTGATGCCAGGGTTGCAGGGTTGAGATGAGCATTCGAAGCGTCAGTCAGATTTGCACTTGTGGTCGCAGTTGTGCAAAAAGGGTTTCGTGAACAATGTCCTTTTTCAGGGTTGTAATGCTTTGAGGGTCTAGAACAATCCTTTTTCTTTGTGATGTGTGTCGAAGTGTTTTGTTTCATGTGCTGGGATTGCATGGCTCAGTGCTCGAGTTCGACTTTTGTTCGCCTGTGTTGCCTGGACCTCATCTTTCGGTGCTGTCGTCATCATGTCTTCTCCTCCGGCAGTTCCAGAAGTACGTGTTATGGATGCTGCTGAGGACCCTGCTGCGGCAGGATCCATGACGGGAGCTCCTATGGAAGCTCCGGTGGCGAAAGCCGCCGGGCCGGCAGGCCCACCTCCACCGGTGATGATTCCTGACGAGCCGAACATCTCAGGGAGCACTGTGCATGGAGTGTTGTTGGAGGGGAAGGACCTCTTCGAGATTCCGGTCGAAGAGATCCTTGCTCTCTCGTTGTCATCCATTGAGCCAGCTGATTCGCTCATCAACGACGTTTGCTATGAGGTATCGAAAACAGAGGCCGAACGCTGGCACCGGTCCGCGGACCTGGCCCAGGACAATGTGTACCGCTTGAAGGCACAGATGGACCAGTTGGTGCGGCTGCATGCTTCGGACCCTTCACAGCCTCTTGAGGAGACCAGGGTTCCGACAGATTCTGAAGACTATGGTGGCCTGTCCCATGCCGATCTGGCGCGCAAGCACCAGGGGATGGTGGTTCGGCTCCAGCAACTCCGATGCGGTGCCACGTTTTGGGGCCATGTGTATTTTCAATCTCTCAGTGCACTCCCAGACAGCGTTCGTCATACCACGCTGGGCACAACGGATGGATTGCATGACCTGCTCCGTTGGAGCGTTGGGAGGTTTTCCAAGCTGAGTGAATTGTTCGGCCAGCTGCTAGACTATGTTGGACAGCTCTCGGAGTCGGACGCCAAAACGCAGCAGCATTTTGTCACCACTGCCACCCAGGTGCACAATTTAGCAAACGGCATTGTGGGGCTTTCTAGCTCAGTAAGGCACTGCCAGGATGAGATGCTGAAATCAGCAAGGGCAACGGCGAAGTCCATGTCGGACACCCTATGGCAGGTCAGTGGAACTGGGAAGACTGTCAACACGCCCTTGAAGGAGGTGATCATGGGTGTATCCAAGGTGGTGAGCCAATTGGATGGCACGGTGACCAAGCAGTCCAAGTCACTCGAGAAGGTCACGACGCTTCTTGAAAAGCTGAACTCGTCAATGGAAGCTTTAGTCGAAGTGGAGCGTCGGAAGTCATCTATGGTCGCTCAGATGAGGGGTGGCTCTGCGCCGGGCACGGGAGGAGGATCGACCAGTATCCCACCTCCCGGACCAAATCCTGGACCAGCCAGTGGACCAGCCAGTGGCCCAGCGACTTCGACTCATGCGACAGCGGCGCCAGCAATGGCCGCGGGACTCCCGCAAGCGACATTGGGTACGGGTGGGCTTTTTACCCCTCAAACTCCGAATGTACAGCCTAAATTGATGCCCTCGACATTGACGCCACCACCGCCTTCGGCTTTTCCTCCGCCTCCAGGATTCACGCCCCCGCCTGTGTTTGGATCTGGACCGCCAAGTGTCCCGGCATCAAGTCCACAATGGAAGCGCGTTCGACTTGCGGACGGCTCCTGGAATTGGGCGGAAGCCGACCAAGGCGATATCTGATCTGGAGCAACCTTGGCTGATATCTGATCTTGAAGATCATGATGCCTCGACTTTCGGGGAAGTAAGTTCCTAGAAAGCTCGACCAAGGCCATTTTTTTTGTTTGACAGCGGCCAGCCCACCTCGGTGGAAAAAGGATTTGCTCAGAGGGATTTGACATTCGATTTGCAGTTGTTCAATTTGATCTTGTGAGATGCAGTTTGGAAGGGATTTGAAGTCTTGTCAACTTTGATGTTTGAGTAGGAGAAGATTCTTGTTAAGTTGATGTGAGACTACCTTGCTGGATTGCACAGGGTCTGATCCAACAGAAATGTCTGACTGTGCCAGGTTGACCAGGGGAAACAGGCCTGGAGGTCAGTGGAAGCGTGCTCACGAGAGATCAAGGGTTGAGAACTGCGAGATTGAGGGATGTCATTTGCATTTGCATGAAGGGATCACGGCAAACAGTAGAAAAGGGTTTGTAGCTAGCAGGGGTTCTAGCTTCCTTTGATTGCTGTGAACTTTGGACCGTGTGACCTTTGATGTCGAGTCGATTGGTTGCAGTTGAAGTGAAGAGAAAGGGTTTGGAAGTTTGAGACATGCTGTGGAAGTCGAACAGTAGCCCAGGGATTGTATCTAGCAGGGTTGGCTAGTTTCCTTTTTACTTGCTGTTTGATGCTGTGTGAAGCTTTTGGCACGTTGAATGCGACAGGTTTTGTCTTCAGGAATCTTCGTTTGCTTGACCTGTCAGGTGACCACTTGAGACCTTGTATGGTTTCAGGGTCTCAGTGATGACAGAAGCAGAGGCGAAGAGCTGGCTCCGCGCAGCTCTTTGAAGCCCTGCTGTCTGAGGGACCTTGAATCCTTGTCGCTTTGCTTGCTTGGTTGAAGCATGGTTGATTGGTTGATCTTGGTTCGAACTTGCTTGAAGCTCGTTGTTCTCGATTCGTTGACGTTTGATCGACCTGGAGACCAGTTTGGATCACAGGAGTTGAGATCTTAGTTGATGCTCGAACCTTAGTTGTTCAGAGAAAACGAATTGAAGAGAAGAAGAAGACAGGAAGACCAGGAGAAGGTACGAGGTGACCCAAGAAGGGGTGTGAAAAGTGTGGGTAGCACGCCTGTACAGTGTGTGGATCACCTAGTACCTCTTTGTAGTGGAACTTTTTCGTTTTCTGTCCTTGGGGTTGGAGCTGAGTAGGGATCTTCCTCTTGGGAGTGTGTTTGCTTTGACCACCTTAGCAGGACTAAGTGGAATGTGACCAGAAGTAGCTAGGAGCATGTCTAGAGAAGCCCTAAGTATAGAGCTGTAGTGCTTGAGATGAGCTGTGTATAGCCTAGCTTTGCTTGAGAGTGTTTGGAGATGCTTTCTTGTACTTTTAGTATGTTTTGGACGACTGTGACCAGTCAGACCTCTTCAGAGAAGAGAAGGACGAACAGACATACAGTCAAACCGACTGTTATGTTTGGCTCAAGAGCGGGATTTGCAAAAGGGTCGCACACGCTTCCGTGTTTTCACATGACCTGGCCGGACCCGAGCTAAGGCTCGCACCCAGACAAGATGGATTGCGGGAAGACCACAGACTGTTACATATAGACAGGGTTAGTTCAGGCTAAACGAGAGACATATCCCGTGTCCGGAATCATGTGTAGCCATGGCGGCCATCTCATGTCTGGGCATATGGCGAAAGCATTTTCTTCGGCGTAAACCCCTCGCCATTTGTGCCGGCCTGGCAACTTGACAAGCCTCTTGAAAGCAGTGCAGTCCAAGAAAGCTCTACTCGCTATATATTTGAGTGAGGGTGGTATAGCAAGTTCTGGTAGGGCCGCACAGTTCATAGTGGACAAAGGTAAATTCTTGTATTTCTTCTATTTGTGTGTTAGAAAGGTCAACATTCTTGAGCAGGTGACAATTGTCACAAGCATGCGCTCCTATGACTGTAAAGCCCGGTGTTAGTGTTAATGTGGCGATCCCTGTAGAGCTGAGGCAACCTAGAGCCAATTCGCTGGCAGTGGATTGTGACGGCAGCTCGCTTTGGGTGGGACTCTCTCGCAAAACCACTGCAGTGAACAGCACTCATCAAAAGCTTTATAGCCAAACTCTCGGCAACCAGGGGCAGTGACACTGTTAAGCAGTTTACAGCTTCGAAATGCGTTGTCAGAAATGCTAACGACTGTTAACGGCAGTTTGACAATTCGGAGCTGTCGGCATGAGTGCCATGCCTGACTCTACGCTGACATGACGTAGGCGTGGCACTCCTGCAAAAGCCCCTTCAGGGACCGCGCTTTCTGGATTCAGGGACATGGACAGCAAGCGGAACTTTGTGGATAGGATACCCTTCTAGGAGTTCCTGCGAGGGCAGGACTTCGCTGCAATCCTTAAAAATTGTGCAGTATTCCATACTCTGTTGCAGTCTGTCCCAAATCGGGTCCTCTAAATAGGTCTGTGTGGCCAGATGCAAAAATTCGATCGAACACCCGAACACTTTGAGGTCAGTCACTGAGACCAGGTGATCCATAACGTGATCCTCCAGGTCTGCAAACCTGTCGAACTTTGCAATGCTGAGAGAGACATTGAACGTCACGCCCGACAGGGTAGTTAGCACCAAGCGGCAGTCCATCACCGGCTCTCTTTCAGGGGGGGTGCTGGCTCCGGAAGATTCGGCAGGCTCCATAGAGGATGACGTAAAGTCGGTATTTGAACCAATGTCTGCCAACTGTGTGTAAGTAGGTTAATTTTACTTCACCGGACAGCTGCTGCGACATGGGTCCTAACTCTCCGAGCCAGAAAGGCAGCGCGAGGGACGGATGCTTACCCAGGACTGGTGCTAAGGCACCCGCCATGGTTCCTTGATGAACTGTCTGTAGGTCAGGGGAATTCCGTATAGAGCTCCTCATCAAAGGCGTCTGAATCTGGTCCTTCTGTGGGTAGCAGCTCCACCCATGACGGTTGCTCAAAATTATCACACAGCAAAAAAGCATTGTGTTCTGCCTGTACGTGTCGGTCAGTCTCCCCCAGGTCAAGGGGAGTAAAACATCTTAATTGCTCGCACCCACAAAAGGCTCGAATGCCTATTTCCTGGAGCTCGGTCGGAATGACCACCTCTTGGAGCGCAATGCAGCTGAGGAAAGCTTCTTTACCGATTTGCGTTAAGCGTGGCGGCAGCCAAATATGGGTCATGGCCACGCATTGGGCGAAGGTAGATTTGAGAAGGGCCGTGATATCTGTGCACATGAGGTTGACTTCCACAAGTCGCTTGCAGTTTTCACAAGCCCGCGGGCCAATGTTGTGAAAGTCGCTTGGGAGGCAGAGGGCTTCACGACCCGCCCCGCAAAATGCACCTTCAGGCAGCGCTCTTGCCTTGTTAGTTTGGTCCATTGCAAAGGTGATGGATGTAAGCGTGAGGCAGCTCTCGAAAGCATATCGGACCAGCTGTGCTCCTGGTGCCAGGACATTGCTGTCTTCTGCCGCTTGGCTGACACCGATTCTGCTGAGAGAGCAGCACGTCCATCTTCTAAGCTTACAACTGAGGAGGGGAGCTTGACGATCTGCAGCTGCTGACATCCCTGCCAGGCCGCAAATCCTACGCGCTGGATTCCTTCAGCAATTTCCACATGCCGGAGCATAGGTGCTGCGTAGAAAGCTCTGTCAGCAATTTCTCTACGTGGATTGACAGGAACTCGAACTGCTTTGGGGTAGTTCTCTTTATCACCTTCTTGGAATTGCCAGATAGAGTGGCCCTCTACTATGCAGGGCCGAACCACAATCTGCAGCTTCCTTTGTTGCATTAGTGCTGTGTGGAAAGCTGCTGGCAAGGGTAGCTGAGTAGTAAAATCGATGAGGTCAACCTCGCAGCCAAAAACATCAATGTCAGACACGGTTGGCAGGAAGCAAAGTATGTCATCTTCCAGTTGCATCATGTCCTCATAATGAGTGATATTAGTTTGCATAGTATACTCCGTTCCTGCCATCGTCACCAGGTCGATGCAGACATCGTATTGATCTTGCTCCGTCGGCATCTTCTCTGTGGGCGGCAGTCCTAGCATGTCTACTTAATTGCTTTGAGCCATAAAGTTGTGGCAGCAAGCGGATGGTGGTTGCAAACAGCGCTTACAGTAGAAGAAAAAGGATGGCTAAGGCCATCCCTTTCAGAAGGGAAATCACTCTATTCTGGCGCCGCGCCTGTGTGTTTGGGCTGCTACGGCGGGTTCCTTACTGCCCGGCTGTTGCCCATGTTCCGGGATGCTGCCTAGTGGCAGCTTGGAGGCCTGACCTGCTGATGCCTGCACTTGCTTTTGTCCCTGGTCTTCGTTTAATCGGGGACTCCGAGGAATGTGACGGGGAGCTGTCATCCTGGGGATCAACTCCTTGTGGTGGCATCGCACTGCTGCCCTCTCCGTTTTCTTCCAGCATATCATTATTGACTGCGGCCGTGTGCTGGAGGACGCTGGACGACTGCTAAGGCAGTCACCCGCTTCATCCGATGGGTTGGCTTCCGCATCTTTGTCTCCCATGGGGGAGTCTGCCTCTTCTTGGTGGACAGTGCTCGGCAGAGTGGACGACTCCGAGGGGGAACTGAGGACAGAGACGATATCGTTCGCCTCCTCATCTGTCATGACGGCATCAGCTGTCTCAGGCGAGGTCGGAGTTTGGCAGGCTTGAGCATCTGCCTCGGTGGCAATGTCCGAGACGGAGAGAACCTCGTCCGATGCACTCCGCTGCGGCCAATAGCAGCCTTGTGTCAAGAGGCCAGGTTGCGGCGGCAGGACTAGGTCGGACTCAGGGGCGCCGAGGACCGGCTGTGTCCTCCACGCATCATAAAAGTAAATACGATGCAAAGCTTCAAAGGTGTAATCCTGTGCCTTACGCTGTTCCACAGTGTTCAAAGTTGGTTGGTACCGTTGGGAGCATCCTACACTGTACTGCACCGTTGGCCACGGCCGGTGCTATTGTGGAGGAGCCGCCAATGTTCGGGCTGTTGTCCGTCTGTGATGACAAGCCATTCCGGCGTGGGCATCGCATCGACCGCATATCCATAGACAAGCTCGTGCCTCCCGGGAGATATGGCCCATCCTGCAGGCTGGATATTTCTGCCTTTGTCAAATGCGACAGTGTGGCTAAGACGAGGCGTAAGCGCCTCGCCTTACCTTGGTGATGCTCTGCTAGGCATACAGGCAGGGGGCCAGACCATAATTGGTGAGGCAGAAGGGCCTGATGGAAGACAGTGGTAGCTTTTTCTACTTGGATTGGCGTGAGGTCTAGAGAGCCTCGAATCACGGGTTCCCAGTCATCATAGGTGTCTATACTTTGAACACCATGTAGGAGGGCAGCAAGTACCTGCAAGGCCCCCGGCATTCCTTGCATGTTCAAAGGGCAGGCAAGGATGGTGAGGTTGGTGGCTCTGCTATATGCCACATTTGCCCTAGTAAAACATTCCTGGTCATAATCCAGATTGCGCCCTTCCCCGCTAAGGAAAGTAGACTCCCCATGGATGACAATGCAGTGTTTGGCTGTGGCACCTGCTACTTTGACTGCCGTTTCATTGGCCGTCTTCCAGGCAATTTCAAAGTAGTTGCGCAGATTTTGGGCTCCTTCTCGAGTGGTTGTGAGGGCCAAGATGCCTTCATTTCCCGCCCCTGCTCTTGTCAGCTCATCTTCGAGGTGCTGGTAGACCCTTACCGTAGGGTTATTCTTGGGCTCCTTTCTTGCATCTATATTGGGCGAGGCATGGCGCCACTGGACGAACCGTAGCCCAGAGGCAATCAACTGGTCTTCCCGTATTGAGGTGGTGCCTATTTGCCAGGTGTCGCCTAGACGGCTGCAAAGCATGGGGTACTGAATTCCTATTAGAGGCTCATAGACCTCTTGGGCAACTCTTGCGCTTGTCGGCAACATTAAGCTCCAGCAGTGTGGACTGGCCACCCCCGATCTCTCTGCAGCGCTTTGCGCTTGTCGAAAGTGTAGTGGGCTATCCGGGCAGGTGGCCGCATATCCAAGGCCAACCAGGAGTCCCTTCGGAAGGTCCAGATCAACGCTGGAAAGATCACTGTATGTGGACTGCGACGTGCGGGCGAAGGGGGACACCGCCTTGACTTTATCCGGGCGGAACCAGCTACTACCCAGAGGCCTGCGGCTTACAGCCACTGCTGCTTCTTCCAGATCAGTGTGTCCAAAGCCTCGACCATGGTGGAGGAGCGCCTGAAAGACCCCCGGGAATTCATGTGGCGTGTACCAGATATTGGGGGCTCTTAGCCCAATGGGGGCACTCCGCCAGGACTCTGTCTGGGGTCCCCTAGTAATAGTCGAAAGAAGCACGGCGTGGGACCGCTGGTGCGAAGGCGGATTTCAAATCCATGTCCTGCTGAGCCTCTTCACTAATGAGCAGATCTACATTTTCCATATGCGTGTTAAGAGTGGAATGGGTCTGCCCTTTTTGGTCCCAGACTAGCCCCGTAGTGACGAGGACGACGCGGCAACCTGGGATGTATGGGGCAGCCTCGCCGGCGCGCAGGTCATAGCTTGTGCAGGCAGTATTGGCTTCTGCCTCCTCCCTACTAACTGGCCGAATGAAATATGTCTGGTGGTCCGGTTTGAGTTCGAAGGCAGTAAGTAGCTTGGTAATGGCCCTACCCGCTGGATTCTCTTTATGCACTACTGCAATTTTGAGATGGGTGGTGAGGGCTAGCCAGGCTAGCAAGAAGGTGAGAGATCTCGTTTTGCCTGCCCCAAAGACTCCTGCCACTGCTAAGGTGGATCTGCCAGACCGGAGAGCCAGCGCTAGGCTGGAAGCCAATGAGACAATGTGTCCATTGTTGTGTCTTGCCGCAGTACCCAGTGCCTTAGCGAAATCGGATGCTTGAGGACAATACATAAGTGTACCGCCCGTTGCCAGCAATTGGAACAAAGCATGCAAGCTCTGTAACATAGCTATTGTGCGTTCCAGATTGTACGGAATGGGCACGTGGCCAGGGATGCCCAACACAGTGGGCTTATGCTCGGCTGCCAAGCTAGCCATTTGCAACAAGTGGTCAGCAGTGACCGTGTCTCCTGCCTCAGCAAAAGCCAGGACTCGAAACTTCGTTGCTCTAGACTCCAAGATGTGTAGACTAGGAGGGAAGGCCCATTGGACTGGGCACGCCAGTCCGGTCTCGGCCGGGGCGGGCGGGGGGGCAAAGTCCTCTGGGAAGGGCGCCAAAGCGACGTCCCAATGGCGTGGACTGCTCATGCGTCGGAGTTTCTCCCTTAGCGACTCCTCGCCTTTTTTCTTACGTGACGGGGTCACGAATGCCAGCAGGAGAGCTAGGACCGAGTAACATGCATCTTTTTCCTGCAAGACCAGGCGGTAGGCCTTTCCGACCTGACAGCCCATATGCACTGCATTGGAAGAATTGGTTGCCAGCTGCTCGAAGTCGTGGCTCTGAAGGTGCGCAGGACAGAAGATAGCTGGACCACGCTGGAAACGCAATGCGATATTCATGCATGCCCTGCAGGCCAGCTGCTGTTGGGGTAATGTCAACTACGAGGTCGTGTTTCCTGACAGTGGGGCTACTCCATAGATCTTGCCTCGCACTTGCTTCATCCACAAAAGTAAGCTGCGGGAGAAAGAGGGCCAGGATGACAAACACTTCACGAAACGGAATTGGTGCCAGTAAATCCCTGGCCATATCCGTCAGCCATTGTGCACACTCACTTGGCTTTTCTTTGCCAACTCGAAAGTTCTTCAGGAGGAGGGCTTGTGCCTCCTCCATGGAGGCTATTTGCTGTCCTGCCACGCAGCACTGGAGCAGTTGGAGAAGGTCTTTGTCTGACCGGTGGAGATTAGACACCAATAGGCTAATAGCTCCTTCCCAGTCTTCGCTTGTCATGGCGGTTTCAAAACGAATCCACGAGGCCAGTCGCATTGGCGCGGCAATTCTATCGCGGCGAGGAATGACATTGGGGTGCGTAAGCTTGAGGTCAGCTAGACTGACTTTACCTGCAGGGAGCTGACACTGGAGCCAGTGCCAGTAGTTGTGTTTACTGCTACCCATCCAACGAGCTGAACCTTCTACATACGTGATGTGCAGGGATTGCTGGAGCATGTCAATGTCGGTGGCAGTTGGCTTCCAATCGCACAGACAGTCTTCTGCAGCATGGACAAGGTGGTAGTGGTGCCTGTCCGGGTCCGCAGTGGCAACTAAGGCCGCTAAGACCCCTTTTGGCATGGCTATGGCACCTAGTCGTGCGGTGATCTGACTAATTGGCCACAGGCAGCGAATTGCTAAGGCAATCACTGCTCCAGTGTAATTACCTGCACTAAAGCCATTCACTGTGAAGTGAGTCGGGTCAACCTGCCCCGTTGGGCGAAGGCAACTGAGCATCGGCAGGTAGGCAACCAGTTGTAGCGGCTGCAACGAGAGTAGCTTCCACCAGAGCCCGCTAAGGAAAGCTTTGTGCGGCAGCCTTCTGTGCGCTGGAAGAAGGCGGGCAGCCTTCAGCACTTGTTGTGTGCGCTGGTACATCTGTGTCGCTTTCCCTAACCCTAGGGATTACAATTTCTGACAAGGGTCTTGTGTGAGCGAGAACAGGGTGGCAACCTCGTGCACGCCTGTAGAGCAGCCTGAGGCCACGGCAAAACTCTGATCTTTGACTACGTCTGCTGGGGAGAGCGATGGTCCATAGACTTGGCTATCACCGACTGGAGGGCATGTGCAGTGAAAATGCGGTGGGATGTCACCCTCCAGCGCCCCGCCCCCGAGACCTCCACAATTGATTTGGAAGACTGAGGGCAGTGGTGGGGCGTCATACCCTATCCAGTATTTGTTTAATTTAGCCACTGTCCACAGAAGGGCAATCCACGAGATTTCTGCTTGCTGCCGTTGATATATGGCTTGAAAAAGTTGTGTTGCAATGCCTTCCAATGGCATGACCAAGTTCTCGAGTTGGCTTAGCAAGTCATCATTGGCCTCTAGAAAGAAGTCTTTCTCTCCCGGAACGAGGCCCTTGGGATGATCTATAGCTGCTTTCAGTTCATCGTAGGGGCACGCTTCAGAGTCCTTGTGCACGCCGGCTATTCCTCGCAAGTCTGCTACCTGGCTCCAGGACACAAAAAGTGGAGGTGACAAAAGCTGCGGACTGCGATTCCATAGCTTGGGTGAGCTGGTTTACTCTGTGAGCAGAGGTATTCGACGATGGCGTGGAGACTGACTCGAGGTCAGCAATATCCTCCCCCCCTGGACAACAGCTAAGGCTGTCACCCTGCACATGGCCTGGAAAAAGATCGGAGTTCCCTGCGAGGATCGCTCGCCACTTTAACAATAGGTAAAATCGCAAGGCACTATTGCCTACAGTTCCTGAGGAATACCCTGTGAATTTGCACCCACCTACTGGCTTCCAGGTGTCCACGGCCCATGCTGGAGGTAGATTAGGCATGCCTAAGATGGCGATTGGCAGCGTTTCCCAGCCCTGCCTCTCCAGGTCACGCAAAGCATCCTGTGCTCCTACTTTGGCCTTACCGAAGGCATGAAATATGGCTGGTCGCATTCGATTGCGTGGCAATGCACTGGCCTGGAAGAGGTGTTCCGCCGGCAGCGATGTGGCAGTGCACGGCCCTTCTAACATTGGGAGCACAGATAGGATTCCCTGTTCGAAGGTGGCCCTAGCCCAACTAGTGAGCCATGGGGTTCGCTCTTGCCCAGCCGGCGTGAGCGCCCTTGGATGGGATTGTCGTGGCCATCTGATAGTGCCGCCAGGACCGAGCTCAGCAGCGCTCGTGGCTGGGCAAGGCCAAAAATGCTTACACATGTATAGGCCATAGAGTGACCACACGATGCACAAGTCAAGGGCAGTTCGCATTGGCACTCCAACAAAGGGGGTAAACATAGTCCCGTTAATGGCGGCCTCACTCGGATTAATCGGTGCCTTGGCTCGAGAGACTAATGCGAGGCGGCATGCTTGGAGGCTCTTTGCCAGCGCCGCAGCGCTAGGTTCATGCTCCATCGGGCTGCTCTTTTGACGGTTGCCTATCGAGATGACCAATCCTGCATTGTATTCTAAGTGAGCTTCCGTGAATAGCAGCATACCAATTCCTGAGCTGGAGTGAGACTCTGGTCGTGCACACCCTATTAGGTCTGTCCATGGGTGCTGCTGATGAGCCAGTTGCAGTAGGTCTTGGACTTCGAAGAGTGTGACTGGTACACAATCGTTGTCAATGAGTGCAAAATGCTGAGCAGGATAGAGGAAACGAGCAGCTTCTAAAACAAAAACTCCTGCCCAATAGTAGGGAATCTTGTGAAGGCCTGTAGTAGCATCCGCGCAAACCCAAAGTACTTCAGTTGTCTCTTCTTGGGGACCCACTAAGCACCGGCGCGAGGCCCACCATGCTGCAAAGGCTGGCAAGTGAGAGACCTCTGCAGGCGAACGATTATTTACGATTAGATAGATCATGTGATTACGCACTATGAGCTCTCGATGCAGCATGAGCGTATGTATAATGGCAGTCATGTCAGGTAGGTCTCCGCCTGCATCCTTCTGCTGTGTGGCATACCCTCGGTCCTGCTTGGGCGGCTGTGCTCGAACATCTGACAACACTAGGGCAGGTCTGGCAGAGTCAAGGCCAAAGGGACTACTAAGGCAATCTGGCATTGTCAAAGCCGCAGATGCATCTGCTTGGGCCTGCGAGACATTAACCGCAGCACCCTGGGCAAAGAGAGCATGACCACTGTAGGTGTGGCCAATGAAGATGCCAAAGGCGAACACGATCATGGTATAGAAAACCACAATCTTGAAGATCATCCATCCAGATGGTAGTTCACTGCCAGCTGGAACTTCTTCTCCATGAATTCCTCGATGTAGTAGCAACAATGTCACGGCTCTCACCAAGTTCGTTGGAATCTTTGTCCCATGGCTTTCACCGTTGATGAACACGGCCTGCACCATCTCTTTCTTCACTTCTTTCGTTTTCTTGGCCAGCATCTTCTTCTCCAGCTCATTGTGGAAGGTGTCTTCTCCAACCTTTGTGAACACTTCATCCTTTCCTGCTCTTTGTTCTCCTGGTGAGGGTGCCATTCTCCAAGCCATGCTCGCTCTCATGATCATCCCAATGTCAGCTTGTAGGTCTTGTTTTCGTTGGAACTCCATCGTTGTCTCTTGTCTCAAGAAGCGGCTACAGATCCTGAAGAAAATGGAAATTTTCATCCTGGAGGTACCGTCGAACAAGTTCAGAGATGGATGAGGATAGCCCTATGGAGGTTGACATTGACGACCAGCTCAGGAGAAGTGCCCAGCGAGCAGAAGAACGAGCCCAAGGAGTGTGTGCAGATCCACATGGAGAAGCCCCGCCAACAGATGCAGACTGGTGGGACTTTGAGACTTTGATCAAGTGGTTGAAGCCAGAAGAACAACCACGAGCTCGGAAGCTCAAGGAACCTGGGATTTTCCCCAACAACCAGATGAAGGAGTTTTTGAGAACCAGGCTGACCTCAATCTATGGCGGCCGATACTACCACAGGGTGTTCGACCATATCATGGGTTGGAGATATAAAGAGAAGAAAGACTTTGCGGCATTCAGTGTGGCTGTACTGAGCAGCCAGTGGGAAAGTGACTTTGAGCTCCCATGCACAGCGATATGCTGAAACGGGCGAAGTTTGAGAGAAAAAGATGTGGTTTACAGACGCCACATTTTTTAGGTGGAGTGTAAGATATTTCCACCGCAATCATGTGAAGACATGTCACATACAGTTGAACTGATGTTCACGCTCCACCGGGCTCACAGTGGCCCAAGCTGTGTTGAAAAGACCGGCGCTTTCAGTTTGGATGGGTTTGGATACCTGCCTCTTCCAGCTTTTCCAGAGGCGGCCGGCTGTTAAGGCTGTTAAGTGAATACCTTTATTACTGTTCTGTTCGGTGAGAGAACATCGGACATGTCACGACTTCAGGCATTTTGTGTTCGAGAAAAGGCGCGCATGCCTTTAGTTCACGAGGGTTATGAGCCCAACCTTCGAACGCCATGGTTGAGAGAGCGCACTCTCTCCCCCCTTTGAACCCCTGGTGGTCGGACACGGCCAAGGGGGAGGCTCTCCTTCGACATAGGAGGCCGGAGGACCTTCCAGTCCCGCACGATGGCGACGAGGACTTCGACCTGGAGGTGCAAGGACATCGCACCGGTGGCTGTGGGAAAGGGCGCGGTGTGGCGACCCTGAGTGGGGACAGCGGCAAGTTGTTCACCACACCCCCAAGCTGGCAGGAAGAAGATCGTGTTCGGGGCGGTGGGAAGCGAACCCATGGCATCATGCCGGAAGAGGTTCAAAGAGTGAGGGGTCAGCAGCCGGTTCGAACCATGGGACCTATGCCCCCTACACCAGAGCATTCCGGGTCTGACGTGCGAAAGGATCCCGGGGAGAAAGGTTCGAAAGAACACCATGATGGCCTACAAAGAGCCCTCGAAGCTGAGATGGTCACCTACCTCAAGGAGCAAAATGCAGTGTTGATGGCGGAGGTTGCTGAACTTCGCCGTCTGCGAGCCTCGGATGGTGTGTCCTCCACGCCGTCTTCGTGGGAGCAGGTGGGTTTGGAAAAGAAGGGAACCCATGTTGGTCATGCTGAAGGTCATGTACCTGGCCAACATGTTAAGGTATGTGGCGGTGATCTTCCTGGAACCAGTACTGGAGTAGGAGTGAAACCACCACACACTCCACGGGGTCGAAGCCAGTCACGACGTGGACATCAAGGGCAAGGTGATGTCCGGTTCACCCCAAATGGAACGCAGATTCCTCCTGGTTCCCCACCAAGAGCGGCGACTAGCATGGATGTGCCTATGCCACCGTTCCCAACGTCTTGCACCTCGGCTGAAATTAGTGACCTGCAGGGCTACGAGCTTTTAGATGCTCATCGACGCCGTCATGGTGATCAACAATGGTTGCCCCTCAGCTTGAGAGAAGGGAGGGTGATGATGCCACTCAATGCTCATGAGTTGCGGGCTTCGCGACTTGAGCAAGAAGTGGCTGAGCTGAGAGAGAAGATGGGGTGCATGCGCCAAGGAGCTTCGTTGTTGGGGCCTTCAAGCTCGCAAGAGGCACCACCGGCTCCGCCAAGGTTTGATGATGGAGCTGCGCATGCTGGTTATGGAGGCACTGTTGGCCTGCGAGGTCCTGGTCTCCGAGAGTTTGCTTGTGGTCCTGGAGGGTGGCCAGGTGGTGATTGTGGACGTGGCATCGAATGTCATCCCGATCGTGGCTCCATGGACCATGGTTCAAGCCTTGAGGCGGCCGGAGAGCACAACTACGGTCGCTGGCGAGGGGAGACTCCTTCATCTCCGGCCCCTTTGCCATGGACTGAGGGAGGTGGAAGCAAGGCTGAGCTTGCAACGTTGGCGGCGGATGCTTCGCCCTTGGAGCTTGGTGATTGGCTCGCGGTTTGCGGGCCGGTGCTTCGTGACATCACCGCGGTGTCAGCGCGGTGGTGGAACTTGACGTTGAGGGAGGCGCAATGCTACTATGATCGATGGAAGACCGCATCTCCACTCGAGCGGATCCAGATCATGCCTCGCCTTCCTGATGAGTTGAATGATGTTCGGTACCACCGGACGGAACAGAGAGGTGTGAACCTTCTCCTCAAGGCCATCCCTGTGGACCAGCAGCAGGCCTTGATCACGGATCGTGAATTGACATCCACGGCACTCCTGTATCGGCTTCTGGTGAGGTTTCAACCCGGCGGTGCAGGTGAGAAGTCGATTTTGCTGGCCAAGTTGACAAGTTTGGACAAGGCCACTACGGTTACAGAATGGGCTGCTTCGCTGAGGTCCTGGCGGAGGCACTTTGCAAGGGCTCGAGAGATCGGCGCCGTTTTGCCAGATGGCACTTTGTTGTTGAAGGCGCTGGAGGCGGCAGTGATCAAGATCTCCAACTTGGATGCCCAGGCAGCTTTTCGTCTGGCCCAGAGCAGGCTGCAGCTTGGTGTGGATCAAGTCCCGCATCATGATGGGGTTTGGCGCTTCAGTCAATGCCTCTTGGCGGAGGTCGAGACGTTGGTGTTGATGAGCACAGCCCCTACGACCACTTCATCGCCCATCAAGGTGAAGCAGATGGAGGCACAGGACAAGTCAGCTACAGCCACACGAGTTGCAGATGACAACAGAGGCAAGGGTGGGGCCATGTCAACTACGCCCTGCAAGTACTTCAGGTCCGACAGTGGCTGCAAGGCTGGAAAGAATTGCAAGTGGTCACACTCGTGGGAGGGGGTCGACGACAAGGCCTCCAGGTGTTGGATCTGCGGTGGAAAAGACCACAGAAAATCTGACTGCAAGTTGAAGTCCCAAGGCAAGACGCAATTCACCTCACCTAGCAAAGGCACGGGTGAGCCTTCACAGGGCTCAGGGGGAGGAAAGCCTGGCGGTGTTGGCAAGTCTTCAAATGGTGCTGGTGGTGGGGGGAGCGCACAGCCTTCGGTGGTCAAGTTGCAGGAGATGGAGTTGAGCTCTGAAGGACATCAACAAAGTCCGAACCCAGAGGCGCAGCCGGCGGAGGGTGTGTCGAAGGGCGGAGGTGGCGGAGGTGGTGAAACAGGAGCTACCTCAACTACAAGTGAAACATTGTTGCAGGAAGCAACGAAGCTGCTGAAATCTTTGAGGGCACCTCAACTACGGGTCATCAAGATCAGCCAGCTTGAGCACGATCCCAGCGGTCAGCTGGTCCTGTTGGACTCGGGCGCTACGCATGCTTTGCGGCCTGCTCGAGATCAAGTTGAATGGGCACAAGCTATGCCAACCCAGGTGACTTTGGCCGATGGAGTCACGGACAAGTTGAAGTTGAAGGCTGGCACCAAGGTCCTGCTCTCGGCTCCGGATGATGATGCCTTTGGAAGCTCATGGATTGTCCCCCTTGGAGGCATTGCGGAGCTTCGCGACAACAAGGGCCAACAGCTCGAGGTGGTGATTCAGCATGGCTGCCCGATGGTGGACCGAAAGTGTGGTCAAGAGATGATCGATCAGCTGGAACGTCGACAGGCCAACTTCCTCAAGAAGGCGCTGCTGGTCAAGACTTTGATGGAAAATCCCCACAGGGGTGCTCTGGCGGAAATGCCGGATTCCTTGGAGATGGCTTTGACGGTTCAGTTGAAGGCATTGTTCCCCTCTTTGCCGGAGGAGATCTTGATGCGCATCGTCCCCGACATGTCG
Source organism: Durusdinium trenchii (assembly GCA_963970005.1). Lineage (NCBI taxonomy): Eukaryota > Dinophyceae > Suessiales > Symbiodiniaceae > Durusdinium > Durusdinium trenchii. The sequence continues at coordinate 281,224 of CAXAMN010028217.1, read as the reverse complement.
CAGCTTCAAGAAGGCCAGAGCTTTGATGGCCATCGTGTGCCCTGGAACAGGCGGACACGCCGCAGGTTGGATCGTGCAAAGAAGATTGTACTTCATTTGTTCTCCGGTCCTGACAGCAAGTACTGGGAAAAGACTTTGAACAAGGACGGGATCGAGGTCTTGTGTGTGGACTTGAAGAGTGAGGTTTCGGCAGATCTTCATGATGATCAGACCTACCTGTACCTCCTCTCCTTGGCCGCCTCCGGCCGTGTGAAGGCCATCATAGGCGGACCTCCCTGTCGCACGGTCTCAGCCTTGAGGTATCAAGATGATGGTGGACCTGGTGTTTTGAGGACGGAGCAGCATCCCTACGGCTTGCCGACCTTGACGGCTTCGGATTTGGAGTTGGTGATTGGTGATAGCGTTTTGCTGTATAGGATGCTGGCCCTCTATGTTCTTTGTGAGAACGTTCGTCTTCCTCAAGAGTTGCAAACTGCATTGGCTGTGGAACAGCCTGAAGATCCGGCCCGTTACAGGCCAGCCGAGGAGGTGCGTGATAAGCAGTTCATGTCGATCTGGCGCACCAAAGAATGGCAGAACTTTGAGGAGACCTACCAAGTCAAGAGGCTCCACTTCGACCAAGGCCCAATGGGTCACACAAAAAGGAAGCCAACAACATTGGCAGTGGTGCTCCGAGACATCACCATCCTGAACGGAATTCGTGGCCCTCCAAGCGGCGCCAATCCAGAAGAACCAGCTCAAGACCGTGGCCAGATGACTATGAAGGAGAGGTGTGATGACTCCAAAACGTGGGCGGCATGGGCTCCAGGCCTCAAAGTTGCTTTGGTTTTGGCATTGCAAGACTGGTTGAACCGTGGCACTACGCCCTCGTTGGAAGCTGCACTTCGGCCTTTGACTCCGGCGGTTCTTGATAGCTGGAAGCAGCACTACCAGAACGACCACATGCCGGCCAGGCGAGATTGCAAGCATTGTGTTCGCTCAGCTGCTCGAAGCAAGCCCCACAAGCGCATCGTGCATCCTGAGGCCTACACCCTCAGCGTGGACTTGTCTGGCAAGATGGTGCCTGGCTTTGATCAAAGCCGTCAATCCTGCAAGTACATGATGATTGCTGTGTACACGTTCCCCGTGGACCGTGCTGGACGCCCTTTGGCGGAGATGGAAGGTGGCTTTCCTTTGGAAGGGCAGGCGGATCATGACCTGCCACCTAGTGATGATCTGGAGTATCCTCAGCCTGATCTCAACGGAGATGATCCCGGAGATGCCCTGCTGAGAGAGGAGCCGGTTGAAGAAGCTTCGAATGAGGGGGAGGACGCGGCGGTGCGAGCCTGTCAGGCCTCGTTTGACTCCTGGCATCAGTTGGTGGAGGACTCCAAGGACGTGGCCGTGCGAAATTTGACCTTTGTGGAGGTGCTCAATGGCCGCGCTGTGAACAACATCCTTCAAGCCTTGGCTCGCATCTATGCGAGGCTCCGAAGCCTAGGCCTTCCAATTTACAGGCTTCACAGTGACAGGGCCCGGGAACTGATCTCTGCTCCGGTACGCCGCTGGACGCTGGACCGGGGCATCGTGACAACCCTCACAACAGGGGGATCTTTCAAGACGAATGGCAGGGTGGAGGGAGAGTTGGGTGTGGTCAAGAAGCACATCCGTACGGTAGTTGCGGCCACAGAAGTGGGCTTGGACAAATGGCCACTAGCCGCCATCCACATTGGCGAACGCAGACTTCGTGGTCAGTTGCGAAGTCTGGGCTTTCCTTCTGGCCCGTTGCTGAAGTTTGGGGCAAAAGCCTTTGCTCTGAAGAAGTCATGGCAGGAGCGCTACCAGCCGTGGCGTGAAGTTCGTGATGAGGTAGTCATTTTGGGTCCTGCAGTTCAATCCTCATTGACTACTACCAGCTACTATGTCCAGTCGGTGACCTCGCATCGCTACTTCTACACCGATGATGTGGTGATCCCTTCGGCCGATCAACCTGAGGCCAATGATGCGATCGTGCACCTTCCGGAGATTGGTGATGCCGCTCCTCGGCCGATGTGGCATGGCGCAATTCCACGACGCCGGTTGAGAGAAAAGACGGCAATACCACAAGTTTCCATGATCCACATGGAGGGGGAGGCTGGTGGTGGGGTCAATTCAAGTTGGTGGCACCGCTGGCTATGTGACCATCGGGAATTTGCAAGTTGGTGGCAGCGGTGGCTTTGTGACCATCGTGACAGCTTTGAGATCATGATGCCAAATGATGTTCGCCTTTTCAGTTTGGAGGTCAGCAGTGACAGCTGGACGATTGAAACGCCTGAGAGGACAAGTTCTTCAAGCTCAGGTGAGGATGACATCCAAGGGGTTCAAACCAGTTCAGGTTTTCCGGTGGTGGATCTTCTCGGCGGAGGGGATGCGGAGGGGGTGCCTAACAACCGGTGCGGTGGCTCAAGCCCGGTGACCCTGCAGAGAGGAACCCTTGGAGAACATCCTCACCATAAGATCAAGTTGCTGAAAGCATTGCAGGCGAATTTGGCTGCCTATGTGTCCGAAGAAATGGAACATTTGGACGTCACCATCCCGGAGCAAGGCTGCTATATGGAAGTCCTGTCAGAGGCCATCATGTACAAGGTGGAGGTGGAAGAAATGCTCCTGCAGAATGATCGTGACGTGGATGAACTTGCGACCAAAGAGCTGGAGGAGGAGTTCCTGGTCACGAGGACTGTCGGCAGCAAGGAGGTTTGGGATGACTTTGAGAATTGGGTCCCATCCATCACTGCCGAGTACAACCAGCTGGTCAAGACAAAGGAAGCAGTGGAGCAAATCACAAAGCGAGAGCTCCACCAACGGGCAGAAGCACAAGGAAAAACCATAGAGCTTCTTCCGGCCAAGATGGTGTACACCCGCAAAGCAGGAGCTGGAGTACGTCGGGCAAGAGCTGTATGTTGTGGCAATTACTCCGAATCCAGGTTCAGTGGAGATTGCTACGCTGGAGGAGCTGATGGCTGCCAAGTGCGAGCTCTGGTCCGCACCTCGGCTTTGAAGGGGTGGACACTGGCAGCAACCGACATCAGAGTCGCTTTCTTGAACGCCCCAAGAAGGGAGGATGGAAAGATGGTGGCAATGGAGATTCCCAGTGTCTACAAGCGCCTTGGCCTCGCCCGAGAAGGTGAAGTGTGGCTGGTAAAATTAGCCATGTACGGCCTCGCAACGTCCCCAAGGGATTGGTCGCAGTACAGAGATCGCACTCTTCCAATGGTCAGCTGGGTGCGGGAAAGAGAAGGGCGAAATGTCAGGGGCTACTTCGTCAAAACAGCTGATGAGAACTTGTGGCGGTTGGAGGAGGCCGACACGGAGACTGGTGAGAATCATTGGACAGGTCTGATGTCTGTCTATGTTGATGACATCCTCATCAGTGGCGAAGACAGTGCAGTCTCAGCAGCCCTGACATCCTTGCAGGCCACTTGGACTACATCCAGCGTAGAAAAGGCAACACCTACCTCTCCTGTCCACTTCTGCGGCTTTGAGATCTCTGCCGATGAGCATGGTGATGGTTTTCATTTGTCACAGTAGAAGTATGAGCAGGAGATCCTCACACGCTGGAATGTCAAGGAAGCCTCAACCTTCCCGAACTTCAAGGTCAGTGAGACCGACATGGAACCGCCAGATTCGGTGGACAAGGTGCAGATTCGCGAGGCACAAGCTCTTGCAGGGTCCCTCTTGTGGCTTTCAACCAGGTCACGGCCAGATTTGGCCTATGGTGTGGCGGCCCTCAGTCGGTTGGTGACTCGCAACCCTGCAAAGGCCATCGAAATCGGCCAGCCCTTGCTCGCCTATGTGAAGGGCACTCCTGGCGACTTGCACTATCCCCAGAAGATCAAGAAGAAATGGGGGTCAAGGGATCAGCTCAAGATCCAACGACATGAAGGCCTACTGGAGGTGTTCGCCGACATAGCGTACGGCACTGGCTCCAATCACCGAAGTGTGCAAGGGCTAGTGATTTGTTTCGCTGGAGCTCCTGTGGCATGGCAAAGTGCCACCCAACCGTTTGTGACCCACAGCACAGCTGAAGCAGAGTTGGTTTCCTACTGTGAAGCTCTATGCACAGGTCGTGCAACGGAAGCCTTGCTGTGCGCTATGTGGGGGGAGCCGCTGGACAATTCGAATGTCTTCGAGCGGGTCATCTATGGTGATAATGCCGCAGCCATCAGCCTCGCCTACGGCAATAGTGCTACATCCTGGAGGACCCGGCATTTGCGTGTGAGGTCCAACATCCTGAAGGAGGCACTTGATGAGCAGGGCTCGTATCCAGGTGGCTGTTGGAAGCTGGCCCATCTTCGTGGCACTGAGCTTGTGGCCGATGGCATGACAAAGCCGCTCCTTGGCCAGAGTTTCGCAGGTTTTTTTGGTGATTTGGGTTTGAAGCCTCCGGAAGTGAAAGTGGCCAGCTTGAAGCTTGGTCAAAACGCCCCTCCTGCACCAGACCATCAGTTGGCTGTGAGAGCAATTGTGGCTGGGAGCGCCTTGGTTCGTGCAGCTGAAGCTGGAGGAAGTCAGGACTCCGACGCAGTTTTTGGAGGTTTGATGTTGTGTGGCATAGTGCTAGTGCTCATTGGGGCAATCTGGGTGGCGAAGGCGGCTGTGAGTTCTTTTGGGTGCTGCCTACGCCGATTGCATGGAGTCACTTGTGAGCCACCCAGTTCATCGGACCTGCCTGAAGCTGATGAAGGGGCCCATACTACTTCCTTGCGACCCAGGCGGGCACGTTCGTGGGGGAGGACAGACCAGGGCACGAATGGGGTTGAAGCCACCGAGACGGAGGAAGAGACGGAGGAGGGAGCTCAAGCCATCCGAAGAAGGCGAGCGGCAAGGCCAAGTGATGATGATGATCGCGATGATCGAGAAGGGACTTCTATGACAGGGAGAAGGTCTATGTCCCAGACATCAAGGCGGCGATCGGGCTCGCTGCACGGCACATCATCACGGTCGATGAGGAGGAGATCAAGTGAAAGCAACTCTGTTGAGTTGCAAGCGGCCAGCGAGGCTGCTGATGATGCCGTGCAAGCTGCCAGCCAGGCAGCTGAAGGGGCAGAGCGTGCTGCTGAGAGCGCGCACCAGGCGGCCGCTGCAGCGAATCTAGCTGCTGTGAACGCTGAAGCAGCGACAACTATGCTTCAGCATGCACTGAGAGCCAAAGCGAAGGCTTCTCCGGTGGTCAGGCCGATCCGAAGGGTCGAAGAAGAGCCGACCAACCCATGGAACAGGTTCCAGCGGCATAATGCCAACCAAGGGTGGAACCTGGACAAAATGCGCGCCGAATACTATCGCGCGAAGAGCATGAACAGTTTGCCTTGAGCCCCAAATTTTCGAGATCTCGTGAAAACGAGAGGGGGAGTCTGTTCGGTGAGAGAACATCGGACATGTCACGACTTCAGGCATTTTGTGTTCGAGAAAAGGCGCGCATGCCTTTAGTTCACGAGACTGTAAATGTGTGCAGTGAGGTCCCCTCGTCTTCAGAATAGGCTCGCTGATACGATTGAACAGTAAGTCTGCAAAGTGCACAACCGACGCGAAGACCGGTCATTTTGTTCTAGCTACCAAAGTACGCTACGCTGAACGACAAAATGTCGTAAAATCCGATTTTTCACTTTTTGATTGACATGCTGGATTGATTTTATGAACCACACGTGTCCAGAAGTTTCGGTTTAAGCCGAGACGCGGGAAGCAACACATAGAACCCATGACTTGCCATGGCCAATGTCAGCCAAAATACACTGCGAGGGCACCAGGGGCAAAGTTAACAATTGGAGGATGCGCAACATTGTTTGCAGAGCGATTGTGCAAATGTTGATCCATGCGCTGCTATGTCGCCAACGCCCGGAAACGTTTGTTCCTAGTCGAGGCCCGGCTTCAGAACTTGAATTGCAAGTGCCGCCAGAATCTTGGAATGCAGAGAGTTGCGTTAGAAGGTCCTCCACCCCACCGGGAAGTCTGGGCGAACGATGTGTTCGTAGAACAAAAACAGGTAGTAAGATTGGATGTTGATTTTCATTGAGTTTTCCGACGTGGTGGTTTAGCTTCACCATGCTTGATTGAATGAACTGGGGGTGTTGCGACTCAATGTTCGTGTCGATCACAGGAACTCGACTGAAACCACCTGCCATGGATGGAATGCTTTCTGTGCAAATTGGAATGAGGCCTTATGCAAATTGTAATTCTACACACTCGCAATCTTCAATCACACATTGTTCAAATTTTGTTCCCCCGAGAGGCCATTGCCCGAAGACCGATCGCTGTTGCTCCAAAGCAGCACAAAGGTTTGAGTCTTGTTCTTTCAGCGAGGTTGTCCTCTTTTTGCTCAATATGGGTGGTAGTTTAATTTCCTTTTGTTGGTTCCTGTTCTTCGTTCTTTGCCTTATTGATTTGCGTTGTCTGATTTGTTGTGATATTGGATGTTGTGCGTGCCAGCCAGCCATGCTGCTAGAACACATCATTTGCTTGCTAAAATTGAGGTGGCATTCTTCAACGCCTCCAGCACCATTACATGGCTTACTGTCTTTGGTACCCTTTCATATAGCCTGGAACATGCCCAGATTAACTTGGCCGACTATGCTGCATCCTCGCTGCACTATGCGCTCTTGACGTGTTGCAAGATGAACGTCAAGACTCTTTTGGACACCTCGTGTGTGACATGTTGTTTCCAACGAGGTTGGATGGCTGGCCATGCGTTCGACAGTGAAGCTCCGGCAGCCTTTGAATCTTGCACTCGCTACTGTTTTGTCCAAGTTTGAGCCGAGACTCTCAATGCTCAAGGTGGCACCATTGGGTTGGGCATGTTGGAGATGTGGATCGTGTCAAATGCTTTGGTGCGTTTAGTTCAGTTGTGCTTTTGCAGAACTTGGACTTTCAAGCTTAAATTCTGAAAAAATACAATAATGCTACTTGACACCTGGATCGTTTAGTGCATTGGGAGTTCCTGCTTTGATTGAAATTCTTGCGCCGCCTGGGCAGGTTTCGCCGCTATTAACAGCCACTTGGCAGAAGTTGGTCTTGGACATTCTTAGCAGGCTTCAGAATAATCATTCAGCCAAGGCTGCCACAGCGGATGCAGAGACTCGAAGTGCGATAATGTCCGTCTGGGCCAAACTGTTTCGCTGCCGCTTTCTTGGTGTTGGTGGAAGACATGTCCTGCGGCAGTTCCTTCAGAGGAGTGTGAAGCTAGCAAGCTTTGCAGAAGGTCCTATGGATCGTTGTGGATTGGCATTCTTCCTTTGCAACAAATTCACAAACGTTTGTGTTCTTTTGACCGCAACAGAGACTTGGCAAGAGCTGTTCCAGTTCTATTTGAGTTTGGTGATTTTGACACAGGCAGGCTGTATGCTAAAGGGTTGTGAACACATCTAAAATCAAAAGGCTTCAGAAGGCTTCTGAGCACTCCGTCGACATGTCCAGTTTGAAGAGCACAGAAAAAGGTCCCTGGTTTTGTTTTTCGTTCAGGATTTTGGAACTGTATAAACGGGTCGGAGTCCCAGGCAGCTTCGATGCATGGCTTGGACCTGATAGCTTTGGGTTGCGGGTCCTTCGTTGATTTGCAAAAGGCCAGCAAGGATTTGTTTGTGGGATTCCTTCGAAAAGAATCCGAGGGAGTTTGTGGAAATTTGAGGGAAGCAAAGCATGACTTGGCCAGGTCTTTCACAGCTAGCAGTTCTTGCACAGATCACATGAGTTTTGCATACAGTCTTGCAGGATGCTGGTCTACTGGCTTGTGCGAGCGTCCTGAATGTGGCATTTGTGCCATGACCATCCAATGGCCAACTCAAACGAACATTAGTCGATAATCCGTGGGTTTTTACAAGAAACACAAATGAATGTAGAGGCTACCGAGACTACTGTTGAAGCAGCAACAACTGGCTCTTTTGAATCAGGTTGAATCCACCCTGCCGGTAGTCAGGTACCATTACACTTCTACGGTGCTGTGGGAGCGGTTCAATTCCTGGAAGTCACTTCATCCCATGCATGGCAAGAGCTTAAGGCAGGTTGTGGGTTGCTTGACTCAGTGGTTCTATCAGTTCAAATGTTCGTAGTTATATAGATCGTCCTTCACCAAGTCACATTCTCGCCTATCATTCTAATGCGTCGACATGCAAACTGTGGTTTCTAGATTTTTTGAAAGTTTGTCTCATAGCATTCATAGATTCATAGCATGTGAACGAATATTGATAGAACTCCATGAATAGGCAGCCGCTCACGCAAGGATGACACGCACAAATCTAGGCCCAAGTCATTTGAAAAAGGCCCGCAGTTAGCTTTTCACGGTAGCGGAGCGCTGGCCGTAAAGCGCCGGCGCTCCCTACACCACGACCTCGAGTTCTTCGAGGAGATCCTCCGCCACGACGAGGAGCCGATCCAGGGTGAGGCAGGGAAGCCAGCTTTTGGATTTTGGAGTTGCTACTTTTAGCCTGCCTAGCTGGTGGTGCAGGCGATAGCTTCACCCAGAAAGTGCGCTACTACCAGGGTGGAAGCTTGGTGGCCAGAGGAGACAAGTGGAAAGTGAGACGTGTACACTGTCTTGGTGGAGGCTGAAGGTTATGTGGGGAGGTTGCGCTGGACGAGAAGCCAAAGGAACGTTCGAGCTTCCTTGATCGTGCAAAAGAGGAAAGAAGGAAAGAGGAAAGGGGAGACGAAGCAGCTGGTTGTTACCGTCCCGGCTTGCTGGAAATTCCTCAAGAAGGTCGAAAGACTGAGGGACCAAACAGATACAGAAGACATCTGTGAGCTGTTGGCTCATTGGGACTACATCAACTTGCTCTCCTACGGCGGCCTGGTCTTCGAGGAGAACGTGACTGAGCCCAAGGTGACGACGAAGGCCTATTTGGCCTATATCTCATACCTCAGGACAATGGCAGAAGAGAGCTTACGAATGATTTCACAGGCCCTGGAGCGCCTGACTGTGAACCAGACTACAACGACATGGTCAAGGCACATGAAGACTCCGGACCTGTTCAAGCCAGAGACCAGAGATCAGGAGATCAAGCAGTGGAGCGACTGAAAGTTCTCCTTCGTCAACTATGTGAAGGGGATTGAACCACAGATGGCCCACAGCATGAAGATGGTGGAAGACAACCTTGGAGGTGACTTCGCCTTTGAGGACATGACCGATGCAACAAAGGCCATGGCTGTACGCCTCTATGGAGTCCTGACCTCATACCTGAGAGGGAGACCCCTCAAGCTGGTGCGCCATATGAAGGATGAGATTGGGTTCGAAGCTTGGCAGCGCCTATTGAAGGAGATGCAACCGGCTACAAGAGCACGGCCACTCGCTTTGCTGACTCAGCTTTCCCGTGTGCAGTTTGCTGAGGGAAAGACCATCTCAGAACAGCTACCACAGTATGAGGCCATCGTGACCGAGTATGAGAGGATCTCAGGACATGTGTACGCTGATGATGCCAAGGTGGCTTCAATACTACAAGCTGTACCTCCACACCTTCGGGCCCATCTACAGCTGTGGATCACGGACACCACGACCTATGAGCAAGTGAAGAACAAAGTGATGGAGTTGGAAGCCCTGTCAACCAGATGGGGATTCCTCGAACAGCCTCAGCCTGCCTACGAGAGCAGGCATGGATGAAGCCACACCTATGGAAGTGGACTACATCAGAGGAGACAAAGGAAAGAAAGGAGGAAAGGGCAAGACGAAGGATAGCAAAGGAAAGTCCAAAGGAAATGACAAAGGAAAGACGAAGACAGAAGGTAAAGGCACATGGAAGAGCAGTGAGAAGGGTAAAAGCCAATGGGAGAAAGGTGGCCATGGAAAGAAAGGAAAGAGTTCAGACAAGGGTGGAAAAAGGAAGACCGGCGCATGTCATGTGTGCGGCAAAACCGGTCACTATGCAAAGGACTCCTGGTCAAAACGCGCAAATGTGAGTCAGATTGAGGAGCAAGCGACAACCACTCAGAGCAATCCAGGTGGTGTCAAGGTCACTCGAGATTTTTGACCTGACCACCCCAAGAGGTTCAGATTCAGATGGACACCACCCATGGCGAGGTGGCGTGATCCGCACTGAGGACGAGATCGAGGCCTATACATGGAGACGGATGACGATGAGGAGAAGTTCATGGACCATAGAACCGGCGATACTAGTTCCTGATGGTACTGTCATTGTGGCCATGGACCTACAAGATGAGGATGAAGAGCTCTATGTGCAGATGGTGAGGCATGAGGAGACAGAGGCGAAAGAACCATGCCTGATCACGTTGGACAGTGGAGCAGATGTGGCAGCGTGCCTATGCTGATGTTGGGCATTGGAAAGCAGGTTCACAAGAGCTCAGGATGATAGATGCTCAAGGAAAACGCATAGCGCACGATGGGGTGACAAAAGCACGACTACGGACAACCGCCAGCCAGGGCAAGACCATTGAAATGGTGGAGGATTTCATCCTCGGCAACGTGCAGCACCCAATCCTTTGTGCAGGGAAACTACTGAGGAAAGGATGGAGCATCTGCAACACCCAGCATGGCCTGAGCCTGAGAAATGAAGAGAAGGATGTGTCAGTTCCAATTCGCAACGAGCGTAATTCGTTGCAATTTGAAGTCAATATATATTTGAGCGTGAAGGATGATGGAAAGGCTGGCCAAACTGCAAGAGTGATGATGCTGAGAGGGACGCTGAGCAAATATGTTGAGGAGTTGGAAATGGCGCCCGGATGGCGCAGACTCCCAAACGGCATTGTAGCTTATAGCGATCCAGTGGCAGTGGCTATGACGGACCCCAGAGGCCAGATCGAGGAACACTGGAGGGCGAGAATGACCCTAGTGAAGGATGCCGATGGCATGTGGAGCTAAGTGGAAAACATTGGGATTTTTTTTGTGGACTTGGGTCCTACTGCATTCAGGAAGTTGGGAACTGGAGGGCCCCTTCAAACATTGAGCTTCTTCGCACCCTCAGAGATGGAGGACTACTGGGAACTGAACTCTGAGGTTCCCATCAGGCCATACCCGGAGGAGGAGATGAGAGAGCCACAAGGTCGACTTGACTGGTCAGAGGATGAGAGAGAGGAGGAAGAGGAGCTCGAGATGCAGTTGGAAGCCCAAGAAATTGAAAAGACGGTTGTGGCTGATAGGCCCAATGAGATCGAACTCGATGAGGTGATCTACGCGGAGAAGATGTCTGTGAAGGAGTTGCAGATGGCCTGCAAAGCGTGAACCACCCTTTGCGGGAAGCAAGAGGAGGCTGCTCGACAGGCTGTTGGCCTTCAAGATCAATATTGAGAAGAAGCTGAAGCTCTCCATAGCCAACAAGTTGTTCCAAGAGCAGCAGAGCATGCCCATGACCCTGGGACAACCAAAGTTGCCAACAATGAAGGAGCAAGAAGCGCGTTTCGTGACCCGCATCCCCTATGCTGCATGGTGTCAAGCTTGTGTCGCTAGCCGCGCCAAAGAGGACAAGCGCGAGCTAAGGGATGAGAAGGTCGACGTGAGGCGAAATGTGATACAGCTGGACTTCTTCTTCACCTACACAGGCGAAGACAGGCAACTGGACGACAAGCCACCAGAAAAAGTGGCAGAGAGGTCAGATCAATTTGGGACCTGTCTCATTATGACATCATCTGAGACCAAGGCAATCCACGTGGTCCCGGTCCCTTCAAAGGGAACAGCAAGCCTCAAGACCGTGATGGAGGAGGTCATCAGGTTTTCGCTGGAGAACTCATCGCGAGACCCCTGCATATTCCAAGGTGATTCAGAAAGGGCCATGAGGCAGACCCTCAGGACGGTCCAGCAAGTGAGGACTGTGATGGGCTTGCCATGTGAGATCAGGTTGTCATTGACTGGCAGCGGACAGCGTGAGTCAAATGGCCAAGCGGAACGTGGAGTGCAGACAATTCGGAAGCTGGCAAACTGTCTTCGATCGTTCGCTGAAAGCAAGGCATTCATCCAGATAGCCGGCAATTTCCACATGTTTCCATGGTCGTTTCGATATGCCTCCTTCCTGATCAACAGGTTTCGAGTTCTGGACAAGGTTGGCCGTGCAAGCTACGAGTTGGCCACGGGACACAACTACCGTGGGAAGCTGGCATTGTTTGGAGAGACCGTCATGTTCCGCAAGCTGACTCAATACAAGGGCAACAACACCTTTCACAGGGGCATCTGGGTTGGCAAGAACCAGTGGAATGATGCCCATGTCATCCTGACGCCCGAGGGAGCGTTCGAGTCACGAACGATTCGCAGGTTGGCCATGGAAGAAAGCTTAGTGGCAACAGATATGGTGATAGTCAAAGGACTTCCATGGTGATGAAGCACGGAGGCCAAGCCCAACGCTACAGACAACCGACTCCGGAAATGGAGGCCACAGAAGAAGAGATGAGGGTGTGCCGTGCCACACTCTGGATTGCGAACTGGGCATCAGGCCTCTCGCCAGCCATATACATGAATCTTCCGACCACGCTTCTGAACTTGGTGATGTCTGCGCCTTGAAGCTCCTCACTTGTGTCCTTCTTGGTGTTTTGCTCCAAGGGTGTCTTTCTGTAGGCCTTCTTGAAGACGTCAACATCCTTTGAGATGCTCTCGTACTGCTTATAGTCGCATCTGATGTCACAGTGTTCCTCCAGCAGTTTGAACTCGCGCTTCAGGTAGTGGAACCTTTCTCCCATGCGGAATGGTCCCTTTGCTTCCACATTCCACTTCATCTTTTCTTGTAGGAAGTTGCCGAAGTCTCTCAGCGCTCCTTCTCTGCCCACCATGAACACATCAACCACGTACGCTGTGATGTAGATTTCCCTGCGCTTCATGAGCAGTGTGGGTTGCGTGATGTTCTGGCTGAGTCCAAAGGCCTTTGCCGTATCAGCAAACAGGTTGAACCATTGTGAAGCTGCTGTTCTTTGGCCTGGCAAGCATCGGATCAGCCAGATCTTCCCATCCAGCTCAACGAAAGCTCTTTCTTCGTTTGGCTGTTCAGCCATGAGGAAGGCAGCTTTGATGCGCAAGGTCATTGCTGTGAACTCCTTGCAGACATTCAGCATCAGGTGGATGAGGAGTTTTGGTACCACAAGCATTGATGTGGGCGCGAACGTTTGCTCTAAGTCCACGCTGTTCTTGAATTGCCGTGCCACCACCCTGGCTCTCCTGAACCATCCACCTTGCTCCACTCGGTGTTTCCAGCAGACCACGAATTTTGTTGAGATGATGTATCCTCCTGAGTTGTGGACATCATTCTCACTTGCCTCTTCCATCACTGGGATCTTCTTCAGTCGACTCACCTCGTTTTCTCTGGCTTCCTTGTCCATCACCTTCAAATGCTCATCACTGGTGGGGCTCGTCTGCTTCCTCGGTGTAGAGCAGCTCCTCTGTGAGATCTGTAGGGATCCATTCATCTCCCATCTCCTCATCTCCGTGAGCCTCAATGGATTGCACTCCAGCATACTCAGGTGGATACAGTCTTGGGATCTTACTTGGTGATGATCTCCCTGGTTTCTCTTGCTCACCGGTCTCCCTTTCTCTCACGATCCCGGTTGGTAGGCTTGCAGTCTCATCTCCTTCTCGACCTCCTCTACATCGGGTGATGCCTCCTTGTCTAACTTCTTTGCTTCTGGGCCTTCTTCCTCTTCATGTTCAATTGTCCTCTTTGTCCTGGGCGTTGTCGAAGTTGGTGCAGGTGTCGTTGGTGCCGCTGATGTTAAACCTGGCATCCCTCAACTTGTAGGCTGGGCTTTTGATCCAGGTGCTGGCGTGACGACTCCGGCAGCAACTGCCTCTGTGACAGTGGCAAAGCCAACTCAACAAGCCTGGAAGACGGCGTGGCACGTGCGCTCATACCTTCAAGGCACTGAAGGCTTCGGCATCCGGCTCAGTGCAAGAGCAAAAGGACAATCAGTCATGGACACCCGAGAGATAGAAGAGGTGGAAGACAAGCAGATGCACCTGCTGGAGATTGTGACGGATGCTGACTATGCCGGCGACAAGAACGACAGGAAGAGCGCCACGTCGTTCCAAGTGTTGTTGGATGGCAACCTGATGGCGTCTTGAGTTCGAAGCCAAAAGAGCATCTCATTGTCCTCCGGAGAATCGGAGTTTGTGGCCATGGTAGGTGGCTGCTCAGATGGACTCTCGTTCGCCACCTATGGATGCAGATGACCAAGGAGGAGATTGAGATGAAGGTGAGATCCGACAGCTCAGCAGCGAGGGCCATGGTGCAACGGCAAGGAACAGGCCGGGTGAGGCACCTAGATGCCTCTCTCCTTTGGATCCAGCAAAAGGAGAAAGAAAAGACCTTGGCAGTGAGTCCCATCCCGACAGAGCTCAACTGTGCAGACATCGGGACTAAGTCACTGACGAGGAGAAGGCTCTTCGGACTGCTTTACATGTTGAAGATGGTAAACAGCTCAGGAGACAGGATTGGAACAGAAGAATTTCAGGAGCTGGAACACCGAGAGCAGATGAAGAAGGGCTTGAAGAAGGTCATGAAGGGCAAGAAGGAATTGCGCATCGGGCTACTGATGATGATGGCCAAAATGGATGTAGCAGCAGGTTCAAGAACGAATGGAAAGGAAGGTGAACCAGAAAGCGAATGGCTCTGGTGGGCATTCTGCTCACTGGCGCTGATCGGGGCCTTGAGCTTGATGCAATGGTTGCGGCAAGGCATGATGAAGAATGTGATGATGAAAGGATGGAACTTCATGGTGGAGTTCATTGAGAAGGCGGTCATGGAGATCACGAGGTACAAGGGCGATGGAAAGAATGAGAAGAAAGAGAAAAGCGCACAGACCACAGAATGGCTGGAAGTGAAAGTGATCAAGAACTACAAGGAGCAAGTGAGCGAAGTGCAGAATGATGTGAGCCGATTGGAACTTTACACAATCGAGCTTGAAGATATGTGAAAGACCGGAGACAGCAAAGACATGATGTCTTCAGGCAGTTTCAGCTCACTGACCAACATGGTCAAAGATTGATGCGAGAACGCCTGATGTATAGGACAACCAAAGGCAACCGCATCAAGATACATTTTAATCCAAACTGCCCACATTTTGCGGAAGTAGAGCCTACAGCACTATGCTCTAAGTGCGTGAGCGGAGGGAGTGTGATAGAACTCCATGAATAGGCAGCCGCTCACGCAAGGATGACGCGAACAAACCTAGGCCCAAGTCGTTTGAAAAAGGCCCACAGTTAGCTTTTCAAATATAGAAACCCATTGCCTCAACAGGAATGATAGTTTATACTGGTTTGCTTTAGTGGCGCTCGGTTTGGTGCTCAATGATTGATGTTGACAAAGTGATTGAGAGCATTAAACCACAGATCTACCACAGCTCTCTCGGTCATTAGTCATTATATAGTAGTGTTTGGATCATTCTGGACCTGCGCTTGCATATTTCATCATGTTTCAATTTTCCTGTGGGTTCCAGGATGGTGCTGGTTTCAACGATACCGAAGAGGACTTCAAGAAGAACTTTGTCTCCAGCGCCGCAGTTGTTGCAGTGGCTTTGGATTTGATTGTTGCGGTCTATTTGATGAATCGCCTGACTGGCCTGACAAGGTCACTCAGCTTTCCCACTTGGACTCGCCAGTTGGACTTGTACTTTCATGTTTCATAGATATATAAATATATGAAACCATATTAGACATTTTCTTGATTTGAATAAAGATTCTGCCTGCTTTGAGGCAGACGTGTGAGCGTGCATTGGGTTTGCCAATGAAATAACTCAACGTTGATGTGTATAAGCGGGGACTTCAACCAGTCTGTAAACTCACTGTGATCAAAGATTCGCAGGACTTGCTACGACCACGACTGTATCTATAGAAATATCTATGCGCAGACACTACAAGAAAAGGAAGGATGAGATCCGGGAACTTTGGCTGTCCATGTACAATTTGTCTCTATGGCAATACTGTAGAGTACAAACCATACAATGCCCGTCAAAACCGGCCGCCTGTAGTTTGGCTCTTCGGATGCTCATGTCTTGATGCTCATGTGAACTTTTCATGCGGGAGAAGGTTGTGCTGCCACACCTAGCCCCTCTTGCTGCGCTTTCTGCACTCTTGAATGCATTCTGCGAAATCTTGCAATTGTGTCCTTGAAAATGCTCCGCCAAAAATGAAACCACAATCACAACCCCAGCAGCATTTCCCGCTGGTGTCTAAATATTGTCCAAGGATGAGCATTCTTTCAGGGGCGCAGTGTAGCGTGGTCGACATTTAGAAACTCATTTTTTCGTGGCTGGCGCGGCATAGTGGAAGTGGAAGAGATAGTGCAAGTTTTGTGGTGCTGGAGCAAGATACCAAAAGCAACCCCAAAGGACAGGCTTAAGAAGTTCCAAAGGACAGGCTTGCTGTTTTGGATGCCAGCCTAGATCCAGCAAAGGAACCAACAAGGAGCAATGATGAGTCAGCTTGAGAAGACATAGTGCCGATTTCGTTCATGTTGTTGGTGCAGACAGGGTCGGGGGGAGGGCGCAGCACCCCTCCCGAGAGCAAACCAACACGAAAAGACAATAAAAGCAACAAAAGCAACAAAAACAAAAAGACAAAGGAAAGAATAGCCAAAGGCAACAGGAACAAGTCCGAAAAACACACATAATTAAGAGAATGCTGACACTGGCTGTGGATGTAGAGGGTGCGACGCCTAAAAGGTTCTAAATACCAAGCAGGGAAATGTAATCAGTGACCCCCAACTGCTGATATTGGCTGGGGATATAGAGTCGTAGAGGGTGTATGTCCAAATGGTTGTAAACAGGCACCCAAACTGCTGTAAATAGCAGCGAACTGTGAGCCCCCAGGATACTGAAAAAACACATTCTTGAATAAATGACAACTTTCAATAGAACCCCCGCCCCTAAATATGGCCACTCCTTTCGTCAGACTTGGCATGCCACTCCTGCGGGCGCCGCGTTGGTTTGTCCAGGAGAATACATACATACATACATACATACTTTCAAATGAAATTGGTAGCTTCTCAACCCAGACAGTCCACTGTCCACAAAGCTGGATGGTGCCCTCACCAATGCAATCAATGTTCATCCCACAAGATTGACCTCAATCTATACGAAATCCGGTATGATAGTCCAGGGTGTCCTCACCCTTCCCCAACACTGCGCAGCCAAGATCAGCCTTTCCTTTTCACAGCTGATCACGAGTCCTCATGGCTCAACGAACCTCACCGCACCCACCCCTTGATTTGGGCCGGTAGCATCGAACGGCATGGTTGAGCAACATGTGACCTGGAGATTCGACATACCCCAAAATTTCTTAGGGGTCCAACATGTTGCTGGACTTCCTTCAAAAGAGAAGTGATCGAGCAGGCAATCTTTGATAGCTATGAGTCTCCCCTAGGACAAAGATTTTTCCTTGTCATCCCCTGACTTCTATCACGATTGCTCTCCCAAGCAGTCAGGACGACTTGGCTTTTCCTGATTATTCTCTCTCAACCACTTCACACGGGTGCGGATGTCGGCTCGATGCTTGAGCATCTCTTGCTCGTCATTTAGTTTGTAGGTGCCTAGTTTTAAAATTCCTCGGAGCACCGTGTTGTCCATGATCTTCGTCAGTGAGTCAGCAAGCTGAGCTCCTGATGGAACCCATCTGAGGAGTACTCCGGTACCTAAATGCTCCTTGATCAATTTTGCTTGCAAGACTGTCCTAAATTCCGAGCATGATGGAGCTGCTGTTTTACTGATCAAATCAAACAAGGATTTGCAGTCTGTGGCTACCACGGCCTTTTCGGTTGGGATCTTCTCTAGCATCTTGTGTGTTTTGCATAGTGTTGCATTTGGACTCTCTAAGGTGTCATCCTTTAATGCTGAGAAGGCTGGAGGAAGCTTACTTAAAGTTTCATCTCCAAGTTTCCACTCACATCGATGATCCATCATCCATGCCCAAAAAAGGCGCACCCATGCAAGAGTGTCGACAGATCCGGCCAAGGACATTGCTTCGGCAGACAGTGTGCTTACTGCTACTTTCTGGGTTTTTCTCGCTGCCCAAATTATTGGATTCACCTTGCTTCTTTCGTTTTTGGCTACCTTTTCATCACATGCCATGATTAGCATTCCTTGGTGTGAGTTCAGTGATTTTACCGAAGCGAATGACGCATCTGAGAAAGCTATAAATCTAACTCTTTCATTTTGGATTGGTTGGTATTTCAATTTTACTTCTGCGAATTGCTTTGCCTCATGCAGTGTTCGGTTAGCATCTAGTAAATCCAAAACAGTTCCATTGTTGATTTTGGATTGAAGCTTTCCAAGTCTACTACATAGATCAGGTCGGGTGTTCACTGCTGCATACAGGAGACTTCCAATGACGGCTCTGAGGGACTGGCGTTCATGTTCGGCGATGGCTTCTGTCAACTGCTTCTTTCTTTCCACTCAGTGAGAGTTTTATGGGTTCTATTTCCTTCACATATTGGCTTTGATCTACATGGATTTCTCCATTCTCCTTTTGGGATATGTGTAAACCCGTGAAAATGAAGTCTCTGGTTTTCTGACTGCCAAACGGAAATCTCTTGGAAAGTTCTCGCAGCTTCTCCATCAGGTGGCTGTCTCCGGCATACAGTCCATCATCCACATGGACTCCGATCATGCCATGGTTTTGACCATTCTGGCCGGGAAGCGTGAAAACACATGGATCCATTGGAGATTGAACGAAATTCAATTCGAGCAATGCTTTCTTCAGTTCTTGAAACCACAATAGCGGAGCATCCGCTCTCCCATATGCTCCCTTAAGGAGTTGGAGTATCTCGGTTTTCTGCATTTGAAGTCTTTGTTGGAATTCTGTACAGGTTCGAGTCCTAGAACACGATCTTTGCTGGCAGTTCCCCTTAAAGATGCCGTTTTGATGTCGAACGAAGCGATCTCCCACTTCATGTTTGCAGTATACTGTAACAAAAGCGATCGGCCTAACTTGGTGAGCGTCCCGCTAAAAGGTGTAAGGTGGCCTGCTGGATCCACCATGCATGACAAAGGTTGCTTTTCCCCTGCAACTCTGTCATGGTCAAAAGAGACCCCATTACCTGAACCACGAAAGGCAGCTTGGCAAACCGGTTTGCGCGAAAGATCGTGTTCCAACTCCAGAACGTCATCAAAGTCTTCTTGGAGGAACCGGAACAGAAACCCCATGGTGCCTCAAGGCCTGTGACATGCCTATTACCCGCATGTGCCACAATGCCCTCAGTTTTCCTCCTTTTGGTGGGATCCTCTGCTTCCGGATTGGGTTGTTTGAGCAATCCGCGCAATTGGGATTTTTGCTCCTCTGAAAGGGAGATCCCCAAACTGGTAACAAAAGATTCGACCGCCATGGGGATTGGTGTCTCTCCAGCGGTGTCTGCGCTGACTTCAGCCGGCGGCGGTGCCTGGTTTCACAATCTTCATGTAGTCCTCAGACAGGGCCTTGAGCTTTTGTTGCCCTTCGGTCAACTTGGCTTGCAGGTCTTGCATGTCTTGCAACATGCTGGCGTACTGGCGTTTGGTGTGGTCCAGCTTGGTCTGGTGCCAAGTTGCAGGGATCAGCAACACACGCATGCGCAGAACAGTTTTGACAATCCTTTTGGCGTGATCAGCAACCAATGCCCCAAGTTTCAGACACCCAATTGCAGCAGTTTGCAACGATTGACACTACAAGCCTGGGTGCACATGGGCAGCCCTTTCTGGCCATGAGCAGCTTCTTTCTCACTCCAACCACTACCCCTGAGCAGCACCACAAGATGCAACAGGACTATGCCTCCACGGCTGACTCCCTGCTTCAAAATCTCTCAATGAGCATCGGCAACCCCAGCGCTAGGTGTTTTGCCAATGCGCCTTGGCGGGCCTTCACATGGACCTGCGCCCGCCTTGGGGCACACGCAACGTGATGCAGTACAAGAGCCCCTGAAACTCGCCGATCGATGCGATCGATCTGCAGAGCCTACCTGGCCTCCAAAGCCTCTGGAACAGGCGCGATCTCAACGTCCAAGGGATGCTAGATCTCTTTTGTGGCTCTTGTCACAGACCCGTGCCTTCCACTACAGGTACGAGATATGGGAAAGTGGCTACTTGGTTGACCATGAACCACTGCTGGTGGACTACCCCAACGACTGGCGTGATGATGCCACCTTCCAAGAGCTGATCAATGGCTGGGCCAATCAGGGCCTAGGCCAACATCTCGTGGATGACAAGCCGGTACTCACTCATCTGCCATGTCACCAGGAACACCTGCATTGATGGGGTCAACACCAAGCGCAACAAGCCTGTGAACCCGTATGGAGTCTTCAGGGTACCTCGCTCGTTGGATGGGTTTGCAGGGACTGCTTCTGATTTTGTTCCAGCGGCGCTCATATGCCATCGAGGCCCTAGCCATGAAACTGGGCACTATTTCGCCAGCCTCATCTACAAGGACTTGATGTGGTTGGCCAACGATGGACAAGCGCTGGTCCACTTGCTGCGTGTGACACCAAAGTTGTCCAGTCAAATCAGCCAAATCTGGTCAGTAGTGAGGGGGGACACTTTCAGAACCACGCAACAACCTACCACCTCCTGACAAGCCAGCGCTCCACGAAAGTCCACCAAAGAAGGCGCGACGCAGTCAAGATCGGATGCGGTTGCGCTTTGGCAATGTGACCCACTTTGGGGGACAGGTCATTGACTGGTACTGGACCAGGGACAGTGAGGTGTACATCTTTGCTGAGACACATCAGCATCCGAGACTCATGGAGTCCTTGTTATCTGTCCATGGAGTGGTTGGCTCCAATTGCAACTGTGGGCAATATTCGCTGCGGTGTGGGTGCCATCTGTGCTTGCGCGGTTGTTTGCAGGTGTTATGTACTTGCCTTCATGACGTCCTGCCTTCTCATGGATGCAGTGCATTGGGTCTTTGAAAATGGCTTCAAGCACAACCAACAGGAGCGTGCGCCCACTCAGGATCATGCGCTTGCTCCAAGAAACGGCGGGGTGTGGAGTGTCTGTGCGCAAACAGGCCAATGAGGAGCTGTTCAACAGCTTTGCGAATGGCCACTCATGAAGCTTTCACGGATGGTCATAGAGGGCATGCTATACCCACAGACTGCGGCGACTGGGCAACAAGATCCATTGCACTTCGTGGTTTGCAGGCTGCTTGCGACCAGCAAAACCACCTCATCCTGACCACTCAACTGGCGCGGCAATCTCTGCGGACTCACCATCCACCACCAGGCAAGGCGCCCGCCTCCCATGAGCCAGCCAAGTTCCCACCTGAAGAGGCCATGAACCCCAGCCATGCGGCTGGGAAGAGGCCATGCTGAAGGTGCAGAAGAAGAGACGTAAGAACATGATCCCTCCAGAAATCCGGCGACGCCAGATGACGCAGCTGCTGTGCTAACCGTGCGCCACCGGCCACAAAGGCCGCCAAGACTTGCTGCGGAGAGAACATACACACACATACATACATGCATGCATGCATGCATACATGCATACATACATGCATACATATGCACACATACAAACACATACATACATACAAACACATACATACATACATACATACATCCATGCATGCCTGCGTGCGTGCGTGCATGCGTGCGTGCATGCACACACACATACAGACATAATTATAATTACACACACATACACGCATACACACATACATACATACATACATACATACATACATACATACATACATACAACATAACTGTGGATTCTATTGCACTATTTGTGACATTTGTTAATTTGGTCGGTTGGTTGTTCCTCATTTGGCCGCAACTTCGGATCTTGATTCCAGGTCAGCCAAGCAAGCAGAAGTGACATCTGCCCAGGAGTCAAGCGAAGAAAAAGCACCAGACCCATTTCACACTTGTGAAGCTGAGTGTTGGCATGAGTCGCAGTAGCACTAGCTCCTGAGCCTGCCTGCCAGTGGCTCGAGGCCGAAGTCCAGGCAAGCAACAGTTGCGCAAGCAGCGTTCGGTGGGGTAATTCCTGCAAGAAGAGCTCAAAGTAGAAGCTGTTTGAAAATAGTGACATCTATATATCTGCCTGTGCATCCGCATCCCTGCCTACGTACCTATCAATCTATACATACATCGCCTCACCTCACTTCACCGTACCATACTATACCGGCACACCGCCAGACATAGAGATAAGCAGTTAGACAGCCATACAGCCCCACATTCACGTACACATGTACGTGCGACCTACACACAGATACACAGACGCAGACACACACACATATTTATGTATACGCAAGCTGACTGCTAGGATTCATCGCAGACCGGACTTCACCATGGCTGAGGCTGAGGCGGTTTATTCACTTGTATTGAGCGCAAGCAAGCTTGTGATGCTTTCTCTGACTGAAGGCCATGCGTGCAGGGATACTTTTCAGCACGACCCTTCACAACTAGTCAATTTTGGGGCTGTGGCGTGTTGAAATTTAAGTTGGAAGGCGGACGGATTCAGCTGTAGGGAGAGGCCGTGTCACTAGCCCTTCGTTTTGCTTTGGATTGGTCCAGACGCAGTGCAAGCCGAGAGTTTGCGCAGAACTATTCGCCATGAAATCTGCAAAACATCTGGGGTAGAAGTTTTTACGGAAAGCGCAGGAGCCCCTGCCCAGCATCCTTATTGCGTCCTCGGGCGGAGTGCGTGGGCGTGGTCATCGGATATGGCCCCTCGAAGAGGCCACGTGCCGAGAAGCAAGCAAAGCCTCAAGTTGGTCGAAGCAAAGCGGAAGATGGGACAAGATTACGATGAAAAAGGTCTCGTGCGATGTGTGCGCGTGTCAAGCACGAGCCATTGTAGCTGCACGCACCATGTCTGGGCAGCCGGCTCGGGAAGCGACCACCTCCAGCTCATCGAGCCCGTGAACGAGGAGACCGCGAGGAAGAGGACAGGTTTGAGGAAGATCATCGTGAGAAGAGAAAGAAGCACAGAGGAGGCAGCAAGCATCAATAGCATACAAAAAGGCACGACGACGGGCAGGCGAGGACGACGCATCGCCCGTTGGGACGTGAATTCTAGGCAGGCCGCCCCGCGGCCATCCGAGGAGCCATAGCTCAGCCCCCAGATTCGACTTGAGGACACATCCGGAAGCGATCGAGTCAGAGGAGTTCAACGAAGGCGACATTCTGGAGGTGTTGGATTTAGGCGCTCCAACCAGTTGTCATCTACCGTGGTCTGCAAGGCAATCGAATCAAACAGACAAAGGGGTCTGGACATGGATGCCCTCACCGATTCCAACCGCAAACCCTTTCCGTTTGTTACGCGGAGGTGAGGGTTCAGCGAGCCAGCTGCGCGAAGCAGTGCTGCTTTCCTTCCAAAGCACGGTTCTAGCTTTTCGAAAAATACAACGCGTGGAATCGTTTTGAACGCAGCAAAGAAGGCGTGCGCCTGTCCATGTGCTGCACCTCTTACCAAGTCTGTCAGTGCCAGGGGCTGTGGATCCTCAAGCAAAAGCAGCCCACGCGATCGAAGTGCTGCCCCACGCTCTGCGCCAGCGCGTCATCCAAAACGCCCGCCCGCTGGGCCATTCTCTGGCGAGCGTCAAGGCACTCTGCCTGTCGGCGGCGGTGTGGGGGCTCATCGCACCCGGAAATGAGTGGCTTCGGAATGATTGCTTCGCTCACACCGGTCAGGACCTGCGACCTGGTGTTTCCTAGGTTGCTGCACCGAGTGCCAGTTCTGGTTTCATTTTTGGCGTAGCTCATCACTAGTCTCTTTTTCAGCGTCCGCGCTACGTTAAAGATCTCGGCCGTGGTCAAGATGGCGAGCCGCTCTCCTTTTCGTTATGTCGACCAGGAGTGCGCCGATGCACTTAGCGTGACAACGAAGTAGCAGACAGAAGGCGCCAAGTATGACGGAGAGAGCGGCAATGGGCTCGTGTGTGATTCTTTTGATGCGTCGCCGGAGTGCTGAGCGCACGCGTAGACACGGGCCTATGGAACACCACCCCCATCTTCGCAATGTCGGGTACTGCAGGTTGTGCTTGGAGATATGCCCTGATTGTTAAGTAGCTGAGTTCTTTCTATGCACCCAAAGTAGCCAACTGGAGGTTGCTTGACAGTTGTGCGCAGGTGTGTTGGGTTCTGATATATGTGGCTTCATATGTATAGCGTGGAGTATAGCGTGGAGTGGACTGAGCCTGAAAGGCTGTCCCGGAGACTTACGAGCTTGCAAGAATAGGCCATTTTATTTTTGATACAGTTTTCTGCAGCTTTGTCTCGCAACCTGGGCCAGGCACCTTCCTCTCTTGCTTCCCTTCGGCGTTTGGCTGTCCACGACAGGAGCGGGCCCTTGCAGTTTCTCCAGAGCTGCTGGGCGATGCGAAGCATCCTGAGGGGTCAGGAAGCAGCAGGGTGAAACTGGAGAAACCAAGCACATACCTACGGAATTCTACGGAAATTGAAGTTTACAACCTTGGTCTAGGACGTGTCTTTGTCGCCCGTGCTTCCATAGCGGAAGACAAGTAGTCTGAGATATGGCGCGGAGCGCTATAGCGCCTGAAGAGCTGCGAGCATATCGTCTACTTGGTGGGAGGGATTCTGCCTTTTGCATTCTTGCATTCTGAGGAAGCACTGCAGACATGGCTCAGGTGCTAGTTACCGCAGGCGCAGTTAAGCCTCATGCGCGCCGCCAATCACCTCGCCCCAGCAACGCACCGAATTTACACCAGCGCGTTTCCTTCCTCCAATGGCGCGGACTCGCGCAAACGCACTTTCCCCGAGGCCGCGCAACACAGGGGCCTGTGCCACAGACTAGATACAAACGGACTCCATGGCGCCGCGACGTCGCAGACGTAATTTGGCCGCACGGTGTGCCACAGACTAGATACAGCAATGTAACGCCAGGCCTCGGAGCCGAATTTACATCGTCGTGTTTGTTCTTCCCCAGCGGTGTGGACTCACGCAGCTAGACGCACTTTCCACCGAACTTGGGCAAAACCGCGTGACGCAGCGACAATCATCTAGCGACGTCCCGAATTAAATTTACACCATGCAGGGCCAGCATGTTTTCCTCCCCCAACAGCACGCGCTCACGCAAACACAGACGGAATTTGGACGCGCCCCGCATTGCATTTGTGCTACAAAGTTGACAATGTTGCCACTTTTGCAGTTGTGACGCCACAGCTCCCAGAAGCTCCCCCTCTACATTTGCACTACCAAGTCAGAGCTGGCTAGTTCTCAAGCCACCTCCCAGAATGCATTGCCCTTCTCAGGACAGAGGCAGCTGCTTCCCGCACTACACTTGTACCCGCGCTGCAGTTATTTCTACTACCAAGTGGCCACACTGCATCTTTTTGCTACCAAGTGGCCAGTTCTGAGGCCAAAGCTTCCCGCGTTATAATATCTGTACAACATTCCAAGACAGTTACGCATTTTCGGGCCACCTCCACCATCGTTTTCAACGACTAGTATGTACCAGACACCACCCGTCGTTTTCGACGACAGTTGCGCAATTTGGCAACTTCCACGTCGATTTTCGACGGCGATTCCGCGTTTTTGAAACAAAAGTTGCATCATGTTTGAACGGTTGACGCGCACAATCTCCAGAGGGGTGTCCCAATGACAATATCGCATTTCGCCTCACGTTCGTGCCGCGCGATCTCCGCAGAGGGTTCGCCCAAGAACTACAGAATTCGCGCGCTCGACGCGCGCGATCTCCGTAGAGGCCACCCACGCAGAAATCGCATTTCGCCTCGCGGTTGAGGACTTGACGCGCGCGATCTCGCGGAGGGTTCCCCGGGCCAGAGGACGACGTGCGAGTTTCGCACATTAATACCTGTCTCAAAACACCTGTATCTTTGTAGATGTCATATAGTAGGTGTTGGCCCTGCATCTGTGCGACTTCATACGCTGATGATGATGATGATGATGATAATGATGATGATGATCATGATCATGATCATGTTCATGATGATGATCATGATCATGTTCATGATGATGATAGTGGTGATGATGATGGTGATGATGATGATGATGTTGATGATGATGGGAGTATCGCTGATGTTGAAGGAGATGACAGTGGTGCTGCTGCTGCTGAATGATGATGATGATGGCGATGATGATAATGGTGATGTCGATGATGGGGCACTGACGGTGATGATCATGACCGTGCTGATCCTGCATGTGCTTGCTGTATAGTAGTTCAACAGTTGAAGTTGGTAGCCCTTCTTGAAGGAGAGCCCTTCGCAGATGTTTTTTCGGGCAAAATGTTTGAAAAGGTTTGAAAGATGTGAAAAGTTCAAGGTGGGATGTATCAGACATACGTAGGTCTGCAATTGAACCTCAGACTTGCAAATTCTTTAGCTTTTCATACCTTGGTCGGTGTGTGGCAGGAGGCTTTCACATCGTTCGTGCTTTTACCCTGAGTGTGTGTGTGTGTGAGGTGAGTGTGTTGAAGTCTTGACTGGATGATGGGTGAGACGAGCGCCCAGCGAGTGTCGCAACGATTTATGGGCGCCCCGTGAGACACCCTTCCGTTTCTCCCTTGCGTTTTGTATTTGGCACGGATCTCAACGCCGTGGAGCTTTCCCCTCCCACGCGGCGGTGTTGGGCCATTCAATGTTGAGAGTGTGCGCAGAGGGTGGCGGACTCGACTCAATGTTGAGTGTTACGTTTGGTTTCATACGCAGGGCCTCGCAGCGCCTTCTGTCCGGGGCCGCATACAGCTTGGACCCTCTGCTTGCAACTGTGTTGATTGGGGCAAATGAAAGGCGGCGCCGCTCAGGCTTGCAAAGTGGATGCAAGGGGGAAACCATTTCTTGTCTGGCTTGGAGGACGCTTTGTGTTTAGATTTGTTCAGACCTGGGGCGTGTGCATTCTTTGCATTGAGCGCGCGGGGTAGGCGTTTTCACACATTTGGGTCACCTTTCTGTTTGACAAGAACAAACACAGCGGTGAACTGAGACCTTCTGCTGCGGCTTGACTTTGATACAGCATTCGGCCGACCAGGTAGCGCATCATTCTCATCCAGTTCGTTCTTGAAGTCCGGGCCTTATAGCTCGAGCGCAAAAGAGGGTGTATGTAAACATCTCTATATATATATACATATAGATACCACCACCACCACCACCGCCGCCGCCGCCGCCGCCACCCCCACCACCACCGCCACTACCACCACCACCACCACCGCCACCACCGCCACCACCACCACCACCACCTATGAAAATTCACGTGGGCTCAAACACAAAAGAAAACCAAAGTTGAAAACTTGGTACACTTCTTGATTTGCCGATGTTCGAATTCTTCGAATCGATTCCGTCGGCCTGCCCTCCCACGCGCCCCAGTGCAGTCTGTTTTGCTCGCACTTGAGCCACAGTACGTGGCGCGACGGTCAACTTCGAACTCCGGCCAAAAGCAATGACCATGGTTGGGATTGGCCATTGCAGCTCTCAGGTCCGCTAGTCTTGGGCGAAGACTAAGGCCATTGCCCGTTGACTCTGGTTCACTTTATCGATTTGTGCGTGTCATCCGCACTGTAAAAACACTCGAGCTCCCACATGCGGTGCAATGCAATGCTTGGTACCTTGGAAGGGACATGTAGGTGTCTAACTTTCACACCCCCCCGAGGCGCAGCTTGCATTGTTCCTGAGTTGAAAGCAAACAAGAACACAAGTTAGGGGCCGTACTGGTTATCAGCCTTCGAGTTATGAGCTGTATTCACGTCGCTTCGCGGCGGTAACCGCCCGCACCGCATGGAAGGGGACAATATTTCCACCGAACATAGCCCCGGAAGTGACCCCCCCTTTCATGTTTCGAGATAGGGATTTAACATGGCCCAACGTAGTTGGGGGGTTAAATGCCATGTTTCACCCTGTAGATAGAACGAAATTGTGAGTCGGTGCGCGCATTTTGATTCGGCGCAAAAGGTCATGTTTTGCGTGCGCGAAGCGTTCAGCTCCCCTGGACAGAGCTCGATTGTGCTACCCGACAAAACGCGCAGCCATATGACAGGTGTGGTCCCATGTTGCACCTACCTGAAGCTATCTAATAGGACGTATGTTGGGGGTTTTTTATTCCAGTTTACGACGTTCAAATCCCTATCCGCAGACGTCCTTTAGATAGTGACTTCTAGGGCGATGTTAGGCAATATCTTCACTCTATTCCAGTCCCATTTAGCCTTCGTTGGGACATGTTTACCACGTTCAAGTACCTATCTCAGGGAAGCATACTTGAGATAGTGACTTCTGCGGTTATGTTCGACCATATGGGAGCTATGCTCGTGAAATAATGTTACCGTTCCTGGACCTGATCTGCTTATCTCTGCTCCTGTGGAGCCAAATCGATGTTAGGCAATATGGAAGTGGAGAGGGTGTTTGCGACGTTCGGGGCCCTATCTCCAGAAAACATACTTGAGATATTGCCTTCGGGGGCTAGGTTCGATCATATGGAACTATGCTCGTGAGAAAATGTTACCATTCCTGGACCTTATCTTTCCTTATCTCTGTTCCTGACCACCATTCCTGAACCTTATCTTTCCTTATCTCTGCTCCTGACTAGCCACGTACCCGCACGTTCAAGTCCCTATCTCGAGGAGACATGCTTGAGATAGTGACTTTGCAGGCTTTTCCAGTCCCTTTTGAGCCCTCGTTGGGCAATGTGTACGACGTTGCAGTCCCTATCTCGAAGAAGCGCGCTTGAGATAGTGACTTCTGAGGCAATATCTTCACTCTATTCCAGTCCCTTTTGAGCCTTCGTTGGGCCATGTTTACGACGTTCAAGTACCTATCTCGGGGAAGCATACTTGAGATAGTGACTTCTGGGGTTATGTTCGACCATATGGGATCTATGCTCGTGAGATAATGTTACCATTCCTGGACCGTATCTTTCCTTATCTCTGCTCCTGACCAGCCATGTACCCGGACGTTCAAGTCCCTATCTCGAGGAGACATGCTTAAGATAGTGACTTTGATGGTGACTTTGCAGGCTTTTCCCGTCCCTTTTGAGCCCTCGTTGGGCAATGTTTACGACGTTGAAGTCCCTATCTCGAAGAAGCGTGCTTGAGATAGTGACTTCTGAGGCTATGTTAGGCAATATCTTCACTCTTTCCAGTCCCTTTTGAGCCTTCGTTGGGCCATGTTTACGACGTTCAAGTACCTATGTTGGGGAAGCGACCATATGGGAGGAGATAATGTTGCCATTCCTGGACCTTATCTTTCCTTATCTCTGCTCCTGACCACCTTATCTTTCCTTATCTCTGCTCCTGACCAGCCATGTACCCGGACGTTCAAGTCCCTATCTCGAGGATAGTGACTTTGATAGTGACTTTGCAGGCTTTTCCAGTCCCTGTTGAGCCCTCGTTGGGCCATGTTTGCGACGTTGAAGTCCCTATCTCGAAGAAGCATGCTTGAGATAGTGACTTCTGGGGCTATGTTCGATCATATGCACGCTCTGCTCTTCGATGTTTAACAGTCTTTCTCGAAACAAGTGCTCTAGTGCTCATCATCAGTCACGCACTTATTGCATTGCTTGCAAGCCATGAGCAGCCGATTCTGTGGGACTCGGCAGCCATCGAACCGGTGCAGATGGGAAGCGTGCTCATACGAAAACACGAAGATTTCTGTGTTTCGGCGAATGCCGGATCGGGTGCACACAGAACACATCTTCACGGCAATCAAATCACTCCACAATCACGAATGTGCGACTTGTTGCCAGCTTTCTTCGTGAAGTAGTAGGCGGTAATGTCTCGCTGGCGCTCCACGGGGGCTTGAGGAGGTGGCGTCGATGGCGTCAATGACAAACTCACCTCGGTTACTGGAGTGGTATTTTCCACTGACCCCCTTCCTCTTCACCATTCTTCGTGCCCTTGGACTCTGAAGTCTCCACATCCATGGACACCTGCTCCCATTCTTCATTCTCTTCCACACTGGCTCCTTTGCTCACAATGCTGGCGGACTTTTCTGCCTTCTCCTCTGTCACCTGGTGAGTGCTCGATGTTCCACTCTTCATTGGCATCTTCGAATTCTGGTCAGTCGAGCTTCCGGCTTGCGAATTGGTGACATGGATTTCCACGGTTCCACCGCTGCCCTCCACATCAACCTTCACGCGAATGCCCGACATCGCTCTCACCGTGCAGCTCTAAACACCTGTTGAACGTTCGTATGAACAAGTGTAGATTGTTCGACGAATCGTGATTCATGCGTATGATGTCGAATTGTATCCATATGCATGGAGTTTTAAGCTAGTCAGTGCACTATGTCTTTTCTGTGACTGCAAAGTGGTCGGACCAACCGATCCTACATGCCGCTCGATCAAGTGTTATGCGCGGATATCCATCGATCAATCCAACCGAACAAAAGCTCATCTCGAGATCTACGGATTAAGGATTCATTTCATACCTATGGCTTCTGCGTGCTGAACCACTTCACAATCGACACTGCCAACCCCTTAGGATATTCCCCAAGTTTGGACAGCTCCTGACTGTTCAGTGACATGAGGCTTTCGCGCTCGCAACACCTTGGCATGAACATTGAACAACTGCTAGCGAAACGGTACCTGTGCAAAGCTGACGCATCTTGTTCACTCACGTATGCGCATCTTGCGATGTCCACGATGAACCTCAATCCATGAAATCGGCAGAACGCCTGGACCGATTAGTTCTCCCAGTAAGAACACTTTTGCGACATCTCAAGCACTTTAAAATCGCAAACGCTGACAATTGGGTGACTCTTCAACAACAGTCCCTCAAAGTCTTTCAAGTGTCCTTCTTGGAGCTCTGCGCGCCTTGGCTGAGGTATCAGATTCAATACCGGTGACCCTCCTGCGCAAGGAGGTGATGTCCAGGCCAAAAGCAATGTCTCAACTGAACTACCCATGAATGCAACAGTTTGTGAACACAACGTAAATCAATCTCTGTGGTGACAGGAACGACAACGCAATGACCTGATTTGACAGAACTGATACCCTGGGGCAACCCTGCGTTCAAATTGGTGCACAACTCAATGATGACATGGGTCACGCTCCATCCGCATGGACATGACGCAGAAAACTCTCAAAATCTTCAAGCCCTCCAACCGACAGGTCCTTCCCTGACGAAAAAGTTGAAAGGTCTTCAACACTCGGATCATCATCATGGACTTCGACGACCTGAACATCAGATCTCTTTGGTTGTTTCTTCAACTCTTTGTTGGTGATCGCCTGCCATTCTTCTTGTCCCAAGATCTCAATGTTCCCAAGTTGGGCTCTATGGAAATCATTCGTTTCCTTCGACAGCACCTTCGTCAGCAAATCTGCGGTGCACTTGGTCCCTGGCAACCATTATTCCAAAACAAGGTTGCCTGAATCCTTCAACGATTGAATGTAGCAAACCGAAGTTGACATGTGTCGAACTCTCCTACTCAACCCCTGGTTGCTCAAGCACCAAGGCATGACTGAGAATCTGAGAAGATCAATATTGGGTAATGGTCACCTGGCTTGCCAACATCATCAAATTTCAGCTCTAGAAACTCTTTGGTGGACACCTTCATCGACAGATCCCCAAATTCGGTCAAACGATGAATCCCCAAACACTCTTGTGTAAGCTGACACACTGCGATGATCTCTGCTTCGCAAGATGAAAGAGTCACACAGCCTTGCAATCGACTGAAGCCTTTCACCACACCAGAGATCCCTGCCAAAAGATCAATCCTCCACTCGTTGATCGACGTCGCTCAAGGTCACTAGACCCCCAAGAGGCATCACTGACACCGACCAAGCCATCATATTCAGGCGACGCATCATTTCCTGCAGGAAAACGTTGAAACATGCAACTGGCTCCTCACATACCCAAGGTATTTGCGATGCGCAGTCTCATGCAAATTACTGGGCGTCGCCTGTCCAGTGGCAAGGATGGAGAGAAAGCGGGATTGATCAGGCCTCGACTGTGCCCACCACGACAACTTCCCGATGATCCTTTTGTATCTTAAAGCTGCTTCATCCGGCAAGGGCTGCACACATGCTGGATCCTTGATTCCCTTCTCCAGAACTTCCAACAGATTTGGGGGCATGTCGGATGGCTTGAGGTCACAACAAAATGGATCATTCGTGAACAGGTCTTTCAAATAGTCTGGTGGCACCCACAGCAGGATGTCACTCGATCCGGCAGGGCGTACAATGTGTCGTCCAAGAAAAACGATTGTCCCACCTGGGCCTTTTGACGTCGTGAGGGTTCCTGTCGTTTTCACTTTCAATGTTTCCTGCGTGCAATGCTTCAGGAACGTCCGAGATTTCATTTACCGATATTGAAGTCACTAGCAAATCATCTACATAGATCATGACTGCTGTCGGACAACCAGATTCCTTAGACGCACCGCGCATCACAGTGGGCTCAGACATGCAGGTGACAAGATCCACCTTCTCTGTCAGGATTCGCGAACACGTTTGAAGCCAACTCTTGGATGCAATTCTCAATCCATTCATGGACTTGTGTAGATCTAAATATACCCCTTCATAGTGTGCGCTCTCAAACGAACAATCTGCTCGCAACCTGACTATTGCACGAATCCCTGGTGGCAAGTCACTGTTCAAGGAGATATCTAATCCAGCCAGATGCATGTCATGATGCTAGACCATGGTTAGAAAACATCTGAGTGCCTCTATGCTTGGGGTGGTGCTCGAAATACCTAGGCTCTGAGCTGATGCCGCTCGCAATCTCCTGTGCGACGCACCGTGCGCGGCATTGTCCAGGCACATCTTCTACGGTCTTTGAAGTCAGAATCCATCGGCGTGGGATGATCTTGATTTTCAAATCCTTTGCTAGGCATTGTGCCTCTTCTGACCTCATCGGACGACCGACGTACTGTGTATCCATGGCCTTGAGTTCGATGGATCTTCCGGACTTAACAAGCTCTGGACTGAATCGAGTTAATCCGTCCTCTGAGATTCCAAATGATGGTTCAACTAAATGAATGATGGTCCCACAAAATTGCATTGGCTCGCTCTGTTTGGAACGTACATGGGGCAAAACAAACCGTTACAAGTATACTCTGATGGCAATGGATCAATGTCTCCGGTGCTGAACTCAACCATTCAAAAAAGTGCGAGACATTGGCATCGAACTTGGATCAAGATCTTCACTACTGGGCATGCGCACATCCTCTGGATTTGGAGGTTCGCTTGGTGTGTACAGTGTACTCTTCATCATTTCCTGACTCAAGCGATAGATCACCTTCCGGCGTCGGCGCATCTAGACTCACAGGAGCGGGCACCCTATCACCTGCATGACAAGTCGACTGGCGGCTGTTTTTCCGTGAAGCGAACACGACCGGTCGGATGTCCCGTGTCCGCTGGTTCTTGGTCATTTGGCTTGTGAGATTCATGGGATGCGGCTTCACTTCGAATGGGGACATGCGGAACACTCTCTGCCATGGCTTTTCTTTGTGATTGGACCCAGTCCCTTCTGCGGCAGCATCCGGCAGTGTGTTTCTTTCCATGTCTACTGGATGAGTTGCAGGCACCACACTGAGGTGTCGGACCCACTCGCGAGGTGGCCCGTGCGAGGGCAACGGCTCTGCGACACTGACCTTGTCATCTAGTGGTGCTGCCGGCTTCGAATCCAATGTAGGTGCATCAGTCGTCTCAACTCCTTTCAGCAGGCTCGGGGCTAGATCGATGTCCCATAAGATCTGTTTGAGGGGCTTCACCTCTGCCTGAAAACGTGCTCTCGACCATTTATCTTACTTGATACAACGTGAGCGAGCGAATTGGTTTCACATGGAGGTATGCATAAATCGGGTTCTCTCGGGAACCGAATCGATCAACGAATCGGGAACTTGTGCGTGGCATACGCTTCCGAACGATGTCGAGACTGGCTGGTTTTGGGCGGTCTTTGTTGAGGATGAGTTCAATCGGCTTTCGACGGCTTTCTAAACCAGCTATTGCCCAATAGATCCTCCAACCCCAAAGTGGTTATGCGTTTGGGTGACGTACTGCATGATCTTGTTGAAACTCTCTGGACTTCCTGACAGGTCGAACCCATGAAGGTGCATATCCGATCTGATACAGGAAGTCATTTCCTTCACCGTCCTCACGTTCTTCTCTGCAAGGCCGATGGATTCGTGAGCTTGTGGTGCTGCAGCTTTGACCGTCAGCGGAGGTCCCAACCTTTTCAGCATGCTTCCAACGAGGGGTTCACTATCCGTCAACACTTCAACCCTCAAAGATGTTTGTTCTGAGACTCCCAGTTGAAAATATTGTCGACGCTCTGAGATTGCTTGAATCAACAACATTCGGTGGTCAACAGGTCTGGAACTCGAATTGCTCGTTCGGCCATGACGTAACGTGGATCTACTTTTCACACAATGGGTACAGCGGCTGTCAGCTTGGATATCCGGCCGTCTCACTCGACGAACAAGGCTCTTTGGACATAGATGAAGTATCCTCATCCAAAGCGATCTCGGATGAGGATGGCAGTGGCTGGTCGGCAGCATGCCAAAATCCCTCGTGCCTATATGTTGTGTGGCGATTAGGCTCAATTCGACTGGATCTTGGTTCGATCTCATATGTTTTGACTTCCGGCTGATCATCGAACTTCAGCATCTTGACAGGATGCGATGAACTACGCTTGTCCAATGACCCCTTTGGTGAACTCTTTGACCCAAAGAAGGAAAATTTCACTGGACCCTCACTCGATTTGGATGGCGACTGAGCATCGGAACTGCCATCCCTGGATGTTTCACTCAGTGGTTTGTCGTGAAACCATGAAGGGTCTTGTTTCGATGTCTCATAGTCCGAACTTTCGTTTGTCCAAGAGTCCATTGCCAGGCTTCGAGCCATTTCGACATCGTGATCCTTCCCACGATGCTTCCGGTGCTGGGCACGGATCCAAGGAACGCTGCTCCAAATCTCTCAATCCAATCTCCGGATTTCGCCCGCACGGATGTAACAGTGATCAGGACCATAAACAAAGGTGGCTCCCAACCTTATCAACCCTGAACCACTAAAAAGATTGTGTTCAACAGGTCCAACAACTGCTCGAATCTCATACTTTACCAACTTGGTGCGATCATGATCATCGTGTTCGATGATGGTTGGAAAGCCTACTTCAAGCATGCAGTGAACGGATTTGACAGCTTTCGTTCTCGCAACACTCGACAGGCCGAAAGTGCTTCGATGGAAACAATAACGGTTCGACTGGCTCCTGAGTCAACAACGGGTCTGATGCGTCCATTTTCTGACATATGAAGAATGGACGTGCAACGGCATCGAGCGAAAACATGGACAAGCGACCGCCGTTCTCGAGTTCTGGCTCAGACCATTCGCTTGCGACTTCTGATTCGGGCTGTTGTTGAAACTCAGTGGCATGTTTTCCTTTCGGCTTTCCTTTCTCATTCTTTCCTCCTTTCTTTCCTTTCTCTGAACCTTTATCGGCCTTACCTTTGCCTTTGTCTGAACCTTTCGAATTGCCTTCACCTTTGGTATTATTGGTCGTATGCTTTTGTGTGCAATCACTGGCAAGGTGGCCTCGTTGATTACAATGGAAACATGTTCTTGTTTCTTTCCTTTGTCTTGTTTGTCTGATCCCTTCGATCCTTTTGGATTCTGCTTGTCTTTTCCTTTTCCTTTCTTCCCCTTGTCCTTTCCCTTCTCCCCAATGGATGCAATGGGTTGGCCATTGAGGTCCGACCAAATCATTTGCTGAGACTCATATCGAAGTGCGGACTCAATGTAGGTGTCGAAACGTTCGTCGGGAGAATGAAGTACAATCCACTGTCTACACTGGCGGGGAAGTGCGCGAAGCAACAACAAGACTTTATCGGCTTCCAAAAAAAAGGAGTTTGGCTGGCAAACGGGGTTTGGGAGTAATCAGGGTTTAGGGTTCAAGATAAGATCTCAGACTCTGGCAAGCACCAAGGAACTGAGAGGGTGAGTCATTGGTTTGTGCAAGCAGCGCCCATGATGGCACCCATGACAAGACCCATGACTGCAGAAACACTGAGGAAAAAAGTATACTTCCCTTCTTTTGTTTTTGTGGAAACAAGCTCCATGTAGGAAACCAAAAGTTATGTTGAGGGCTGTTCAGTTAAACTTAGACGTTTTTGTTTTTGCGCGCGCTTTCCAAAGTCCACTCGAGTGCCTTAGTTCGTGTTATGATGGACTTGTCACTAGGTTGCCCCTGGATTGCAGTGTGGCTGAATATCAAATTCTTTGAGTGCTTTGTAAAGGACAGCCATGAAACTGACAGCCTTGGAAACAAACAATCATTTTCACCCAGAAATTGGTTTTTACACCTCCAGCACTGAAAGCCACAACAACCTATCCGATTCATTGCAGACAGTGATGTCACAATGCTCGTTTTCCAAAGCTGTTGTCTGGGTATTGTTGAGCTGCTCACCACGAAGTGGGCCCAAAAGCTTGCTTGCTTGCCCGCGTCGCTTCGTGACAACGCTGCTTGGGCGCAATTTGCTCGCTGGAACCACTTTTGAGGCGTGGGGCTGAAGATTACTTACTGGTTGCGCAAAGTCAGAAGAAACAATGCGCAGATTCCTGAAAGAAACCCAGTAACGATCAAGTCCTGGCAAGACTGTAGGGAAATGACACTGTGCACTTGTAGGCTACATTGTGTGTGAACTAGTCTTGGGCAGGTGGGAACTTCAAACTACTATTGGATGGGAGAGCAGCGCGTTTGAGGCCGATGAGTCAAAGTTTGATTTGATCACCCAGAGTCAAAACTGAACGAATTCATAGTGTTTTATCGCCAGCTTTTACTCCTCACTCTCGGTCAGGTCCACTGAGGGCGATTCAAGCTACATCACGGGAGGACCAATCGTCACACTCACTGAATGCTTATTTTTGTAACATTATGTGCGTCGCGCGTCGATCGATGTTCGCAGCAGAAGTGTTGGGAGGTTTGTGAGGTTTCGCAGTCAAGCGTTTCGATCACCGAAACTTTTCGCAATCAAAGTAGTTTGCTCGGGGCTCTGGAGCGTGCGGGGGGCAATGACACTTCGAAGCGTAGAGTGTGTGCCCTTTCCTAAGTCTCACGAAGTGTTGTTGTTTCCTTTTGAAGACTCGTCAATATAGAGTGTGGACGAGGTCTGATTGCGATGCCGAGATCGCGACGAAACGTTCAAGGGGGAAAGCCATGTCCCCAGTTTGAAGCAAGTACTCAACTTTTTACTGTAACATACTGCAACTGTCGATTTGTGCGAGGCACCTGCTGTGCGAGCTCGGCCAGCAGCGAAGAAACTTAAGGCCATATTTCCCTAATTTCACTTGGGTTGAATGATTCCAGGCACCTGTGACTTATGGTTCAAGCAAGTTGCAAGCCTACTTCTAAGCCTTCTAAGCAACCTTCAGAGTTTAAGGTTCGGAGACGCAGAACTTTCAAGGAAAGATTTCAAAATCAGTGCTGTTATGGAACTCCCCTGGGAAGAACTTTCAAGTTAAATTAGTTCTAGTCTACAGTTACGCATTGTGAGGGTTCGGGTGAGCAGCATTGTTTGCTGAACCTTGACGTTGATCGCAGGCTATGAGTTTTTGGTATTTGTGGCAGACTGCAGCGAGACACAAACACAGACACACAAAACATATTAATATACATAGTGACATATAAACACACTTGCGCGCAGGCATCCATCCATCCATCCATCCATCCATACATACACAGGTACATAGATACATGGTTACATAGACATAGATACATACATACATACAAGGTGAGGTCGACTGTACTGACGATGATGATGACGATGATGATGATTCGACGATCATGATGATGATGGTGATGGTGATGATGATGAGGATGAGGATGAGGATGAGGATGATGACGATGGTGATGGTGGTGACGATGATGATTCTGATGAAAGTTGATGATATTGATGATGGCTGATGCGTCAGCTGTATGCCCTGACAAGCAACATTCACAAAATGATGAGCTACTGAAAGAGACCATTGTTTGTGCAGGGGTTTTGCGTTCTGGATGATGATGGGTGAGGTTTCTGGATGATGGTTCAACTACATGTCACAAACAAGAAGGCCTACGCATTCGATTTGTCATGCGTACACGCTTCTTAAATGCATGATGATAAGGATATGGACAAAGAAACGGGCAGAAAGCAACTACCACCGCAAATAAGATGCGTATTATGTTACCACTCTTGTCGCCCTGGCCTCGGCCAGATGCATGCCTG
The DNA here is from genome assembly GCA_963970005.1 of Durusdinium trenchii. Taxonomy (NCBI): domain Eukaryota; class Dinophyceae; order Suessiales; family Symbiodiniaceae; genus Durusdinium; species Durusdinium trenchii. The sequence goes on along the minus strand of CAXAMN010028217.1, from coordinate 243,228 downwards.
TGAGTATGCGCAAACAAACATACACACACGTATACCTTAACAATGCTCCACCGCTTTGGCTAGGTGAAGACTTCGAAAGCCGGCGCAAAAACGAAGACTAACCGCAAGAAGGCTTGTTGAACCTTTGAGCGATCTGTTCCGCCCCGCTCAGCCCACAGGTGCAAAAGCCCCAGGTGACCAAATGCATTAAATGCAACACGGTCGCTTGGAAGTCCCGAGGTCCTGCTTTGAAGGCTTGCTGGTATTTGGTGATCCACGGTATTGAACTTTCCAATGCAGTTTTTGGCCAGGTGCCTCACCATGGCTGGTTGAAAAACAACACCATGTTCGCTGCAAATCTACCTTTGGGGAAAGCAGCCCCATTGGCTTTGAAGGTGGTCAGAGACTGATATATACTTCTCATGACCTTTGGAGTATGCTATTAATGGTATATCTCATTGTTTTTTCAAGAGATTGAGGTCTCGAACAACCGGAAGAAAGGCAAGAACAAGAAGGGCGCAGCCCTGTTCACGGGCAGCAATATGTTCAAGACATGGAGTTCCTTGCGCTCCAGCCTCAAGAACAACACATATTTACCCGCAGTACTTCAATGTTTCATCCCAAACGGCCGTTGAGGTTGTTTTTCAGCTACAACCCGGGCAACGAAGAGCAAACTTACCGAACGGTCAGCCTGTGTACCTTTCTCAGTTTCAAGACTCATTTGCCGTGGTTCGAAAGGGTGCGATCGAAATCTCAGGATCTCAGCAACAAAATCCGCTTCAGTGCGGACTATGTCAAGGCAGTCAGAGATGCTGGCACCTCTCCAGGCCTGTTTACCCGATGACAAACTAACAAGTTTTTTAAGGCATAGAAATCATTGTTTTCTGGGCGAGGTCAATTTGTCTCTCCAGCCGTTGCAGAATACTTTTCAGGCCTGTGTGTTCAGTTTCTGAAGAGGCTGTTTCCAGACGCATGATCAAATGATTTCGCATTGTTTTGACATTTCATCTATTTTATAAACCTCGCAAAATTTCATTGAATCTCATGCGTGCCCAGGACTTCCGCCTGGCTGGACGAACCCAGTGGTGGGGAGCTGCGATCCTGAAATCGTGCGGAAGATGTTTCCACTTGATTCGAATCAGGCCTCATCTTGAATTGGAGCCGAGCATGCTTTGGGTCAGCTTTTTGAACATTGAGACATTCATTGCTAGCCTTCAAATTTCGAGATATTCATTGCGTTAACATTTGTGTGAGGCTACCCGCATCCCCTACGTATCGCTCTTTGCTGGCGTGGGCGGTTTGGACCTGGGTCTATCAAGGCGTGACCTCGTGTCTATATAGTGTCTTTCAGTTTCTTCCTGCGTAGTTTGCGCACAGGAAGTCACACTGTCATGTCATTTTGCCCCTGTAGCAATAATTTCAGAGATGGATACGCGGGGTTGGAAGACGGTGCGAACAGTGGGCGTCAACCAGATTAGGCCTGGGGCTCGGCTTGTAGTTGGCAATAGCGTGCGACACCTGCGCAGTTAGCCATTATGGCTTCCCTGGTTGAGGGTCCCGGATGGATCTCCCGTCTTGTGCCGCTGGCACAATGATGAGCCCCGAACTGAACTTGCATCACATCTCCTCAAATTTCCTCATTGCTGATTGCTGGCGTTGTTCTCAGGTGGATTTGGATGGGAAAGAGATGGATCCCCATGAGAATGACTGCATCAGATGTTGAGACCAACCAATCGAGGAAGGTGCCCATAACCTGCAATCTACATTTTAGCCCACAAAA
>CAXAMN010028217.1:216859-231469 GCA_963970005.1 Durusdinium trenchii | reverse complement strand
GCATCGCCACATGCGCCTCCAAAAGCCAGAGAGCGAGAAACTTTGCCGATGCCAAGTTTGAATGCGCTGACTATGTTGCAGGATGGTTCGGTGTTGGTGCCTGATGCTGTCATGAACAAGTTTGCAGCCGGCACCGTGGAACACTCCATGCTCTGCGAAAAGAAAAAGCAAATTGAGGAGGAGTTCAGAGCCTTGGGCCATGCTGTAGCAGTAGCTGGCACTGTCGCTGCTCCGAATCCAGGTGGCAATCGAGCGCCACGAGCCCGGGGACGACCTGATTGGACCATCGAGGGTGGTTTGAAACCTCAACACTTAGAGAAGCTGGTGCTACTCGAGGTCTTGCCAGGGGCAACCTTCAACGTCAACAGGCACACAGTTAGTTAAAACTTGATATCATCATATTGGTTTTCGCTAAACATATTTCCGCCTCTAACTCATCCGGTTGTTCATTTTTGTTGGCCCTGTCACAGGTTGGCCACAGCCCCAGGGCAGAAGAGCAGGCCCACCGTTGTGGTCACGACAGACTTTGAATTGTACCTGGGCAATGAAACAGACATGGAGATCCAGGTGAAAAACCTGGACATCTTTGGTTTCCACCTCGGAGACTTTGAGAGCAAAATGGTGACAGGACCTGGGCCAGGGGCCATGATGGGATGCTCTTTTGTTAACCTCGAGTAGCCGGTTTTTTGATACCTAAAACGAATAGTAAAAAAAAGGGTCCAACAGGACTGGGGCGAGAAGAGCGCCGTGGGCTTGCTTTTCGCTTGGAGAGCGACCGGGAGATTGTGTCCAACGATAAGAAGTTGATGCCCCTTGCTGAGTACATCTGGTTCTGTTGCACTGCGAAAGGCATTGCAGAGGTGGAGCTGGTGGATCACACCCTGTCTCAAAAGCAATACCCAGTACCTGGGCTGGATTTGAAGTCATTTGAGTTTTTCATCCAAGCACCATTCCGAAGAATGATTCTCGGTCAAAGGCCACTGAGGGTGCAGACTTGGTGGACGTCCCCTATCGCTACAACGTTGTAGGCAGCAAAACTGGGAAGTGCAACTGCTACATCCCGCGAGACTTGAAGTCGGAGGACACTGGGGGGAATCCAACCCAAGTCAGGCCACGCTTTTCAGTTTTACTTGCTTACCTTGTTTTCGCACCTTCGCCCAGAATAGTAGGGTCAACGTTTTGTCACTTGCCACTGCCTTGAAGGTGGGGTTCTCTTGGCGCAAAGTTCCTCGGCAACATGCACCGCTTGCTACGAACAGAGCATGCCAACGTTGTGTGGGAGGTGGCAGCCGCTGTCAGCTGAGCCGATTGTTTGCGATCTGAGTCGTGATTGGAAACTCCAGTTCTGCGGGTTCAAGTCCCACCGATTTCAATGTACAAAATTTAATGGTAGATGGTAGAGGTTTTATATTCAGAGCCGATAACGCAAACCTCACAGCCGAAAACCACCACATTGTTTCTGTGGAGGTCGCGTTGCAATGTCCGGGGACGAGTGCTGCCCAGATCATGCCCGTGAAGCCTCGTTACTATTTCCTTGGCGAGTTGATTCTCCCGCCGCAAGCGTGGGTCAAATTGTGAGAAAGTACCATGATGGCAGTGGCAACGAGTCGAACCTATGTTACATGCATGTCAAAGTACTTATACATATATATATATATACATAGTGCTGATTCACCAGTATGTTCGCGCCACGGTCACCAGCTGAGACTTGGTCACGTGTTGCCACCTCAAACTTGTGGCATCGTTTTGCGATGGAGCTGGCAGTTCGGAAAGCCGCCAGTTTCAAGTGACCTACTGCGGCAGAATGCGCCAGCCAGTCAAAATACATTTTCAATTACAGTTTATCCATGAATCCATGTCTCGAAATTCTGTTTGACGCCACGTTTCGGCAGCGCCACGTGTTATCTCAGGCACAGGCTCAATTACGTTGAGGGCCCCGTCAGTTTTCAGAAGGGACGCGCCAATTCAATGCTGGGCAATTCGGTGGATAGGGTGAGCGGTTCAGAGGCCAGTACTTCTATCGTCCAGTCAGTGTAATGATACGTGTTGTTTGGTGCATTGCAATGTTTACTTAGTTTCCCTTGCAGGATGACACTGCAGATGGTGAACACAAAACAAATGAATCCGCACTCAATAGGAAAAAGAGCACACTGCATTTGGGGGAAAGTCTGAGCCCAACGCCCGAGAAAAAAAAAGGCAAAACACCAAAACAAAAGTCAAAAGCGAAGGCCAAAGCAAAGGGGAACGCAAAGGATGAGGAGCAGGAGGAGCACGAGAATGAGATCGAGGAAGGAGAGGTGGAGGGGGAGGAGGAGCCATCAGGGAAGAAAGCAAAGAAAAGCAAACAGCAAAATAAGAAGGAGCCATCACGGAAGAAAGCAAAGAATAGCAAAAAGGAGGAGGAGGAGGAGGAGGAGGAGGAGACGCCCCTAAAGAAGAACAAAACCGAGGAGGGTCCACCAAAAACGCCATCAACGGACAAGAAAGCAAAGAAGAGCACAAAGGAGAAGGAGCAGCCTTCAAAGGAGAGCAAAAAGGAGGAGGAGGAGCCCCCAAAGAACAACGAAACGGAGGATGATCCCACAAAAGAGTCAAAGGAGCAGACTGTCATGAAGCGCCCCTCAGCACTCAGAAACCCAATTGCAAAGACGAAGGCACAAGCACAAGCACCAAAACCGGTGATGAAGCGACCGGCAGGAGCTCGTAGCCAAGGCGTGGGTTCCATATTGAAATTGGATAGTCTCCATTTGTTTCTTTTCTCCAGGCAAGAGAAAGGTCACCACTCCTTATTACTACAGGCACTCCAACACCTATGCGATCAAAATCGACGAAAAAGAAGTCCTCCAGGCAAAGCCAAAAAGTATACCCAAACCGTACGAAGCTAGAACATTGTGTTGGTATCATTAGGTTGGCGGTCTCTACCTGCCACGCGGGAAGTCCCAAGAGATCGCAGCCACTGCCTTAAATAAAGACCTTCTACTTGAAAACTCTGAGTTTTCGCTATCTATTCAGGATATTGCCTACAAGCACTTGATGAATGGCGATGATTTGGCTTATGTGAAACAAATCGTAGCTTGCGGCTTAGGACTTCCTTTCACCATGTGCCTGTTGGGGCAGCTAATTATATTACAAGTTTTTATCAGGCACAGTTGAAGAAGGAGCTGGCCACCAAAGTTGCGGTGGAAGCGGCAGAAGGTGGTCATATGTATTATTGCCATTGCATTGTTTGTTTATCGTTTCTCTTGTTTGTCCAATTGGGTTGGTGCCAGGAGGCAACACGGATCCGGAAAACGCCGGTGGCAAGAAAAATGCAAAGAAGCAGGTCAGATAGCTGCAGCAATCGTTGTTTTTTGTGATTAATTATATTTCAGAAGCCCATCGCGCGGAGGAAGAAGACCCGACAGCAGAAGAGGTCGGAACTCTTTCCCAAGCAATCCATCACTTGAGCTGTTCTCATTTGTGTCCGCAGTTGGTCCACGGCGAAGAGTTGGACGCTGAAGCTCCCGAGCTGGCTGATGAATCTTGGGAGATAGCTGAGGAAGAAGCGCTGGAAGACGACGAATACTGGAACGACTGAATGTTGTGAAACAGGTGAACTAAAATAGAAGCAGGATGGCCAAAGACTAGTGTGTGATTGCTTCTGTTTAGCTCCTTCTTCCGATGAGTCAAGTTGATCGGGGTTGCCCCCGTGTGTGCCTTGCGATCGGAGCGAGAAATTAGATGCTGAGTATCGCGGGCAATGGTTGATCGATTTGATTACGCGCAAGTGTTTTCCACATTGCAGCGTTTGACAAATTTTGGTAGCGTGATTTTACCTCGCAGGACCGAACGACAACTGAGATGAGCGAGCCGGCTCAACTTGTTCCTGATAGATAATTCCCAATCAAGTTCATCAAATTTCACTCAGATTTGATTTCTTTGTTTTCAAGAGCAGTTGCCACTTAGACTTGTGTTGCGGAATCCCGCAACTTTAGCCTTAGCAATCTGAGTGTGTAGGGACCTCTGGGAATTGATGTTCCCAGAAAGTGGGTGAGACCCGACAATGGATGGCGAGGATGGACACCCTGACTCACCACTTTGTTCTAAAGACTAGTCGCACTAAAAACTGTTATTGGCAGCAGCAGAGAAGTGTATGAATTTTCTGGCTTCGATACAGGGCTCACTACACAGCTGTCAAGTCGAATGGCCGCGTGCCCCCACCTAACGCTGTGACCGTTGGTGTACAGTTTAGTTGTGTGTGCACCTCTGTGCCAACATGGCAGTTGAAACAGTCACACTGTGCCCAATAAACACGCACATTGAGCGATATACGGCGGGTGGCAGACCATATCCACATCCATGTTTATCACAGTTAAATGTCCAGGTTTGTTCACCCATTTTCCAACGCACAGCTTGACGACCCGCCCATTTCTGATTTTATGGCCGCTCCTGGGTTGCTGCAGTTATTCAACAGTGGTTTGGAGATTATGTTTTCAGTGGATATTTTCCCCCCTACTATCGGCCTCTCCCCCCTTTTCCCTCTACCACATCTAGTTTCTGGTTCGCTACTGGGCGTGCGCGGTTTGTTTTCTTTGTTTGTTGTCTGCTACATACTACTCTGGCCTTACTACTGGGAGCAAGGACTCTACTAGGGTTTATTCCTGGCCTTACTACTAGGAGCAAGGAGTCCTACTAGGGGTGGCTCCTGGCCTTACTATTTTTTTAATTGTCGCCGAAAGAAGGGAAGTGTATATAATCCTTTTTGCCTTTACGGAAAATAGATGAAATATGATCCCATCGGACATTGACTGAAGCTATCATACCACGAGCCAGGGCGCGCAATATGGCTCACAACGTTGCCTCTTTTCAGAGCTACCCTGGGTGGATGGGTTTGTGACAGTGCCGTCGTTAGTGGGTCACAGGCGGACCCGGAGCAGTGTCCCCCATCTTAGAGATGATGAGCTCATAAACCTGAACCCTGATTACTCCCAAACCCCGTTTGCCAGCCAAACTCCTTAAAATCAAGTCCCTGGGTGTTCACGGCTGGATCAAGTTGAGCAACCCGCTCAAATTGGTACAACTCTGATTGGACTCGGACGCATTCGGGAATGGATTTGGCGGTAATGGTCGAGTTGGCCAACTGCGATCGAAAGAACAAGAGTTCTGTCTGGGTCTTGATGGAAAACTCCCTGGCCAACAATCTAAGGCACTCAAATCCACAGCAGCGATCGAACCCTTTCCCTTCCTCAGAGTTCCGGATCACCAAAGTCGCCTTAGGATGGTGCTTGAAGCACATTTTCAAAATGGAGAGGAGTCTCACAGATCTGGTTGTCTGATTGGCACTGAGTCGATGGCCATAAGGGCTCTTGTTCTTTGACACCCGAAAGGATTTCAGCAGGGTTTGCATTGGATCCTAGACCAGTCCAACTTGCCAGACTTCCATTCCATGAACCCCACTACCTCACTAGGTCGAGATTTCCACTCTTGGTGGTTCGGGGTTGGGATCGGTGGCGTCCACTTCTCCGATCGTTTGAACGGGTTCTGGTCGTTATCGACATGTGCTGTGGAGCCGTGTGGGGGTACCTACCGAAACAGGCATTGGAATAATGCTGTGTGGCTGGCCCTGGAGGGGGCGGCGTTGTTTGACCTGCGCCTGGACCTGCAAACAACTGATTATTCTGGTCTGGACTTGCTGGCATACTTGCGGGGAACGGCCTATCAGGGATTCCTGCGGCTTGTTGCCTTGCAATGGATCGAGTGGCATTGGTCCGGACTGCAAACCCTGATTTGAACGTTGCTGTATTGGTGTACTCGGGATATCTACTTCGGGGTATGTCGCCTGGCTAGGCTGTGCGAATCGGCTTTCTGTGGCCTGTGGGAAAGGTGGCGCAACATTCGGGACAGCGGTCGATGGTGATGGGGCAACTTGTGGATTCGGTGGCGCAGGTATTTGAGATGGATTCGAGCGTGCGGCGCCTGAACCATAAGCACTTGTTGAAGCAAAGGTCCCAAGCTACTCGAAGTACTGGTTAGGTGGGAAGCCTGGTCTTCTAAGCTTTGCAATTTTCTTTGGCTGGCGCTCCCGCCCGACCGAGAGTCTTGAGGCTGACGTCTTGCCTCAGAGCGCTCTCAAGCTCGCGCAGATCTCGTGCCATTTCCAGCTTCCGACACGACATGGCTATCGCTACGGATACAGGGCCACGTGAACGCGCGGAAACAACTCAAGCCTACTACGCTCCTTTACAGGAGCTCCGCTACCATATGAAAATTCACGCGAGCTCACAGACAAAAGAAAACCAAAGTTGAAAACTTGGTACACTTCTTGATTTGTCGATGTTCGAACTCTTCGAATCGATTCCGTCGGCCTGCCCTCCCACGCGCCCCAGTGCAGTCTGTTTTGCTCGCACTTGAGCCACAGTACGTGGCACGACGGTCAACTTCGAACTCCGGCCAAAAGCAATGACCATGGTTGGGATTGGTCATTGCAGCTCTCAGGTCCGCTAGCCTTGGGCGAAGACTAAGCCCATCGCCCGTTGACTCTGGTCTTGGGCGGTGACTAAGGCCATCGCCCGTTGACTCTGGTTCACTTTATCAATTTGTGCGTGTCATCCGCGCTGCAAATACACTCGAGCTCCCACATGAGTTGTGACTGTTTTAAGGAGAGGTGGGTGGGAACCTTCTCTAGGTCGAGGGGCCATGGTTGAAGGCGACCGGGCCCACCTGCCCAGCTACGTTTCCGGAAGGTCTATTCTACCAGTCAGCGTGCTGCCCAAGTGCAGCAGCGCGCGAACCCTCCTCCTTCCTTGCTCCCTTTTGTATTTGCTTAGTCTTACAGGTGCATGGCTGCTTTTGCTGGCTTGGCCTGGGAGGGTTCGAAGGCTTACAGAACGAGGAGGTCATGCGGAAGAACTGGAGCATGGTTCTCTCAACAAAGATGACGGAGATGTGTCATGAGCGTGACTGTTGAGCAAGGAGAGGAGGCTGTATGCCGCCGGAAGCAGTGGCAGCAGCAGTGGCTCAAGTGGGGTGACGGTTTGTAGACTCTGCTGGACTTTCGGCTTGGCCTAGAATGGAAATGGAGAAGAGCAGCGACGTAGCGTATGGCGGAAGTGATTTATGAGTTGCGCCTGCTGAAATGGGGGCTACAGCGTCGCTTCCATACCATGGTCTGTGCTGTGTGACTGTGACTCCTCAAGGCTCAAGGGACCTACTTAAAGACAGCTTGCGTGATAGTCACTCTTTCCCCCCCATGCCTGACAGACCATGTTTGCGCAAGAAAGGCATTGTAGAGAGATGTGCGCGCGGATGAGACAAGCGTGCGTGTGGATGGGGTTTGTGCATGAGCACCGTGTGCGCGAATGAGGTGCTGCTCATATTTGGCGCGCAGGTGTTTTTTGTTTCTTCGCGCCAAGAACTTGACCCGCCTGTAAGTGTATACAATAAAGCAGAAACACACGAGTTGGAAATCAGAACTGCAGCTCACGGGTGTTGGCCCCGTTGAGGGCCCGTTGGCATGTTGCCCGTTGGCGCGCGCCCGTTGGGGTCGTCGGGCCCATGTTTGGCCCCAGTAGGGAAACCTCTCCAGATTCCTAAATGGCAATTGTTTAGTAAAGTTTATATAGTAGTTTTTTGTCGCTTTGCCAGCATCGTCACAGGCCCACTGTTCGACCACCTTGGCTTGCAGGCGCCAACTCATGTCGTTCATGTGTCCACATTTTGTGAAGGAAAGCGCAGACATGTTATTTTCATTATGCTTTGTAAAGAAAGTTTTCGGCAGGTGACGATGGGCGCCGCGGAACTCGGGGAGCAGCAGACTTTGATTTCTTTGTTGCCAAGTTTTGAAAGCTGGTTATGGGTCACGGACGGTCCTTTATGGTCCCGTGGGTTTTGCCGGCCTTAACTTGTCCAAGGTTTTTGCAACAAGATCGCCTCACCGCGTAAATCCAAGGAATGTGGTCACGAGACATGATCAACAGACGGTAGAGACTGGAGGTTCTCCGAAGGGTTCAACAGGTTGTGTTCAGCTCGGATAGTCTATGTTCGCGCTGCCATCGGTGAGAAGCTTGCGCGCTGATGTTTGAATGGCTATCTTAGGCATCAAGTTGTTCGCGCGTATTGAGTCTTTGCAAAGGCTCTCAATGATGAGCTTTATGTGGGGCACGCGTGCAAGCTGCTTGTAATTCTGTTGTTATGGTTCTCAAGCGCGCGCGAGAGAAGCATGTGGATGCGCTCGAAACCCTATGTCTTGCCACGGAAGATTGAGTTGGCGCGTTATATATGGTTAAAAGCAGTGTTCCCATGGGTGTCCGAAATGAGGTCCGCGGTGAGTCGCGTGGTTTGTGTTTTGTTCATAACGTTTGGACGGTGCACTGAGGCCGCTCGCTCTTGAAGCGAAAGAGGGCCAGTGCATCCGCAACGCTATCTAGACCAGCCTTTTGTTGAGTCTATTCCGATGACAATGTTGTGAAACCGGTGATATTGTTGTGAAACCGATGACAATGTTGTGAAACCAATGATCATATTATGAAACCGATGATCGTGTTAAGAGGCGGATGAGAAGTGCTGCCCCATTTCCCCCTTCCCCGCGCCCCCCCGCCCCAATTTCAACACATTGTCATTTGATGACAATGTTGTGAAACCGATGAAATGCTGTGAAACTGATGATAATGTTGTGAAACCGATGACAACTGCGGGGATCATGTTATGAAACTGATGACAATGTTGTGATATCGATGATCATGTTGTGATACCGATGATAATGTTGTGACACCGATGACAATGTTGTGAAGCCAAAAAAAAGTATTGTGAACCGAATGATAATGTTGTGAGCCGGTGACAATGATTGGAAACCGATGACAATGTTGTGAAACCGATGACAATGTTGTTGGGAAACCGATGATCATGCTTTGAAACAATGGAAACCGATGATCATGCTATGAAACCGATGATCATGTTGTGATACCCATGATCATGCTGTGATACCAATGATAATGCTATGAAGATGATACCTTCCCGGAGAACCCCCCGTCTCTTGGGCCAACAGACCATTTGAATTTCTGCGCGTTTTTAAAGAAACACAGTTGCATTCTCTTGCCATGTAAGGTCCAAACCCACTTGGGTTGACCCTTTGCCGATTGGATTATGTGGACCATGTACGCCAAAGTTCTGCACCGGAAAGTTCGCATATGTTTTGGACGCATTCTTCCAATCTTGGCTCGATGTCAGGATGCAGCAACTGTTTATGTAAGTGGTGTCGATGTGATAGATGGATCAGCAGTGCCTGGTACAGAGAACCGATTCGCGTTCTATTTTGAGGTTTTGCGTGTCATTTTTGTTTGCGCTGTGCTGTATTTGCTAAATGTTCCCAAGATCGCACTGTGAGGTTGGACATAAAACCATACCATCCAGTTGACTCAGTTGCAAAAACGGAGGACCCATTCTCTTGCAGCAGATTGCTGATGAGTTGTGAGCACACGCATGTGCAAGTTGTTTTTTGTTTCTGTTCTTGTTTGTTTGCTTGGATGTTTGCATGTGCTGCAGCGCTTACGATCAAGCTTTTGGCCTTGTTGCCCTACTCACAATTCATGCCCAATGGTTTTGCACGGTCTATTCTGTCAAGCACTGATGTTGCATGGATACCACTTTGCATTCATCGTTGTAAACAACAACACAATTGGATCTTGGCCTTATTTAGGTGACCCAGGACGAAATGCTAACCACAGACTTGGAGCGTCTCTTGTAAATGGGGGATCGCAGACATTTGACGCTGCTTGCTAAAACACATTGTTGAGTGGTTGCGCAGCAAAATTGAGAACGTGGTTTACAATTGTTTGCAACGTTTTAGTACCTCCAAAATTACACCATGAATTGAAGACATTCCTGCTCAAAGCTAGTTAGTGGAGATGGAAGGAGCTAGCAATGGCCGGCATGACTATGGCACCAAATGGCCAGCCTATGCTTTGGCTTCGTCTGCCAGGCCTGAGACCAGATTTGCTGTGGGCAGCTGTATTGAGGAGACACGGAATTTCATAGAGATTCTTGAGCTCAACGACGGCAACTTGGAATGCGTGGCGGAAACGGAACATGCATTCCCTCCAACGAAGTTGTTGTGGAGGCCAGACAATGGTTGTGATGGCGGCAGGCAAGACTTGCTCGCTTCCTCCACGACTACACTCAATCTTTGGAAGGTTGAAGATGGGCAAATGAAATGTGTTGGAAAGCTGGCAAACACCAGAGCACAGAAGCAATCAATGAATTTACCTCCTTTGACTTCTTTTGATTGGAGTAGCATCAGTCACCACAAGCTTGCGGCCTCGTCGGTGGATACAACCTGTACAATTTGGAATCTGGAGAAGCAAAAGATCGAAACACAGCTGATTGCTCACGACAAGGCGGTGTACGACATTGCATTCTCCCATGTCGATAGCCTTTTTGCATCAGTTGGGGCAGATGGTTCACTCAGGATTTTTGACCAAAGGAACTTGGATCACTCAACCATTGTATATGAGTCTTCACCACCATCGCCCTTGTTGAGGCTTGCATGGAACAAGAGCAACACCAATCATATTGCTACGATTGCGATGGATGCTCCTGGAGTGATATTAATTGACATCCGAAGACCATCTGTAGCACTTGCAGCTCTTTCTTATCATGATTCCTGTGTCAATTCAATTGCTTGGGCTCCCCACTCACGCAATCATCTTTTGTGCGGGACAGACGATGGTTTCGGAATCATTTGGGACGTTGCAGAAGCTATTCCATCCAAGCTCGACACGCCATTGCTGGCCTATGACTGCGACAGTGAAGTGTACCAAGCCCAGTGGCCTGCATCACAACCTGACTATGTTGCACTTGGCATGGCACATCAGATCAGACTACTCCAAGTTTGATCAAACAACTTGTTGCAAGGACGAAGGTGTCTGTAGATTGCAGTTTCACCATGCTGCCAGCAAGCAGAAAAGGACGTGTATCTATTTTTAACAAATCTGCAAGTCTTATGCACAAATTCGCTGCCTTTGGCCCATCAATGGCATGCTGACAGATGTGTGCTCGTACCTCAACGACTTGAGTGAAATGAGTTTAAGCACACCTGCTAGTTGGATTCGCATGTGCACTCTGGCAATACATAGGTTATCAGCTAGATACCTGAGAAGTTTTGACAAGCTATATATTATATATAATGACGCGTGCGACTATAAAGCCAAAGTTCTTGCCAGGATTTGCGATTTGCCAATTGGCTGCCAGAGCCACGAGCTTCTGCTGAAGTGACCTGGAGCGAGGCACTCAAGGAATTGGACTCGGTCCTCAGACTTAAGTTTTTCACACCAGATTTAGGTTTGGGCACTCCAAATCCACCTACGCATGCCATGAGTTGCCTAGCATACACACTCGAGGTGGTCAAGCTCTTGATGAACTTCTTAGCTTGCAGAAGCTATGCCAGTGCGCCTTGAACAGAGAAAAAGCAACGTTGGTATGTTCACTTAGTCCAACTTACCAAAACTTATGGACCTTCGGACTTGTCAAGAGGAGTCTTTGGTGACAGGTTTTATCCCGACTCTCGTGATCAATGCTTAGAGGAGTTGCTTCTGTCTTTGTGGGATATATCAAGCTCGCACCTCCAAGATTCCTCACTGAAGAGGAGGATGATGCTTTGCTGCTTGATGCTCGGATACAAGGTCATTGCAGCTGTAGCAATCACAAAGAAACTGCCGTGGGTTTAGTCAAATGTCCTCTCCTTATTCCAATAGACAGCGACATTTGAATTACAGTTGGTGACGCCCACCGGCAAGAGGGAATGGAGTTCTAGTGTTTTCTGAGCTTTGTTCACTTTGTTCACTGCACTGTCTGGTGCTACTCTTCGCTTTGGTTTTACATCGGCTTCAGTCTGGAGAGCACATCATCACTGCATTAGACAGCACTGTTTGGGCAGCTGTGGTTCACTGTTGCCTGCATTAAATCCTGGCCTGCACGTTGCCTAGGGCACGTTTAAGTGCGGGTCATGTATTCATGGACGGCCCAAACATGGAACATGCTTTCCAGCTTATGCAAGAAACAGGTATATCGTGTTGGCTATTTCACAGACCTGCAGCCAGCCTAGCCCTATATAGCTTGTAAGTGAAATTCATGCGCCACGGCTCTTAGATACTTTGTGCACAGCTTCTGTAATGTTTTTATCACAAAGTCTCCCCACTTCAAAAAGGAGACGTTGGGTTGCTCACGCCTGAGGTTTTTGCGCACTTCAATCGAGGAAGTGATAGGTGGGCTTACGAATGGGTATGCAACCACTGTGCTATAAAATAGGGCAAAGCCTGGAGGCCTGCAAAGACATTCCTTGCAGCTTTTCTTGCATTGCTTATAGGGCTTATAGCTTGATATGTGGCCCAAACCATTCAAACATGAGTTTGTCGTTTTTTTGCTAGTGCAGGTTTGGATCCGCGCCCGCATGGTTCCTCAGAGAAAAGCTTATGAACACAAAGGTGCCGCTTTTCATCTAAGGCCGCAATCACGGCAGTCCAAGAAAGAGAACTCAAACTATTGGGTGTGTCTGCCATGTCACAAAAGGGCAACCTAAGTTCTCCTTTCTCCAGCGTTTGATTTCGTGCATTTAAGTAATGATTTTAGATCCCCCTCCCCCGTTCGACTCCATTTTGCCGCTTTGTGGTTTGGGGCTTAGTATGCCAGTCTCTGTTAGCACTCGATCACTACTGCCTTCGAATATGAGAAGTCCCATCTCCATCTGCGCAACCCTCCCCAGAGTGTGAGCGTGAGAGTGAGAGTGAGTGTGAGCGTGTGTGAGTGTGAGGGTGAGTGAGAGCGAGAGGTGAGCATCTGAGAGCGCTTTGCCTGCCACGAAATCTGCGCATCGAGGTTCACAAAGTGCTGTGCCTGCCACGAAATCTGCGCATCGAGGTTCACCAAGTGCTGTACCTGCCATGAAATCTGCACTTCCAGGTTGACCAAGTGCTGTACCTGACGAAATCTGCAAACGAGCCACATGTCGAAAAGCTATGACTCACTGCACTTGTCACGGAATCAGAGCGCCTCGACGATCACCACCATGTCCAAAGTGCTGTGCCTGCCACGAAATCTGCACTTCGAAGTAAAGCCGCTCCGATCCCTTGCGCCTGTCACTAAAAGTCGACTTTGGACCACCAAAACACGAGGTTTCCCTTGGGCCTGCCACGAAAAGTGACCACCATGCGCGAAAATGCGCACGGCGCTACAACAAGAGCGCAGTCGCTTGAAGCGCCCGGCCAGATTGCCTGCGTAGTCGATATGCGCTTCGAGGATTTCGAGAGGCATGAATGTATATAGTGTAAATAGCAGTGAATTAGCCGTTGACGTCCGCGTGGAACAGCGCTCTAAGCACAGCTGCTGAACTACTACCGCGGGAACCCCTAAGTCCTAAGTGTGTCCACACTGTTTGGGGACAAAACACTGTGAAACACAGCATTTCCTATCCGAAAATGCACCCTAGCTAACGCTAGATTAATCCTCCAGGCTCCAGAACATTCTTCCGGTTTACGCGATATACCTCCACAACGCCTTCGCACCTTCGGTGCGGGCGGATTTTTGAACAAGGCCTTTACTAACCATCATCACGCGGGTGCTGGTGCGGGTGCTGCTGCTGCTGCTCCTGCTGCTGGATCGGCGTTTTGTGTGGGCGAGCTGGGTGCTGGCTGGCGCTGGTGCCGGTGATGGATCGGGGTTTTGCGCTGATCGACTGTGTCTGGGGACTTTGCATCGTTTCTCTTTGTGGATGGCATGGTGTCGCGCCAGGGACGACGTCGTGTCACGCCAGGGATGGAATCATGTCACGCCTGTGACGATATGGTGACGTTTCGTTTTGCCCGCTTGTTTTTGCTAGATCGGGTCTTGCTGCCGGGGGCTATGAGCTTTTTCCCCATACACCCGCTATCTGGTGTCTATGCCGGTGCCATTTTGAGAAATTCTTGGAGTTGTGCCAGGTCATGGATTTTGATAGCCCTTGCCTTTGCGCGACGCTTCGCTTTGACTTGTCACTTGATGCAGATCTTGCAAGAGGACTTTAGATGCAACCAAGCCAGCAGATGCGCTCTAGGTTTGCGCGCAAGCATAGGCGGCAGACAACATTCCAATTAAGACTCGGACCATCGACGCAAAATGCCTTTGTTGAGAGAGGGACACAAACTGTAGACGTTGGTGCTCATAAGGCTTGAGTGTGGTCTTTCGCTCTGAAGGCGCAGTTCTGTTTTTGGACGCTTTGGATGATGGAACATTCCTTTGAGAGTTTCTTGCAGTTGCTGTTGAGGCCCAAAGTTTCAGGCAAGGACGACAGAGCTTGCGCACGCTCCTTTTTGGATTTGTTGGAGCGCCGACTTTTGAGGTTGTGCGAGTACAAAGCGGGGAGCGCCAAAGATTGTCAAAGGAGTGGCTGCAGGAGAGAATCAAGGGGCTTGGCTTGAATGTTGTGTAGTAGTAGTAGTAGTAGAAGAAAAAGACGAAGAAGTAGAAGTAGAAGTGGAAGTAGAAGTAGAGGTAGAAGTAGAAGTAGTAGTAGTAGTAGTAGTAGTGGTGGTCGTGGTCGTGGTCGTGGTCGTGGTCATGGTCGTGGTCGTGGTCGTGGTCGTGGTCGTGGTCGTGGTCGTGGTC
>CAXAMN010028217.1:197755-210960 GCA_963970005.1 Durusdinium trenchii | reverse complement strand
GTCGTGGTCGTGGTCGTGGTCGTGGTCGTGGTCGTGGTCGTGGTCGTGGTCGTGGTCGTGGTCGTGGTCGTGGTCGTCGTCGTCGTCGTCGGTGTCGTCGTCGTCGATGTCGTCGTCGTCGTCGTCGTGATAGTAGTAGTAGTAGTAGTAGTAGCAGGAGTAGTAGAAGTAGTAGTAGTAGTAGTAGTAGTAGTGATAGAAGTAGTAGTAGTCGTCGTAGTAGTAGTAGTAGTGGTAGGTGTAGTAGTAGTAGTAGTAGTGGTAGTGGTGGTAGTAGTAGTAGTAGTGGTAGTAGTAGTAGTAGTAGTAGGAGTAGTAGTAGTAGTAGTAGGAGTAGTAGTAGTAGTAGAAGAAGAAGAAGAGGTAGTAGCAGTAGGAGTAGTGGCAGCAGCAGCAGCAGGAGGAGGAGGAGTAGCAGTAGTAGCAGTAGTAGCAGTAGCAGTAGCAGCAGCAGCAGCAGCAGCAGGAGTAGTAGTAGTAGTAGTAGTAGTAGTACCAGTAGTAGCAGTAGTAGTAGTAGTAGTAGGGGTAGGAGTATAGGAGTAGGAGTAGTAGTTGTTGTCGTAGTCGTAGTCGTGGTCGTCGTAGTAGTCGTAGTCGTGGTCGTCGTCGTAGTAGTAGTCGTCGTCGTAGTAGTAGTATAGTAGTCGTCGTCGTGGTGGTGGTGGTAGTGGTGGTGGTGGTGGTAGTAGTAGGTTAGTAGTAGGGTAGTAGGTTAGTAGTAGGTTAGTAGTAGTTTAGTAGTAGGTTTCAGTAGTAGTAGTAGTAGTAGTTGTTGTTGTTGTTGTTGTTGTTGTTGTAGTTGTAGTTGTTAGTAGTAGTGGTAGTAGTAGTAGTAGTAGTAGGAGTAGCAGTAGTAGTAGTAGAAGAAGAACCAACAAGGAGGAAAATCTTGACCGACTCCATTCGCCCTCCCTCAGTTATGTATATGGCTGGGTTACCCACTTGCGGATTTTTCTGGTGCTGTCTCTGTGTTGATTCTTGGGGTTGATCCTTGATAAATCGATTTTCGACCAAAGCGCCTCCCACCAAGCTGACTGGCTGCTCACGCTCTCAAGCCCATGTGTGGTCGGTGAGTGGAGGGCCGTGTGCACACAGCCCCGGGCTGCCCTGATTCAGCTGCAGCAGTACCGAGAACCATGGCAGATGCACACAAGTCTCCCAAACTCGTGTCCAGTCAAGCTGCCACCTGCGAACAAGTTTATCGCCTGCGGTGAATGTGGTTTTCATGCCAGCTATGATGTGTGGACCATTACTCCAACAAGGCTTGCAGACACATATTTTCCCATGGATCTTTGCAAAAACCAGCATTGGAAGGGTAAAAGGAAACCGTTGATCAACTTCCTGCGCTGTGCTGGCAATTTCAACTGCGCGTCGCCCTGCTTGTCATATCCCTGTTGCAGCAGAACAAAGATCAAAGGAGCAAACTGCCCCCGCAATTGCAAAACGGCCCGCAGCCCGCTGTGCCACAGCAATGTACATCTTGCCAGCAAGTGCTTCCCAAGTTGTGAAGCCCCAACTCGAAGCCAATGTGATCGACGCCAGGAAATTCGCCGCTACCCCCATGACAACGCCAAAGTTACAATAACAACTGGATGACAGACAGCGGTGCCGAGAGCAAGCGCCACCACTTTTGTCCATTTTTGGGAGCTGATGTCCAGGCCAATTGAAAAACTATGCCCGAGGATCATGCTGCTGCAAAGGAGCTAACTGGCTCTGTTGTTGTTGTTGTCGTCGTCGTCGTCGTCGACTGGCTCGTTGTCTCTTTGAACGACAAAACACACATGTTTGTTCTCATGTGTGGACCGCAAGGTGTAGTGCTCTGGTTGACTTCCTCCAGTGTCAGGGCTCACTCCACACGCTCGACTCAATGCCGTGGCGTCACAAAAACTCTAAAGTCTTGCGTGTCAGATTTGGCATGTGCTCATCGCCCATAGGAGCTCCGCTACCGATTGAAAACGCCCCATGCGGGTCAGACCACGTGTTCAAAGTGAGAATTAAGTGGGCTCCCGCAAGGGAAAGGCTGGCTTGTGGCGTTACGCTTTTGTCCTGCTATCAGAGACCAGGGCGTCACTTTGAAGCCCTGTTCATTTTGGAGATCGTTTTGTTGGATAAGTTTGGGAAAGCGTAGGACATCTTGATTGCTTTTTGCTACCATTCATTTTTGGGTGAGCTTGCCTGTCTTAGAGACGCTTCATGTTTGGCTGAAGCCACGGGGAAATGGCCAACAAGATGGTGACAAGTTTGCGCAAGGCTCTTTTTTCGAGCCACCGTGCCATTTGCTCTCGCTTTTCTCGTGAACTCGAGTTCCGTGACTTTACGCGTCCGAGCTCGATGTGCCCAGTATCTTGGCAGGTTGAGCAAGGCTCAAGAATTGTTGTGGAATGGCTTCATCAATGTGCCTGTTGCATGCCACTTGTGCGATACCATATGCCGTCTTCCCGTACTATGGGGACTGTGCCAACTCACCAATGTGCTGCCCTGATGAATGGTGGTCTTTCGCTGACGTATCATCAGCAAAAGCTTTCTAGAGCTGGTTTGTGATGTGCGGAGCTTGTTGACCTCATGAACCATGACCAAGATAAGGCGGTGCCGATTGCAGCACGCGGTAGAAGGTTGAGCAGAACCCTCCATGTCAATGACATGTCGCACCACGTTTCTCTGCTATCATACAAAGGCTGAGGAAAGGTAAACCAGAAGGTGGTGTCCTGTCTCCCCGACTTGTCTCCCTACTTGTCTCTTCTAAGAGAACATGCTCAACTCAGCTTTTAACACCCAGGAGCTGAAAGCACAGCTGGAAACGCATTCTGCCTTGCCCCTAAAGATTCGAAAGTGTCAATAGAGCTTTCAGAGCGTGTTATGTCAGACTGCTCAAACTGGCTTTGATCTGACTTAGGTAGGTGAGGCAGCAAACTTGGGACTTTGACAAACAAGTTTTGAAGAAAAAGGACCTCATTGACTTGATTCGCTAGCGTTTGTGCATGCCGGCAAGCGGTCTTGTGCATTGCTTGTCGCTAATGCTCTTGCGGACAACTGCTTAGATGCCAAAACCTAAAGTGCTTGAGCTTCGATTGAAGACCAAACGATGCCCTGTGTTTTCAGTTTAGCATTGGACATGTTTGTATTGTGGCTCATCTAACAACCTCAGTTTGATATTGACATTTTCAATTTCTCAAGCCTGGAAGGGGGTACATGAACACTGTAGGCTCAGTGAGTGCTAAACCCCCTACTTGTGTTCAGTGACCAGCTAGGTTTCCTTTATCTCGTTTTCTCAGTTTTGTCACAAGTTGCGAACGGAACTGTGTTGAAACTATTGACCCTGTGGGGTCTATTCACTGGCAAAGACTCTGGCATTCATTGAGAGCAGCTAGGGCCTCAGAAAGCGACATTCTGAGTTTAAAGACGCACGATGTCCTGGCAGGGGATGTTCCGCTCTGCATGAGGCTTAGACTAGTTAGTTATTTGTTCAAAGCAAGCAAAGGTTACGCTGCTGATGCTTGGAAAGCAAACAGGTTTTGCACCTTGCACGCCCCAAGAGACAGGTTCCCAGGCGCATTGGTTTATGTTCAGTATCATTGAAATCACATTGATTACAAGGTTTTGTGTGACGCTGCTTCCAGTCTAGATCATGCTAGCATAGGTTTATATATATATATGCAAGAGTCATGAGAACTCTTAGGTACTCATCCACGTATGTATGTGGATTCCGTAAGACTTTTGGAGCAAAGGCCCTTAGAGTGAGGAAAAGGATCGCACTGCCATCCCATCTTCGATTTCGATTCGGCATCCGCTTTGTTTGACTTGAGTTGTTGCGGCTACCGTGCATGGTAGCGGAGCCTCTGCCAGGAGGCTCCATAGATTCAGGGACCTACATCTTCAATTGCCAGGCCATTGAAGAGTTCAAGACGGTAGCATGGAGAAAGGCATTTCTCAGATAGAACGTACAAGAGAAGGTGTACCATGCTGGGATGGCAATGCAGCCACCTTTCAAGAGTTTGCTGAGATGGCTGGACACTGGGAACAGTCAGTTGCTAGACACAAGAGGTATCTATGTGGACCCAAATTACAAGCAGAGTTGACAGGCACAGCAAGACGTTTTGTGATGTCCATGAAGCCCGGGTGGATTTCACTTGAAGGTGGAGTTGACCGACTATTGAACCATCTCAGACAACACCTGGGACAACCACAGCTGACAGAGATGTCCGAGTACATGCAGAAGTATTTCAAGCAGACCAAGCGTCGCAAGCATGAGGCTATGAACGACTATATTACTCGGAAGTCAGAAGTGTATTCCAGGACTTGTCAGACACTTGAAAGAGTCCAGCATCGTTACACACCCGGGGGAAGCCAGTGGGGAACCGGAAGTGCTCCCTGGGATGATAACAGTACAACAGGACAGATGGAACATGAAGCTCGAGAAGAAGATGATCGTTACTATGACGCAGAGGAGGCTGATGAAGATTCAGCAGACCATGGTGAGCAGTGGAACTGGGGTGACCAATCATGGTGGCAATCAGGGGATTGGGAGCATCATGACTGGCAGTGTTCAAACTGGTCACGTACAAGAGGGAATGCATCCCATTCAGCCAGGAAGTCCACTTCCTGGAAGTATGAGACCGTCGAGCTGCTTCCATCCTTTGTCCAAGGTTGGTTTCTTCTGCAAGACGCAGGTCTTGAAGTACATGAACGGAACCTCATCATGACGGCGCTGAAAGATGATTTTTCTGTGGAGAGAGTTGCGCAGGAACTTCGCAGTCAGTGGCCCGACCACGAGCTCAAGAACAAGGACCATCATGGAAGAGCCTCAGCCTGGGCAGCAGAAGACCGCTCAGATGCTGATCCCGAGGATGACAAGATCAACCTCTGCATGTTGGTACATGAGGGAACTCACGGAAGAAGCCGAGGAGAATGCCCAGGAAGCCCTGGCTATGATCGAGAAGGGCAGACGCACCTTGAAGGAAGCCAGAGCAAAGCAGCACCAAGTCAAGATGAACCGCCAGTACTATCGCATGAGCCCACCGAAGAACCCGAACTGGCGAGCAGACAAACAGAATTCTTCTGTCAATTGTCTCAAGTGTGGATCCGCTGGCCATCGAACAGCTCAATGCCCCAAGAAGAGCTCAGGGCATGCGAATGAAGTGCATCAGGAGACCGCTCCTTTTGTGTGTTTCACTGAGTCTTTAGACAGTGAGGGCACAAATTCAGCTCATGTGGTCGCTTCCGGATTGACATCCGAGCAGGCCATGTTGCAGGGTAAGGTGATCCTAGATGGCGGCGCCACACGCACCTTAGGCAGTGTAAAGGCTCTTGAGCAAGTCATGGATTTGAACCAGAAGTCAAGGGGTGATTCTGGTATCAAGTGTGTTGACAGTGAGCAGCGACCCATTCTTGGTTTTGGGAACAGCAGCGTGGACCGTTGCCTCAGCACTGCCTGGTTGAAGGTGCTTGCAAATGGTCGAGAGGGTGAGCTCAAGGTTCACACCCTCGACCGAGGGGCCAGACCAATCCTTTTTTCAATTGAGACACTCCGTAGTTTAGGAGCTGTGATAGATTTCAAAGAAGATCTGGTGGTGTTTCGGGGTTTGGATGCGACCAAGATCATATCCCTGGAACGCTCCAGTACAGGCCACCAGCCGCTGCCCTTAGCGGAAGACTGGTACTCCAATGCCAAAAAGGCAACCCTGACCTCGCCGCGTAGCTCAACGAGTCATGAGGAAGAGACGAGTCCTAAAGTGGCCCCATGTCGCAGAGTGAGGAGAGCCCAGTGCTGTTAAATCCAAAGCGGTTGAGCCAGGTGGTCCAACAGGGGGTTCACGGCCGCTGCAAAGTATTCCTGAGCAGGGCAAGGAGCCAGTCCCCAGCCTTCGTGAGTTCGCCCGAGAGCGGAAGGAAGGTCAGAGATTTGGGCTTAGGAAGCAGCAGTGAAGGTGAATGTCTTCAAGAGGAGAGTCTTTTTGAGAGTGATCGTATCGAGCGTGTTGATGATTTAGGTAGCCGGCGTGTGTTGTTTCTGGTGTGAGCGGTAGGCATGTTGTTTTTGATGTTGTTGAAGAAACGATCAAACCTCTGGACAAACATACCACGTACCGTACTGACCATGCACCACACATTGAACAACCACATACCACAGCCACTCACCGTGATCAAGCAAGTTGGATCCAGACCGGACCTCAGGCAGTCACCCAGCATGGCTCTGAATCGAGGGGAGATCCTCATGGAGCTCATAAGCATGGGCGAGTTGCCTCCCAAGTCATGGACCAACGCGGAGATGCAGGTGCGGATGGAAGAGCTCAGAAAGGCTCATTCATGGGTTGACTCCGAACCCAAAGATCAAGGAGAAGACCCCCCTGCGCCAGCTGATGATCAAGCTCAATGCCGCGGCCGCGCGGAAGAGCGACTTGGCAGCTTTCTGTCGAGACGAGCTGGGGAATTCTGGCGGCATACGAGCAGGCCCAGGCATCCCCGGAGGATGCCATGGGGTTCGGGAAACACTCATCCCTGACCTACCAGGAAGCCCTCCAGACGGACTACCAGTACGGCGCCTGGGCGATCGACGCCCTCCTAGAGAATCCGAGCCAGTGCGACCCGGCTTGTCAGGTTCGCCAAGTGGTTCGAGAAGGCCACGGAGGCCAAGATGGAGACTCCCAAGATCAAGCCCTTGAATGTGACTCGCGAGGAAGTGGTCCAGCAGGGCTACCTCCGAGCAGGACCCAAGGCCAAGACCAAGGCCGCAGTTCTGGAGCTGAAGAGCGAGATGAAGGATATGCGGGAGAGCCGCTCTCCGGAAATGCCTCGCAAGAAGGCAGCAGCCTCGGAGATTCCATCCTCCGAGTACTCCATCGTGAAGATGGAACCCAGTGGCCCGGGAGGCCAGCTTAGTTCTCCAGGCTCGGACCCTAGCATTCCAGCTGCACCTGGTAGGCCACCCAATGACCATGAGGGTTTGCGGTTGTCAAGAGG
Organism: Durusdinium trenchii; assembly: GCA_963970005.1. Lineage (NCBI taxonomy): Eukaryota > Dinophyceae > Suessiales > Symbiodiniaceae > Durusdinium > Durusdinium trenchii. Next base: position 204,000 of record CAXAMN010028217.1, on the reverse strand, counting down.
TGAATGCCAGTTTTTGGAACGTAGGTGTAATGAGCTGTTGCAGAACCATGTGGAAGATCTTAGACCCTCTGGTAGGTGCATATTACTGGAAGTTGCGCGCGGTTCCGAGAGTGTTTTGACTTCTACCATGCAGGAGTTGAGCCAAGACACCAATTCTGCTCAACGAGTTGCTGTGTGGAACGGTTTTGATATCACCACTAGTTCGGGCGTCAAAGGAATTCTTTCTGAGATTGAGTTGTTGAACCCGGAGCATGTTTGGATGTCACCAGATTGCGGACCATACAGCCAGACGCAGAACCCCAATCAGAGGACTGCAGAGCAACGATCAGCGCTCGAAGAAAAAGTCGGCGCGCACTAAAGCAGTATGTGGGGTGTGGGATCATCTTTGCCTTTTGTGTGCAACGAGGCACACATGTTTCATGGGAGCTTTCTGAGACTTGCCAAGCCTGGCGACTTCCCCTTCTTCAAAGGCTTCAGGCTAGGTATCAGGTGTACATGTCTGTGACTCGTGGTTGCCAGGTCAATCTCAGGGATGTTCACAAACAGTACATTTCTAAAGGTTGGAGAGTGATGACCACCCACAAGCTGTTGTCTGAACGGTTGGATTTGCCATGTCGGCGCCTCCCCCAAACTAAACATGTTCCGTGTGAAGGTTCGAATACCGCACGAACGGCCTTTTACACTCCGGAATTTGCGAAAAGAGTTTGTGAGGCCATTTTGGGACGAGGAAAGAACCACATGCTTTTGGCTGAACTTCAAGGACGTTTGGACCTTGGGGACATGTTTGGGAAGGGAACCATATGCATGTGTGGAGAAGGAAACCAACATGGAACTCAGATTGTTTGTGGACATTGTGTGCAACAGGAATCTTCATTTCAAGAAGGACTTGCCGAGGACACACGTAAGAAAGAAATAGGTGAACGTATGACCAAGGAGGAGATTCGTCGTCGTCTGTTTCTTTTACATTCCGCCACAGGACATGGACAGATCCGACACTTGATACAAACGTTGAAACGTAGGGGAGTTTCGAGAAACGTTTTGAAAGAGGCTGAGCAATTTAGATGCCCTGTTTGTGAAGAACGGAAAAGGCCTCAGCCCAGGAACATGTCTTCCCTGGAACCAATTCCCATGAGGTTTCAGGTGGTGAGTTGTGATGTTGGACACTGGTTTCATCCCACCACGAAAGAGAAGTGGCAGTTTGTTGTTTGTGTGGACGAGAGCTCACGTTTCAAGGTGGCACGATTTGTGGCTCAAGGGAAACACAAGCACATCTCGGCTGCGCAATTCATCAGTACATTCAAGGAATCGTGGATTGAATACTTTCAGGTTCCAAATACCCTCCGACTGGATCCAGACGGATCCTTCAGGAGTGCGGAACTGTCGGAGTTTTGTGACCAGAATCACATTTTTCTTGCCATCATTCCTTCAGAGGCACATTGGAAACTTGGAATTTGTGAACAGTCCATACAATCCATCAAACACATTCTTGAGCATTTGGTGTCAGCAGAACCGGAGATCACCGCTCAAGACGCATTGTCAGAGTCCATCAGAGTCCTCAACAATAAGGAATTGGTTAGAGGATTTTCGCCTGTGCAAATTATTCTGGGTCGTGCACCAGATGAGTGTGGAAGATTTTTCACTCCACTCAGGACAGTTCCCGCAGATTGTTTGACAGGATCACCAAAGTTGGACATGGAGAATTTTCACCAACGACGTCTGACGGCAGAAAAGGCATTTCTTGATTGGCAGGACAGACAACGTCTCAATCGAGCAGCACATTCTACACACCGGAGAGTGTTGAATTTTACAGCAGGCGATCTGGTTTACATTTGGCGGAAACAGTTGACAGGTGAAGATGCAAAACAAGACAAGATAGGACAGGGAAGGTTCATTGGACCAGCAAGAATTCTAGCAACCGAAAAGAAAAGACAGTTCAGTATGGCTTGTGAGAGGTCGACGATTGCTGAAATGTTGCCCAGAACAACTTCGACTTGCCACAGAACGAGAGACTATTCTTTTGGAACTACATGAGGACAAGCAATTGCCCAAGTGGGATTTTCTTCGAATAGCCGATGAGTTAGGTGGCAACGAATATGATGACATTACAGAGATACCTGATGAAGCAGAATGGAGACGGGCAGGCAACCCAGACCATTAGTGGCAGCCAACACATCGTCTACCAGAGAAAAGCAAGAGACCTCGAAGTGTGGATGAACAAGAACACATACCAGAAGGAACATCTTCCTCATCCAGACAGAGACTTCCATCAACCGATTCATGGGAGGAGATACCTTCTCCACGCCCGTCAACGGCGGGGAACCGGAATCGTAGCAGAAGTCGTGGACGTCAGGGCATTGCATCGGGTTTTCAAGCAGCACCACATTGGTCGACATTGATACAACAGTCATTCTTTGTGGATGAACAAGTTGCTGAAGACAAGAGTGCATGCCTGTTCACGATTGAGGTGGACATGCCTGGAACAAGACACCAGTCAGAACAAGCGATGACAGACTTTTGACAGCAATGAAGAGACGAGCCATTGAAGTTTCCGAAAAGAACATGTCCGAAGAAGAGAGAAAACAATTCAATGAAGCCAAGAATGTGGAGGTCAGCAACTTCCTTTCAGCCAAGGCATTCGAAGCCATAGCACAGACAGCAGGATTATCCCGCAGTCAGGCTGTGAAGATGCCCTGGATTCTGACATGGAAAGTCAAGCCGGATGGCACCAAGAAAGCGCAAGCGCGGGCAGTCTTGCAAGGCTACCAGGACCCTCGCTATGAAGAACGCGCTACACATTCCCCAACTACAACAAGACAGTCCAGGCAGAGTCAATTACAGATCAGTGCATCTATGGGCTTTCAGACCAAGAAGGGGGATGTCACAGGTGCTTTCTTGCAGTCCAGAGAGTACCCCGATGAACTCCTGTGCATTCCATGTCCGGAAATATGCGCCGCCATGGGGTTACCCCCAAACAGCTTGACGCGAGTCAAGAAAGCATGTAACGGACTGGTTGATGCACCGCTAGAATGGTATCGTTCAGTCAGCACATTCTTTGCACAGTTGGGACTCAAACGTACATGGTCAGATCCTTGTTGTTGGACATTACAGAAACAAGGAAAACTCCACGGAATCAGTACAGGTCATGTCGATGACTTTATGTTTTCTGGACATCCTGAGGACAAGGTTTGGCAAGCTGTGGAAAAGGCCATCAAAGCAGAATACCGCTGGACAGATTGGGAACAGGACAAATTTGTACAGTGCGGTGTTTTGATTGAGCGAGAGCAGGACGGTTCCTATTCCTTGTCACAGGAAAAGTACGTGGAGGACTTGAAGTACATCCCAATTCGAGCTTCACGGAAGAGAGACAAACACAGTCACACAGATGAGTACGAAAAGACACAACTACGTGCACTCCTAGGTGGCATTAGCTGGCATGCGCAACAAGTCGCACCTCATTTTTCCGCAGAGGTTGGTCTTCTGTTATCTGAAGTGAATCAGAGTACAGTGGACACACTACAAACAGCAAACCGACTTTTGGAACATGTGAAGAGCATGAAGTCACATCGATTGCAAATTCACTATATTCCACTGGAAGAACTTATGGTGACAGCATGGGCTGATGCGGCAGCTTTGAACAGAAGCAGAGGGGGAAGCACACAAGGCATAGTTGTTGGCATCACGCCAAAGTCACTCCTTAAAGGAGAATGTACAGCAGTCTCCATCATAGCTTGGCATTCATCACGAATTACACGTGTTTGCACAAGCCCAGGTTCCAGTGAAGCATTTGCTGCCGCGAATGCGGAAGATTTGATTTACTATTGCCGTTTTCAACTGGCTGAGCTGCTGGGACATCCCCTAAACATAAGGAACCCCAATGACCTTGTTAACAAGATCCAAGGATGCCTTGTAATGGACAGTAGGCATGTGTTTGACAAACTGGTCACTGAGGTCGTTGTTGCTAAGGGAGCAGAGAAACGCACCGATATCGATGCCAGTTAAGGAAGCTCAGATGGTGAACCTCCACAGCGAAGCCCAATTGGCCAATGGCCTTACCAAGGCCAAAGAGCACAAGCTGCTGATGCTCTTTTACCAGATGCATCACATGTGGCGAATTGTCGATGACCCATGCATGGCATCCGCCAAGAAACGCAAGGAGAAGGGACAAGCACCATTGGACAACACCAATACCAGCAATGACCAGCAACAGCAACATGACGACAACATACAAGCACAAGAAAAGGAGGTTTGATCCCTGTTTGTCGTGTTCTTGGTTTTGTGTGTTTTGGTTCTGTTTAGTGGAGAAGACATTCACCAAAAAGGTGGCATGCAAGAGTCATGAGAACTCTTAGGTACTCATCCACGTATGTATGTGGATTCCGTAAGACTTTTGGAGCAAAGGCCCTTAGAGTGAGGAAAAGGATCGCACCGCCATCCCATCTTCGATTTCGATTCAACATCCGCTTCATTTGACTTGAGTTGTTGCGGCTACCGTGCATATAATATATATATATATATTTCCAGCTTAAACTAACAAAAGTAGCGCAGTGGCCAAACACACTTCAAATTCGACTTGAAAGCACCCTTTTGCAGAAGCGGAGCAGTTGTTTTGCCAAGCACTGTTTGATTCAAGAAGGCTGTGTGGACAGTTTGACTGCGCATCGCTTCATGTGCCGCAGGCCGGAGAGTTCTGGACTGCCAGATCTTGCACAGTTTCGCTACTCAGTCACCGAAACCTTGCAACCAAAGCGCTGCACATTTGCCTTTGCACATTCGGATTTGACATGACATAAGGTGGGCTTTGACGGTGGGTCTTGGCACCCTGCTGCCGGGCTTTGCACTTTTCAAGTGCGCCCTGCAAACTCCCGCCGAGCAGAAACTTGCCAGACTTGCCACTACCCAACAAAGTGTGAGGCTCTTCACTGCAACTGGCGCAGTCGAGGCAGAGAGAGGTGCACAAGAGGCCTGGTTGTGAGGTGTCTGGAGTCTAGAGGCTTGCTGCGATTTGTTTGTAGTTCGTTGCGACCTCCATGTACACGTGGACCGAACACATTTGCTTCAGCCTTGACGCGTGCATGCAACATAGATGAACCGAAACCCATCACTTCGGGGGAACAAAGACTGCTATAAACACACACTCATGGATATGCGTACTGATGTGAATGCGGTGCCACACGCCAGCCTAAGAGACCCAAATCCTGAAAGGTCCAGGAAAGTCCTAAAGAACCTGGAGGCCTGTAAGAAGAAGTGAGGCCAAAAGCTCAAGGTCGAAGACGGCGAGCGAGTCGAAAAGGGTGACGGCGGCTCGTGCGCATCTGCAGAAAGTGAACCGAAGCTCTGAACAAAACCGTGTCGTGAGGTTCTTGGCTTAGCCTCTCGCCATTCAGAAAGGAAAAGAAAAATCGCAGGTACGTGACTCTGGCGTCCCAGAGTCATATCACATCCGATCAGCAGTGTCTTTGTTAGGCAGTGACTGCTGAAAGGACCACTGCCCCCCCTGCACTAAAATACCAAAAGCGTAGGAAAAAGGCCGCATCAAATCCAACAGGATCCCTATGACTCCAAGGGTTACACACACACGCCTCCCCGAGGGGAGGCAATATTAAGGCTAGGACGAATGTGCAAATGTGCGCGCAGAAAGGACAAAAGGATGAAGACATGACAAGGAAGACAGACAGGACAACAGTGTGTGTGGTTGCAATGAAAGGGAAACGAAGTGCACAGGGACAACCGATGAGCCCACCTCATTGTCGAGACCTGGGCGACCTAACACCTGAGTTGAAAGTAGATGTGCGCGTACACACTAAGGCCCGGACCATTGTACGCGCAAAAGAACGAAAGGAGTGAGATGAACGGACATGAAGCAAGGGAAGACATGAAAAGAAAGAGGAAAAGAAGTGTGTGTGTGTGAAGGGGAAAAGGTGAAAGGGGAACCAAATGGAGGGGACGGGAACCGATGAAACCAAACCTCATTACAACAACCTAGGAAGACCTGCCTCGTTGAAGTGTGTACGATGTATGTGCACCTAAGTGTCCAACAGGTTCCATGAACCTAAAACTGGCTTTGACCGCTCTGGTCACCTTGTGCCTTGCCGAAATGGCTGGCTGCTTTGACCGCTGCGGTCACGTAAAGGCATGAGCCAACTTGGTATTCCAAAGATGGGACAAAATTGGAGTTCTTGTGGCATAAGCCAGCTGCTGTCCGCTGCGGACACGTACATCTCCGGGCAGGGGAGATAACGACGTAC
>CAXAMN010028217.1:182683-197745 GCA_963970005.1 Durusdinium trenchii | reverse complement strand
AGGTCGAAGACGGCGAGCGAGTCGAAAAGGGTGACGGCGGCTCGTGCACATCTGCAGAAAGTGAACCGAAGCTCTGAACAAAACCGTGTCGTGAGGTTCTTGGCTTAGCCTCTCAGCAGTACAGCAGTGTCTTTGTTAGGCAGTGACTGCTGAAACGACCACTGCCCCCCTGCACTAAAATACCAAAAGCGTAGGAAAAAGGCCACATCAAATCCAACAGGATCCCTATGACTCCAAGGGTTACACACACACAGGAATCAAAAGCGTGTGACACGTTTGGTAAATGCCACAGTCAAGACAATCAAGATGTCGGCTAAAGTGTCCGGTACAATATCCGCAAAGCAGGAAGGTTTGCATGTGGGATTTGCGGCACTATCCACATCAAGCAAAAACTTTTGAGTGATCCGACCCGATAATCTGAGGGTATATTGGTCAAGAGTTTGCGGAATGCTTGGGCAGTCGGTTCATCAGTGTGCGCATCTGGGAGTTTCACACAAGATATACTATGCAACTAGTACGTATCACAAAAACATATATATATATTTACACACTGTAGATATATATATATAAGATGTTTCGTTTGATTTTTTCCACAATACCCGGGTTCCTGAGGTATGTCTTTGTTTGACGGAAAGCGTGGCAAAAACGGCGAAAAACATTTGTCTGTTTACCGGCGGCCACGAGGCCCCCAGGTAAACAAGCAAACACCGAAGATCTCGGTTCAACATTTCCACTAGAATGGGTCCAGTCAGGCTCCTCCATAAAATGGTTCTATACACAATGGAGCAGTCACGCAATATGTTCCCTAAAGTGGAGGGTCACCCATTTTGCAAGTTCTTGTGGACCTGGGAATCCGATTGCAAAGCGAGGTTGCTGTGCAGTCGATGTCAGATTTATGAACCTGGACTCCTACCATTCTGTAAGGTTTGATGCGTTTTCAACCTGCTTTCAAGGATGTGTGCCTGAGCAGAATTCTATGTGTTAGAAACCACAACTTGCCCAGACCTGAAAATAGTTCACTTAAGTGGAAGATCATTCCTACACAAAGTTGGGCTATAGAGTGGATGCTGTTCTACTCTTCTCAAACATACCTCTATGAAAGGGGTGTCCCTTGCCTTGAATACAAATCCTGCTTTATAGAATGGTTGTCCTGCCCAAAGGAATCTCTTTTCAGCAGGCAACTCCGCAAGCTTTCTTTCATTAAACCTTGTGTCAAACAAAAAGACTAAGAGAACCACATAGAAAAAACATGAAACACATTTCCCATGATACAGAACAATTAGATAGTTGTGTTTTCTTGCTAACTTTGCCACTATGTAGCCCCTCTCACATGGCTGCCCCCACAATACTGTAGCCAAAGCACTGGTGCCAATTCAATTTGCCTGATGCCTTTCTGCACGAACGTGCGTTGCGGATTACCCTGCGCCATCGTCCTTCTCACACGACCGCTACAGCAGCAGCGGCCCCTCGACCTGCTCGCCCACCACAAACCCGTCCACCACAGACACAGCCACCTATCGCTTGCCGCGCCCTCGTAGTAGGGTTGCCACCGAACTCCCTCGACCTACTACACTTGTTGTCCCGACTTGACCACCTCGATGGAACCTCCGTTGGACCGATCGTCCTCCTTTGCTTGAGGCTCTTGAACGTGAATCCAATGCTGTTTGCCTATGCCTCGAGTTCCTGGAAGTTTGCCTCAGCCCAGGTCATCAACAATACCTGTGGACCGCTCCCTTCTGGCTCAGCATTGTCAGCGCCGGCGCCGAGAACATCTTTGCCGCCTTGGCCAGCAACGTATTGGGAGATATTGATTCAATTGTTGACACCATACCTGGATTGTTGATCGGCGACCGCCGCCGACAAGGCAGTTGGGATGAAGCAGCGCCACTTCCCCCGATCCCTACATTGCCGAAACAGCGTGCTGTGTATGCTCCCCATTGCTTTTCGCTCACGACCTCTTTCTCAATGGCCGACTCACCTGAGGAACTTCATTGAATTTCTATGCCAGGTTGATCGGATCAATCATCAGGATCACGGCTTCGTTCTGTTTCAGAAACATTTGCACAAACATCGCCAACCATCTTCAGTATCCCAGACCTCATGCTCCCACTACGCCACGACCTACTCTTTCGCGCGCAACTGTCCTGGTGCCTCTATGATTGGGATTCTGAGCGAGGGTTTTCTTCGTCCAAGTGATTGGACCAACACTGAGACTCATCCCAGCTTGGGCTTCTACTGTCGTTGCTGCTATCAGGGACATGGCCATGAGGATGGCAGCATTGATGACTCCAGTCGCTTGTCTTTCGAGTATCAACGTGCTCTCCACACCCCCTGCAAATATGGTGGCAGGCGCTCACAAACCCGGCCCTACTTTGTGACAGGAGAATGCCTATCGCGGGTTCATGCCCATTGTGTGGTTTGGCAAGGAGGAGTCTTTGCGGACAGTGTAGCGAGTCACTTCTATGATGTGGTGGGTGGCAGGTACAAGTGCAGGAGCTCGGTGAGTCAATTGGTGTATGCCGGGGCCTTTGTCGATCCCGAAGAGCTGCGCACTCTCAACATCGACCTTGATCATGCTGGTCCAGAAACTTGATTTCACCTTTCTGAGAGTTGGCTTCTTTTGCTTATTGGCAGGAGACACGATCTTTTCTGCGCCGCGACCCTACCTCTTCCCGGATAGCCCAAGAGATTTTTCGCTGATTTTGATTTTCTCTTTGCCATACTTAGACTTGATTATTTTTTACTTGCGCGCCTTTCTAATGATCTTTCCTTGTACTTAGTTATTTTCTCTCCTGTGCACCTCATTTTTCATATACCCACCCTTTCCTGTCCTTCTTCTCACCAGTGGATCAAACTGCGCCCTGCCTGTTTCGCCCTTCATCCTTCCTCGCTGTCCGCTTGCGCCATGCAAACCTCCTTTTCGTCTACGATTGAGATCTACCCGGGCCGCGCTCCACTGCTTGGGTTTGATCGTCTACCTTGTCTCACAGCGTGCCTTATTGAGGACTATGCATTAGCGCCACCATCACCTTTCTCTGGAGCGCAACGCATCTAGATCTCTAGCCCTTCTGCTTCTACACCTCTAGACCTCGGACAGGTAAACACACTGTTTGGGGTCTCTTGCCAGGTTAACTCGTTTAACCAACTTTTGAGTGGGTGCCAGCTAGAACTTTCTTTTCGGAAGACTCGGACAAGTGGGTTCAAACAAAACCCATGTGTCAAAACTAGGAAGAACATGGCAGGATTCTTCAAGAACACTTGTCCACTTTCTTGCTGAAGAGCATCAGAGCTGTTTCTGAAAAACTGTAGTAAGGTGTGTCCAACCACTTGGACACAAAACACAAGGGAAAACAATCGGAAAGGATATTCATTTGATCTTCCTGCCGTTTGATGGGATGGTGCCGGTGCCGGCATACGTGTCAGTGAAGGTAGGTCCGACCGTCCCATTCCTATTGTTTTGTTAATGCCGTGGGCCAAATCTGCCCGGCGGAAACCGCACATAGGCCTTCAAACCGGCTCTTACTCTCTGAGCCCCACGCATTGAACCGTATGCGTTCATCCTGCCTTGCACTTCCAACTCCTCCAAGCACTTCTCTCGATCATGCAACGCAAAGAGCGCATCTCAGCCACCCTTTTTGGCGTTATGTGCCAGCAGCCCCAGCTGACAGGAGCTCGCTCGGCATCAACGGCTGGGCCGGACCGCCCAGCAGGTGTGACATTTCAGTGGTTTGTGGTCAAGGGCCGGCAATCAAGTTTGGCTGGTCATTCAGGGGCGGACGGAACCACCTGAATCTGCGAGCAGCGCCGCTGTGTAGAGAAGAGAACATGTTGCACTGCTGAGTGGAGGGCTGGTGGGTTTTGGTGCCGGTGTTGTAGTGCAACTGCAGGGCTCATGATTGGTCATGGGTGAACTGTAGCAATGTCCAAACGCAAGTTTGCCAGGACCTTCCAGTTCAAGTCCACTGGCTATTGGCTATATAGAATCTTCGGTCCCTACTTTTGACCCCTGCATGTTCTAGTTTGCCGAAAAATGTTGCTCCTTATCCGCCAGTAAACCTCTTTACAGCTCATTTCAATATCACCGCGTTGAAGCAGGCATGAATGCTCTCCAGGTGGTGCGAATGGAATCGGATTCCCTGATTGGTGTTGGGTTGGATCGCTTTTTTTGTCTGGGACAGGTGCCTCATTGAAACTCCAATTTTGGGTGGCTTGGGCTGAGGCTGTTTTGCAATTTCAAGGTTGTACGACTACGATTTTATTCTGCCCCAACTTCTGAGAGACGTGTTACAGTAGTGATTGTCAGTGCTAGGGAAGTCCTGCGAGCTTAATCTCAAGGTCTCACAGCCTGCAGGGTTAGGTTTTGTGAAGTGCGGGCTGAAAGCCCAAGGTGCGCGTTGCGTTTTGTTCAAACCATTGTTGGCCACCCTTGGAAACGCAAAACAGAGACAGTCATGCTTGCCACTGACCATAATGTAAGTGTGTTGAACGCAAGCTTCAATCACGCTTGCTGTCCCGACTGGCAACTGGTTGTGTTGGTTTTGTTAGTTCTTGCTAGGTTCATGGCCCCACGTCGTGGAGGAGCCGCAGGAGCTGGGGTAGAAGCTTCTTCAACGAGCAGTTCATGCCTCAGCCATCGACAGTTTTCTCGCACATGTTCCCCACCATATCTCCTACTTGAGTTCTGACTTCATGAAATGCGGGTAACAATTCTAGCGGCCATTCATTATTTTGCTAATTCCTGACATGCTGACATGCGTTTTGCTTTTTCTGCTAAAAGCTGACGCAACGATGTTGCAACACTGCCTCAAAGTTTTGTGGACCTGATTTGCAGACGACCTACAACACTACACTGCCTTTCAACAATAGAACCACAACACTGCCTTCAGCAGTTCCAGCACGTCAGCTTCAAGTGACAAAAACCAGCGTTCGAAGCCTTAGCTCCTGCTCTCATTCAAGCTGGAAACGCTAGTCTTCCTAGCATCCCGGCCCAGATGAAAAAAGAGCTGGACGCCGTCGGGTTTTGATGTTTGTTAAATTTAGTGTCATGGGAAATGCCTGATTAAAGGTTGGTGCTATTTCTCATTGAGTTGTGCCCGGGAGCGAAGCTTAGGGGTCTTCAGCCATAGTAAAGACCTCTGGGCAGATCGGAGCAGGCCCTGGCCCCTGGAACAAATTCCGGAGCATATTCCGGATCAAGTTCCGGAGCAAGGTCCGGAGCAGAATCCGGTTCCAGATCAAGTTCCGGAGCAAGTTCGCGAGCAGGTTGCGGAGCACTGTTGAAGATTCCAGCGCAGATTGGAGCAGATTCCAGAGACGTTCCGCAGCAAGCTCCGGAGTGCTGCTGTCGCCGTTGCTGCAAAAATTCCGACTGAAGACGAACCCACGCTACCAACTAGCGCGCAACTGCCCAATAGTGCGCGAGAGGCGCTTCCCCCGTCCACGGCGACGGGCTTGCTGACCAGCAGCCGGACGTTCAACAAAATAGCGCCGGAGAGAGCTATTGCTGGAAGTTGAAAGTTACGGAGACATCTTTCAAAAAGCCCGTCGGTAGACGGTGGGCGCCGCCGCAAATGTCAGGAGTCGATCAGGCTGTGTATCGACACCGAAAGCCTAGATGTGGATACCGAGGCACAGATAATCCAGAATTATGAAGTTGGTTGTGGCACTGAAGGCGCGCGTGTTGTGGACCAATGCTCCGCAGAGCTGCCACATCAGTCTTCGTCGGGACCGCAAGCGTGCTTCTGCGGACGTTGCGCTTCAATATTCCCCCTTTTTGTATACTATGTCTATGTCATCACAAGCTTTTTAGCTGCCATACGATGCCTGACATACCAACCGGAACTTGGTTGTACACTGGCCGGAAACCTTGAACTGCTTGTGCTAGCAGGACGATGCGCGGTCTGTGACCCAAAAACTGAAACGTGACGTTCCCCCTACATTTCTCACACGTTGTGGGAAAACAGCGGTGAAGTTCCTACTTGCATAGTGCGTCAATGCCGTGCCAACCAAGCGTATCAGACGGAAGTACCCCAGCGGTCCTTTGCCGCTCAGTAAACAACCAAAAAATCAGACTGGTTGTTGTCACGGGTAGACTACCGTATTTGAAAACATTGTTTTTGACCCAGTGACACAAGCTTTTGCTTGAATCAATGCAACATGTCGTTTCTTGTATTGAACATAGACAACCAATGCAAAGCATTTTTGTGTCAAAACTCCTTGAAACATATACATATATAATTGAAATGCTGGCTCAGTTAAAACGGTGTAATCCTGACCATCCAAAACATAATATGCGCAAACTCCAAAGTGTGCATTTTGTTTGGTATAGCCAAAAGGTTTCTTCATCAAATGACACCACCACCAAAAGTGTTTCTGCCATTTGCTTGAGTGGTTTTGTTTCTTTGCGTTGAATCTAGGAACTAGCAATGCTGGTTTGTTTGTGGTTGCATGGAACTTAACACAACGGACAATGTGACAATGGTACAATGGCAACTTTCAACATAATTCTGTATGCTGCGCTCACTACTTTGATGGTCTACTTGCCAGCTTCGTGATGACATGCATCATTTCCATCAAGAAACCGCCTTCCCTGAGGCCTGAGGCATTTCAATTTTTCAGTTCAACTCACCAATCGCGGTTTGAGCACCAACATTCGGTGCAAAAACACATTTTTGCACAATGGAAAGGAGTTCCCGCTTAGTCGCAATACCTTTTTGCCAGCCTTTCTCTCCTTTCTTAACATGTTCGGTTTTCACGTTTAGGGGGATTTTTGTTGAAGATTGTTTGAGGTTTGCGCGGTGGATTGGCACCACCCCCCTTGAAGAGAATACAGCCTTGGTTGGAGGACATGGGTATCGGACGAAATCAAACTGATTTTCGACCAGCTTTTTTTCTGCACCTGCTGGCTGGTGCATTGCGGGAAGGATGGTTCTGGCCAATGTGACATTGTGGCTGGCGGTGTTGATGCCACTGGGGTATTCAAAGGCATATACGTGCCTTGGATTTGCTCTGGAGAGGCGAATTTGTTCCTGGAATCATTACATATGTGCATGTGTAGGTCAGTGGTGTCCATTTAACTGCACTGTTCGTGCCTCAGACCTTGAGCGGTTTGACAACATTCTGAACTTTGACCGACCAACTTGGATTCTCTCAGGCTGCGCACATTCCAGCTTTCCAAGACCTTCCTTCCAGTAGAGATGCCAACGCCAGTGCAAACTTTAGGACAGAACATGACCCATGAACCAAGTGTTTGCTGGAGCCAATCGCAGGACAATCTCTTCAGGACGGCATCCCTTTGGTGATTATCACCAGAGGTTGCTTTGGAAGGGAAATGGATATCGGGCCTTCAGCTAAGTTTTGTCAGGCTACATTGTGCTGTTTCCTTCCAGTGTTTGGGTTTAAGTCAAGCTGCACCATGGCGGAGCCCAATCCTGAAAGAATAGCGGATACTAATACAACCCAAGCAATGAGACAACTGTTTGCTGTTTGCACCTGTCTTCTCCAAGCTAATCATCACAACGGTCAAAGGAATGCAAGTCGTAATTCTCACGATGGAAGTGTGTTTTTGTTCTTGCTCGTGCACACATGTCTCACTCAAGAGCTTAAGGTCTGGCCCGGCCCGCAACAACATCCAGAAGGCAGGTTTGATTATCCAGCTTAGCATTTGCAGCTTGGCTGTCCCCACACATTGCAAGGCCGTGTGGGAAGCTGCCAGGAACATGAGAGCAGATATGCACTTGCCTCGGAGGAAGGGGCGTGCACAGCATCTTGGTGCTTTCGCTGAAAACTGTTGAGCAAAGGCCTCAAGTGCTCGTGTCTTGCATTGACATCCCTGTTGATGCTTCCCCAGAGGCCTGTTTTTCAATTTGGTGGTTTTGTATGGTTTTGCGCATTCAAAGCCATTTGCCAGGTTGTAAATGCTTGCCTCCAGCCGCCTTTGAATAATTTCCGCGAGCTCATGTATCATGTTTCTGAGCTAGATGGATGTGAGGACAACGAAGACCTAGAAAGACAAATGTTGCAGTTCGCAAGTTTTGAAGTTTTTGGGTTGCTTAAGGATGGCACCTGGTACACACCAGCAGTGTACAATGCGCCGCTTGGAGACGTTTGCAGAAGCCATTCCTGCGACTGGAAGAATTGCACAATCATTTTGCTGTGCAGTTGGGAATACAGACTTGTTTACATCTAAGGTCAAAGCTCGCACAATGGGTCTCAAACAATCCGAGAGAGATCAAGCCAAAAGAAGGATGATGAGATTAGATTTATATTTTGATGTTTCAACTGTGGCTCACGACATTATTGCAGAGGACCGAGCTTCTCTCGCAAGAAATTCGAATGGAACAACAAAGCGTGCCCCTGAAATATGTGACAATTCGCTCTTCAAAGTCGGCACTGTAGGTTGGCCAGACTCAGTTTTTACGGTTCTTGTTGCTGGGATTATATTCTTTGATTCATTTGTCCGTTGAACTGCTTGTGAGCATGTGAGTCAAGCATTTATGAATGTAATTTTTACAAATTTCCTGCTGGGTGGCCTTCCCATGTTCTTCACGGTTTCAGTGCGCACGGTTTTGGGTTTTGGACCGAAGGCAAAACACTGTTAGCTTCCTTTAGAGGTGCTTGTGCAGGTAACCTGGAAATGCCTAACACTCTCACTTTGTGGGCACAACTATATCAAGGGGAGTGTGTGCCGGAGAAAGAGCGCCCAAACAGTCTTTGGTCTTTGTGTGATCGTTGCTTCTCGAATTATATACCGCACCACGTATATAGACGTAGCATCCTTTTTGTGCTGCTCCCTAAACACAAGACAATCCTGATGTGACAACGAGCATTGTTCAGGTACGACAACATGTTCATGCTTGGATGGAAGTGCGGCCTTCAGCAGGGAGAGCGGACTAGACGTTTGCGACATGTGCCTTTGGTGAGGTCAGTCTTGGAAGTAAGACCACCTACTCTCACCAGGAATGCTTGGAACAGCTCAATTTCCTGCAAGTTTGAAGCAAGCAGAAACAGATCCTTGTGCCAGGAGTGGTTGAGCAGAGTGAAGCTGGTTCAGGGTATTGAGCATTGGCTTCAAGGTTGCCGAAAGAAAGCAATCATTGCAGAGCCAGGAGATGTAAGACATGGATACAATTGCCCGGGCCTGTCTTCAGGCTATACTATACGAGAATAGCAAATTGTTTCTTTGACAAGTCAGGCGCTAGGCTGAGCAAACTCTCACCAACTCCTCTTCCGGCAGCTCACAGAGCAAACTTATGCAGGGCTACAAAACTGGGCCTGAAGGGAATGATTGAAGTCTGGAGCTTGCCCTTTTACAGAATCTGTAACTGTAACGTTTCTGCTCTCAGTTCGGTCCTCAGACTGAACCGAGCCTCTGGTGTATGAGAGCACTGAGCAATTCAATTCGGCCTTTTGGGCTCAAACAGCAAGGAATTCTCAAGTGAGGCAACAAGGCAGGGAATGCTTAAGATTTCACATACATGCATGCATGCATACATACAGACCCGACCCGACCGGACCGGACCGGGCCGGACCGGACTAGACCAGACCAGACAGACAGGGTACATACATGGCTCAAGCCGCGAGTGATCAAGGTGGTCCCCTGAAACCCACTTGGTGCGGTTCCCGCGGCGCCGCGCTACAAACATTTGGCCCGTGGACCTCGTGGGTGACACCCCATCCCTGCTTTCCACCAGGGCATTGGACTTTGCTCATAATAGTGAGGGACTTCTTCACGGGCAACCCTTTTTCGGGGACTTTGACCTCGGCACCTCAACCTGGAGGACTTTCTCTTCGTGACTGTGGCAATGTGACTGAAGAGACCTCCGGCCTGTTCGAGTTGGGTGCCACAGCCCTTGCCATCAAGCGCCACTGATCCAGGGACCCCAGGATTTGCATTTGACCCTCGAGTATGACTACGATGGCCTCCGCAAAATGGGGACGCACCTACGCAGTCTGTCGCCACGGCTCTTGCACCAATTCAATATGGGACGACAAACTACAGCCCGGTACTCGCTGCCGGAAATGTGGCCAATGGTGGCAAAGGCTACTGGGAAAGGCAGTGGACGTCAACGCCATCTACCAGTCAATCCAGGTAACGTATGGTCAAAGAAAAGCTTTCAAGAAGCACTGCTTGCACCTCCGCCCTGGCTGACCCGTTTCACTCCCTTGATGCGCTCTAAGGCACAGCAAGAAGCCTCTGATCTGCTTACATTCACCAGCCATCCCGGAAAACGTGCAAGGCAAGCTGCAGGCTGGGCTACGGCCCCAGCAGGCCTGAAGAACCGCAGCTCAAAGACTTGTTGAAGACCCATATGGCGGCCCTCCCGTACAGCAAGTACAAGATGTCCTCACCAAGTTGACCACTCCTCAACCAGTGACTGAACAGCGCAGCTTGAGTCACAGGTCTCTGACCTAAAGAACCCAGTCCGCAAAACACAATTGGAGGGCAAACTGGACCATGTCAAGGCTCAATACGCCTCCTTGCAAGACCTCCAGTCCAAGCTGACAGACGGCCAACAAGCCATGAAGGCGCTCTCTAAGGATTACATGAAAGCAGTCAATCAAGAGTTCTTCCAGCAGAGCTTACTACCACACCTGCCGAGGAAGCCGAACAGATTCCTTTGAAACTTTTTGTAACCAGTTTGGGCATCTCCCTGTCGGAGGAGGGCGCAGAGCATTCCATCAAGCGCAGGAAAAGGACCCGTGCCACTCCAGCAACCTGTGGGCCTTGTGGGTAACAGTTGCGTGATGACTTTGAAAGGGGACTTATCACGCCCTTGCCGGACGATGACGACTTTTCATGTGATGGCTCGTCACGACATTGGGAAGTCACGCGCAGTTGGTTGCAGGGGGCACGCAACTCCAGCATGACGATACAAATGAACTAGTGACAATGCTGACTGATGCAGACCACAATTTTGGTGAGGGCACTCATGGCGGGGGGCTTTTGAAGATTTGTGGAAGACCAGAAGCATCAAGCTGCGTACCCTGAAGCTGTCCCATCTGAGGACCCGCTTGCGCGCCTTCATCGCGGGGGCGCTCAACCGCCCGCACTTTGGGGGGCGAGAGTCAAGGATTAGCTCCCCAATACCAGCAGGCACCACGAGGAGCCCTTGACGTCATTTATGACATCCACAGCAAGCAGTACCAAGACCCAGCGGACCAAATGATCCTGCAGCGCCTGAAGGCCCTGCATGCCCTGATCCAAGCCTGGCTAGCAGACCGCTTGCCACTACCATGTTAAGGGACCACTGGCCCCGGCCAATTGCGTATCTCAAACAGAACTGTATGGTCAGCAGAAATACCACGACTCCTGATGCGCTGGGAAGGGAACCACATCTCAAGCAAGTCAAGGAGACGCGGGAGTGGCGGCGTGGGAAAGGGCTTTCGGCTTTGACCCCCTACAGCCGTCGCCAAGAAGACTGGTAACAAACTCTGCACCAAGCGCCAGACACGCTAAACCACACAGGCCTCACAGTTGAGGTCATTGAGGCAAGGCCTCAGGAACAAGGCCTACCGAACACGCAACCCTACACGGGCCCAGCTCATTCTTGACCTCTTATGGCTCCAGGAAACGCCGCCGCCGCCAAAAGACAGGCGCGGCTTCCAGGAGACCAAAGGCTACTTGACATGTATCAAGTGTGCCGTGTCCCTTTTGACGCGGGCCAAAAAAATACCTACCTTGCCTTCGTCCGAGGCACCTGCATCGACTGAGAGTTCTCAGAAGGACATCAGGCCACCCGCCTCACAGGCTCTGGCAAACCGCATTGATGAAGACCATGCCACCAGCATGCTGCCGCCCGTTTAGAGGCCATCTACTCTGACCCGCTCCATTACATCCATGAGAAAACGCCCAGGCATCAAGGAAGACGCACCAAGCAGCGCAAGAAGCATTTCATCCTAACCTGTACCAAGGCCTGACAAGAAGGCAAGCAGCGATGGAGACCTCACCGAAGTGGCTGTCAATGTTCTGCCTGCCAGACCAGAGTGCATCAAGGCCTCACGGTCACCGCCATTGAAGGCAAATTTTCAGGAACCAGCTTCGTTCAAAGACGTGATCGCTGGGTGAGTGCAAAGATTTTGGAGATTTCACACGGGAAGTTGGGCCCACACTATTTTGGCTTCCAGCTGTGAGAAGAACCGCAATTGCATGCCAATTCTTTTGAGCGGCTTTCCTTGAGCTGAAGAGTTGTGGAACCGGTGAGCAGCAGAGAAAACAAAGAGATGCCTCGAGCTGAATGTGATAATATATTATATATATATATATCGTCGACAGAATTATAGAACCGAATTGAGGAGTATCTGGTGCAGTTAGTGCACTTGGGGCGGACAAATTTCCTCTGTTCTTTATTTATTTTTGGAAGACTTTCTTTTGAACAAAGAGCTTTTAATATAACTAATCCTCTTATTTAAGGGCTTACACCCGACAGCCGGCCAGGGGCTCAAGCAAAGGGGAGGGGGCAGGGAAAAAGGGCACGGGGGCGTTGTTGTTGTTGTTGTTGTTGCAGTTGCTCTTCTTCTTGTTGTTGTTGTTGTTGTTGTCGTTGTTGTGGTTGTGGTGGTGGTGGTTGTGGGTTGTTGTTGTGGTGGTTGTTGTGGTGGTGGTGGTTGTGGGTTGTCATTGTGGTGGTTGCAGACGAAGCACCCCGGTGCGCCACGCATTTCCAGCATTATTTGGGCCTATGTTGGGACATGGTGACCCATCTTGAACCACAAAGCCGGAAAAATGGAAGAAGCAGAAATCACTGTAAAACACAGTATTCCGCAGGGGTCGGCGGCGGAGGGGTGACTCCACTCTCTCCTTCGGAGAGGAGAGATGCCTACGGCAAAGACACGGCCATGGCGGGGCCCCGTGTGCCCCTGGCCGGATTTAAAGGCTTACGCCTAACAGCCGGGCGCCGGCCCACTTGGGTCTGTGGGGCGTATGTCACGCCCATGTTGGCCTTGGTGGGGCCTATATTGAGCAAAGTTAAGCTATCTGGTGCGCATCTTGGCCCTAGGTTGGGCCAAGTGGGGCCCATGTGGTGTATGTTGGGCACATCTTGGGCCCAGGTTGAGCCTATGTTGGGCCTATGTTGGCCTATGTTAGGCCTATGTTGGCCTAGGTTGGGCCTATGTTGGGCCTATGTTGGGCCTATGTTGGCGTATGTTGGCCCCACGTTGGCCTATGTTGGCCCTATGTTGAGCCATCTTGGAGGCTATGTTGGGCATATGTTGGGGATATGTTGGCTATCTTGGGCCTATGTGGGGCGATTTATGTTGAAAAAATCTTCCGAGACAACTTTTTACGATTTTTTCCTTCCCGCAAAGCAAAAACCATGAAAAACCTAGGTTTTTTGACATCGCCAAGATGAAATTCTCGGCTGCCGAGGGGCCCGAAACCCTGTAAAACATAGTGTTTTTAATACCTCACACACACGATACACTGTAAATTACAGGGGCATCAGTTGACAGGAAGTGACCTGGGGGTCCCCCCGTTTTGGGACCGAGGGTCGGCGGCAGCCAGGGCCAGCGTCTATAACCTTCGGTTACCACCGAAGGCCCTCCGGGCAGGGCACGGGCTTCGTGGCCGGCGCCCGGATTGTAAGGGCTCCGCCCTGGTGCCGCCGACCGAGCCTGAAGACGGCGAGGACGTTGCCGTAGTGTCCGCTGCATACCTAGATCTTCAGTCCGGCACTTTTACAGGGTCCGGCGCCGGACTTCCAACCCCGGCGTTTTTCTGGATTTGGTCCGGCGCTTTTTCCAAGTCACTTTATGTGGATTCTCAAGGCTTTGCATTCTTTGTGGTCTACATTTCTTTGAAGGTAAACCCACTACTGAGGCAATGATTTTGTTTGCAAAGTGTGCTCGTTTGCCTGTTCCGCTGTTTTCTCATTCAATCGGTTTCAGCATGGTTCACACCGGATCAATGAGATCCGTTTAGGTGATCTTCTAAATGAAATCGGATGAAGCCGGTACAGTGCGATGCACCTGTTGAAAGACCCAAGTGGGCGTACCTAAGCTGAAAGAGCATAGGCAAAAATGTACTCCCATTGTTTCAGGATGTCGGGGCGCTGGGATATAGTTCTAGCTGCGCAGGTTTGCAGAGCCTGCCGGACAAGTTTTGGGCTGTGGAACATGTGTTGTTCAGAATCTCAATGTTTTGCAGAGAGTTTGTCAAAAACTGGCACGTCGTAACTCCGGCGTAATTTCCCATAATTCCGGCGTAATTTCCCGTAACTCCGGCGTAATTTCCCGTAACTCCGACGGTCTTTTTTGGACTGAGTCTTCTGCAGGCTTTGGCTTTGACTTTGAAAAGCTTTTCAAAGAAGAGTTTTGACAGGAGGAGCCCTGAGTTCTGCCACTTTATTGGGGGGCCGTCCTGAGGCAAGCTTTAAAGAAACATAAAGAAACATTTATTGGGCGGGGTTTGGAGCCTGGCCAACGGCGCTGCGGTGCAGGCATGCGGTGACATGACATGCAGGGGCGGGGTTTGGAGCCTGGCCAACGGCGCTGCCAGCTGCCGTGGAGCGTTTGAAGGCTGGCAAACGGCGCTTTCGAAACGCCTAAAGAGTGACATGCACCGGCTTTCGCCAGCAAGGCTGCTGCCAGCTGCCGCAGAGCGTTTGAAGGCTGGCAAACGGCGTGCAGGCATGCGGCCAAAGTCATTGGTGATGGCTTCTCGCTGCGCTGTCCCAGGCGCCGCCCCGCTTAGGCCAAGGCTAAGCAGGGGTCGGCGGATTAAAGGCCCTGTCCCTTATCTGAGAGCGTGTTTTTGTGTATTTTCCAAATATTGTTACCCATTTCCCTTTCAACAGGCTCCTGGACCGTCTTATTTTACTACATATTTATTCCTCGAAGATTCTTTTTATTTGCCCTTTTCCTTTTGCCTGTGGAGAAAATAGTCCTTTGAGTTTTGTGTGCTTGAAGATTCCTTTTGTGTGACTCTCTTTCTCCTGTTCCCTCCGAATGCGCTTTTGTTTTGTTTATCAAAGGAGGGCTCAAGGAAGAGGACCAGGAACGGGATATGTACATATAATGAATAATGAACAGCAAACAATTGAGAGAAAAGGACATTTAGGGGG
>CAXAMN010028217.1:133554-168157 GCA_963970005.1 Durusdinium trenchii | reverse complement strand
GAGCGAAGGTGGTGGAAAAACCCTTTGTCCAGGGTGGGACACACACACACACACTTACAGGTCCCCTTAGAGGATGCATGACCCAACTACTGGCTAGCCGCTAGCCGTGTTCAGACGTGTCCTGTGGACAGATGGCTGGTGGGTGGGCGGGAAGGGGAGAAGGGGACAAAAGATTGAGATGGGGGCTAGAGAACAGATTAGGAGCGCCCTTGAGAGATAAGAATGGAAGAACAGTTTTATCTAAAGTGTTTCTGCAGGTGGTAGTTGTTTGGTTTGAAATCGTTTGTTGAAGTAGGTGGCGCGTCAACAACTGTATATATTGGCATTTTGGCCGCAAGTTGCATTTTCGGGGAGGACCTCATCGACGTCAACCTGCCAGACAAGGATGGCAAAACACCTCTCATGGTGCCAATCTGAGGGGCAATTGAGTCGGACACAACAAAGAAGAAGATAGACCCTAAAACTAGCAGGTGAATGCAGAACGCCAAAGCTTTTGTTGTAGACGGACAAAGTGCCTGCGAAGCTGCTGCGCAAGGTGGCAGCTAGGAATGGTCATGCCAAGGTGCCGAGTTTGTCACTGTGCTTGTGGATTGCCTTTGTAAACGTGCGCCAGGTGAACGTTAAAACGCGCCAGGTTGTTGCAGCGCTGCTGAAAGCTGGTGCTGATATCGGCTTGGTCGACAAATCTGTTAAGGACTGGAGCTTGGAATGCTGAAGTGTTTTAAATTAAAGTTTTCCAAAGTGTTTGTTTGACACGCAGCTGCAAAGTTTGCTGTCTACAAGTAGACAGTAAGTGCCTTTGTTCAGCACCTCGGAGAGACGTTTGTGGGAGTGAAGCGAGCGCTGGGTCTCAAGCAGCGCAAAACAACAAGAAACAATACGGGGACGACTGGTGATTAATAAGGCAGTAAGAGGAAAAGAGAGACAAGAACGATCATGGGATGTTTTCAAGAATTATGCCTTTGGACATTTTAAAGAGAGAAGGCTAGGCTGGCGGGTAAAAGGCTCAATGAAACTGGCGCCAAGCGTCGGCTCGCTGCGGGATTTAGAAGGGGGGGGTCGACTGACCGTCGGCAACTAGCATTGTCCCAATGAGGGGGGGGGCTGAAGCCGTCGGAAGGGGGGGGCGGGCACATGGGCCACAACAATTAGTATATACATAAAACACATGTAGGAAATCCATCTCACCACCACCATAAAATTGTAACTTACATTTATGTTCTTTATTTTCTTGGCCGGCTGCATTGTAACCCCCAGAAATGAACACCGGAACCTGCTTCAAAAACTCTCCCGCTCCGGAACCTCCTCCAGAACCCGCTCCGCAACCTCCTCCGGAACCCGCTCCGGAACTCCTCCGAAACCTCCTCGCAACCTCCCCCGGAACCTTCTCCATGCAATACCTCCTCCGGAATGCTTCGAAGCTTGCTCCGAAGTCTATACTATGGCAGAAGACCCCTAAAAACACACCTGAAAAAATGTAGCTTACATTTTGGGAGATATCCTTCCAACATAGAGATCGCGGCGGGAGACCTTGTAACTCAAAATCAAAATGTTCAACCGCAAAAACACTTTTCTTTCAATTTCTTGAGAAAAGCGCGGCTAGTGACGTAGGAATTGTAAGACAATTATGTAGTAAATGCGTGTAAATGCTGGGCCCTATCTCGGTGACCTATTGAAGCTTGTTGCAAAACTAGGGGGGGCAAGAAAGTGCCAAAGACATCTTGTTTTGACACTTTCAAGTTGGGCCACTTGTGAATACCATGGTGTTTGTGATGCGGCCCTTCTGCCTTGCATCTCTGACATTATTTCACTGTCCGGCCCCTACCCCGCAATCTTCCGAACCCAAAGAAGACGACCGTTATCCGTTTCCCACTTCGCCAGCAATCCGCATGGAATTGGCCGGAAGCCTCAGCGCAAACGTCGACGAGTTGTCGAAGGCTCGGTGGATTCCTCGATGTTCCCGGAAGAGGATCCGCAAGGGGCGAATGTTCAAAATTAATCAACGAACGAAGATGGCCTTGAAAAGGCGCATGCCATCCTCATGTCAGCTAGAAAAAGGCTTGGCGTGTGGGCGTTCGGAGAAAGCTGGAAAGCTGAGCTGTCAGGAGTGCTCGGTAAGGACATTCACTCTGCCCCGGCAAAGAAAATAAAGAAAGATGTGGGGTTTAGAAAGTAAGTTACAATTAACAGACAGGCATCAAGAAAGTGAAACCGTAAAAAATGTAAGCTACATTTTAGGCGCCCGTAAACCAGCGGTATGACGGTATGCGCTTAGAAATTGACAGGCAACATATGGAATCTGCAGAACTAGAGATGCATATGGGAAAACAACAGTCACTAAAGTGTCCACGCAAGGCCCCTACGATCGAATGGCAACTGAGAAGGAAGGAGGATATAAAGAAAGAAGCCAGCAGTAAAATGCAGTAGCAGATTCTTATGAGCAGCTCTGTCAGGAAGCGGGTAATGGCCCTAGGGCCCATTGGTATGCAGGAAGAAGGAAAGACCACAGAAAAGAACAGGAAGAGAAGGAAGCAAGGTCTACAGGAAGAAAGGAAAAACACAGAACGGCGTTAAGCAAATGGAACCTCCAAAAATGTAAGCTACATTTTGGGCCGCCCGTAAACCGGTGGCATGCGCCTAGAAATTTGAAAGGCAACATATGGAATCTACAGAACTAGAGATGCATATCATATGGGAAAAACAGCCAATAAAGTGTCCATGCAAGGCCCCTACGATTGAATGGTAACTGAGAAGGACGAAAAATATAAAGAAAGAAGCCAGCAGTAAAATGTAGTAGCAGATTCTCACGAGCAGCTCCGTCAGGAAGCGGGTAATAGTCCTAGGGCCCATTGGTATCCAGGAAGAAGGAAAGAAAGACAGAAAAGAACGGGAAGAGAACGAAGAACGATCTACAGGAAAAATGGAAAGCGCAAAAAGGCGGTAAGGAAATGGAACCTCACAAAATGTAAGCTACATTTTTGGACGCCCCTAAACCGGTGGTATGCACCTAAACATTGAAAGGCGACATAGGAAAAACAAGTAACGATGCATATGGGAAAAACAGACAACAACGTGTCCACGCAAGGCCCCTACGATCGAATGGTAACTGAGAAGGAAAAAGGATATAATGAAAGAAGCCAGCAGTGAAATGCAGTAGCAGATTCTCACGAGCGGCTCCCTCAGGAAACGGGTAATGGTCCCAGGGTCCATTGGTATCCAGGAAGAAGGAAAGAAATACAGAAAAGAACGGGAAGAGAAGGAAGAATGGGCTAGAGGAAAAAAGTGAAAACACAGAAAGGTGGTAAGGAAACGGCGCCTCCCAAAATGTCAGCTACATTTTGGGCCGCCCGTAAACCAGTTGTATTCACTTAGAAACTGGAAAGGCAACATATGGAATCTACAGAACTAGAGATGCGTATGGGAAAACAACAGTCAATAAAGTGCCCACGCAAGGCCCCTACGATCGAATGGTAACTGAGAAGGAAGGAGGATATACACAAAGAAGCCAGCAGTAAAATGCAGTGGTAGATTCTCACGAGCGGCTCTGTCAGGAAGCGGGTAATGGCCCTAGAGCCCATGGGTACGCAGGAAAGAAACACAGAAAAGGACAGCCAGAGAAGTCAGAAAGGTCGATATAGAGGGAAAAAGGGGAAAGCACAGAAAGGCGATACTGTAAGAAAATTGAATGGAACCTCAAAAAATGTAAGCTACATTTTTGGACGCCCGTAAACCGGTGGTATGTACCTAGAAACTTGGAAGGCGACATATGAAAACTACAGAAGTAAAGATATATATGGTGAAAAAACAGTCAATAAAGTGTCCACGCAAGGCCCCTACGATCAAAGGGCAACTGAAAATTTCATGTAAAATCCATATGAAGTTGATCAAGACAACGTAATTTGCCTCCAGAATATGATTTAATTTGATAAAATCAAATATTTATCGAAAGAGTATACATTGCTTTCCTGATATTTTGCATCAAAACGCCTTATTAGGGCCATGAATGAGGTGTTGGTTACATCCCCATTTCAGCATGGACTGGGGTGCCTGCAAAAATGTAAGCTACATTTTTTGTGCACTTTGGGCTGAGAAAATGTAAGCTACATTTTCTGAAGGAACAAACAAACATGTAACTTACATTTTTCCGAAAATTGTAGCTTACATTTGTGAACTGGCTACCAAACATGTAGCTTACATGTTTGGTCTCAAAAGCACAAAAAAAAGTTGCCTACATTTTTGCAGGTCCCTCCTCACGTAGGGGTAGGGGTCGCGCAAGCGGTATTGTTGTGAAAACTGTACGCGGCAGAGTTGCCATAATTACAGTTGCTTCGCGAGGGCAGGGTCTGCCACTCATGTGCGCGTATGCGCCAGACAGGAGTTCTATAGGGTGCGTGTTAAATGCTCGAAAGACAACATTTGAGTTCTATATATATTCCAAAAGCTTCATATTAAGGCTATCAGTTCAAAAAGCAACGCATCCTTTCTAGAATCAAGTGGCATTGTTTAAGGATTAGATTAGAATTAACTTAGAACTGAAATTTGCATTGGGTTTCAAGTAATTTAAGGATTGAATTTGAATTCTAGTTGCTTTTAACTTGAAACAATTCAGAATTATATTGGAACTGTAAAGCAAGCACCATGGAATTGCCTGAGAATTGAAACGGAAGCAAATTGGACATGAACTACAAGAAGATTGAAACGACAAAAATATGGTTTTGATTTCAATAGTACAGGCACTGTAAAAATTTCTAGAATTTGTACAGGCATTCATTTGTAATGAAATTTAAGTTCTATTAGAATTAAACTAAAAAAATATAATCAATTTAGAATTAGATTAAAGTTGAACTTAAGCTAACCAATCCAAATTAGAGATGAATTAGAATTGAGATCTAATTCGGATTAGTGTAAAATTAAGTTGAAAATTGAACTTCTAGAATTCAGTTAGACTCAAGCTAGAGGTAACTTAGAATCTATGTAGGCTCAACTTGGAACTAGATTAAAATTCAATTTACTGTAGAATTAAGTTAGGATTAAGCTAGAATATTTTTATTTCAGTGAACTCCAATGAGTTTTGGTTAAAATCGGGAAAATAGAGTCGTTCAACAATTAAACTAGAATTGAATGATTTGATCTTGAATTAAATTAGACATAACTTACAAGTACATTTGAAACACGTTGGAACCAATTCAGAATTGAAATAGAATTCAGGTTAAAGCTGAATTCTAGAATCAATTCAAAAAATCCATTCAAAGAAAAATTGAATGGAACCATGCCCAAGCCTCTAGTCTATTTGAGGACAAGAAGGCTAGAACTTATTGCCGGAGTCATCAAGTAGAAAACAAAACAAAACACAAATTCTCCAGCGCTCTTTTGCACAAAAGGTGAGGCATGGCAAAGACCTGCTGAGAATTGTTGTTTCTATTTCAAGGCTTACGCCAAACAGCGGGCCGGGCAGGCAAGCAGGGCAGGCAAGCAGGGCAGAGCAGGCGCAGGCCTCAGGTGCAGTTCCTGTAGGGCGCAGGCGATAGGGGATGCAACTCATTTTGGATCAAGGCAGTTCTTCTTGTTGCCGTGTTCGTTGTTGTCGTGGTGTCGTAGTCGTCGTGGGTGCCGTTGTTGTAGTCGTTGTTTTTGTTATCGCGGCGAGGGTTGGTTTGCGCCCAGCCATTGCTTTTGTCGTTTTTACTGCTTCTTCTTCTTCTTCTTCTGCTATTATGCTATTGTTTTCTTCTGCTGTTTGCTTTTCTATGTCATGCTCTTGTGTTTGTTTCTCTCCTTGGTGGTAACCGTTGTTCCGGTTCTTTGTCTGCTTCCTCTTTATCACGCTTTATCTTTCTTTTTCTCTTTCCATTTTTCCTCTTCCTCTTTATCGTCCTTTTTTTCTGTCTCTTTCTCTTTCCCTGTCTGTTTCTTCTCTCAAGGAATGAGAAGGAGAGCAAGCCGAAGCACAAAATGCTAATATGTAAAAATACTCTTCCTCTTACTCTGTCTCTTTCTTGGGAAGAGGAAAAGAAGGAAAGCAAACAGCACAAAATTCAAAAAATGCAAGGCCACCCGGGCAGCATATCTCGCACCACGGGCTCTCCAAAACAACTTCGCATCCAACAACATATCTATCCCGATAGAGTTTTCTCGCGTTTCCTCGCACTGGGTCGGCGGTTCGCGGCGGAGATGAAGACACATTGTGGAAATGTCATGGTGGGGATTACTCAATTCTTGGCAATTTTGTTTTTGTTTTCTCAAGGCTTTGGCCGCCTATTGGTTTTCTCAAAGTTTTCGTTCTCGCTGGTTTTTCTCAAGGTTTTGGCTGTTTTTTGGTTTCTCATTGCAAGTGACATTGAGGCAGCTTTCACATGCACATGGCATGAAGGCAGACAACCGTGGAAAAGTTATGTCGCACACAGACAAAGAACACTCAGGCAGATTCCCTGAATGCAGAAACCTAGGAAAACTGCGCTCTCACAGTCCCCTGTTTTGTTTTTGTTTTTTTTGGGGCAGCTTCTCAATTCTTGGCCACACCACGATGCCTTGTTTGTTTCCCCACAAGGTGGCTGTCGATGATTCTTGCGCCAGATGGCTGAGAACAAGAACGCCGGTTGTTGTCACATGCCACAACCGACGGTATCACAGTAGTCCGCCGTTGAGAGCAACGCGCGGGGCCACCGAGAACAATGCATTGTACTGGCTGCAGTGTTCGTTTTTCACTTAGGTTCTTCCTTCACACCTGAGAGCCACAAACAACAGACCAATAACAGGAATAAAACGAAGGAAAAAATCCAAGAACATGAAGAACACAACAATAGCCAGAACCGCGATAATGACAAACAGAACACAGAAGAAGAAAAACCAGCAACAACATGAACAACGACCAAAACAACAACAATAACCAGATCAAAAAACGACAGCAACAACAATAGCGGCAACCTGCTTTCTATCATCCAACAAGTCTCCGACAACAACACCAAAAAAAAGAGACACTAAAATAAAAATAGACACAAAACAAGAAACAAACACAAGAGGAAGAAGAAGAAACACAAAAAAAATCAAAATACAAGAAAAATCAGAAGAATTTTAAAAAACAAAACATACAAACAAATAGAAGAACAAAAACACGAGGACATATGCAGACCATAATTACGAACAATTTCCCTTTCATCTTAAGTGACGAGAGACTCTTCAAGACAATACGCATGAATAGAACTATAGTATAATTCAAATTGCAGGTCAAACTAGGTGCGTTTCCAAACCAGAGTATATTATAGCCGCGTCACGGGAATAGCCGCAGCAATCGTTCAAATCAGCAAGGGGTTCGCAAGCGTACAGTGTATAACAAGAAATGATTAAATCTCAGGTTGATGTTTCTTTTGCAATGAACATGTTTGCAGCTAGCAAGACCGATGTGAAAGAACATGTTGACCCATGTCTTTTTGGTGTTTGCAAGGTCCATTCCAGATCCTTCCTGTGAGCCGTTACTAAGCAGAAAGCATAAAGATGTTCCCAGGTCAATCAAAGCATAAACAAGATCGTATGCGTGACCCATAATGATTTTGCGAGTGGACTCAGATCATCGGAACACGCACGCAACGTTTTGCTGCTGCACAACGTGAGAGGGTGAATCGTTGGCCTCCATCAGTTCTTTGTTCTCCAGTCCCCGTTCTCCACATCACCAGCACTCTGCCGCGAACTAGTCCAACTGCCTGGTATGGTTTGCCAACAATTCTAGTGCATATCGTGTCCACCCTGAAGCGGTGCCATTGTCACTGTCAAGGGCGACGTTTTGTTCGAGAGGATCAGAAGATAACAGCGGTCGAGTATGCCAAAGGGTGGTCCGCTCCTTAGAGACCAAGGCAATCTCTGGACTATGCCGACCAAGTCTGACGGTTCAGAATGCTCACATGTGGTGTTGAGCCATTTGTGAATATGCCGGCTACCCCTGAGTTGCGCCAAGAATTTTTCCCCCGGTGTAGGTTTCTTGCATATGCAATTCGGCGTTGGCTCCTCAACGCAAAAACAAATTACTTGCCATGCAACCTGCATGTTCTGGAAGCCACGTCGAACTGACATAAGCAACAGTTCGCATCAACTGAGAAGACATTCAAGAAGCCAAACTCTTGTACACAGACAAAAAATAGACATATATATATATACTTCAGAGATCCTGGCATCACTTAGCATTGACAGCGTGTTTGGTTGTGCCATGGCCTCAAAAAAGCATGTTATAGTGGGTGCTTGGACTTTGGTCGGAGCTGCTGCTGGCACCAAATTGTTTCTTGATCATGGGAAGTATCAAAAACTACCTTGCGTTCAACTTGCACTTGAGGAGCTAGCTGCAAAGCGACAGTTCTTGGAACCACTAAAACTCGGCTTGTGGCCAAGACAGGGTCATTTGGATGCGAATGCCGGCCTGATGAGAGCTCGTTTTCAGGTGTGCGGTGCAGATGGCGCAATGGCACATGTCTTGGTTGGTGCCAAGAGAGAGAAGCAACATGAAGATTTGGAAGGTCAAGAAGATGAAGACCAAGACTGGAAGTATTATTGGTTGCGTCCATGGGAGTTCAAGAAAGCACTCGTTGACAAGATTCGATCTATCGGACGAGGATCTCTCGGCTCAGCCTTGGAGGATGACCCTTCACAGTGGAGACTTGAAACATTGGTAGTTTTGCCTGATGGTGGTAAAGATTCTCAGGCTCTTCTCGGCAATCCCCTCTCACTGCCTGAGTATGAAGCCTTTTGCCTAAGGCGCGATCAGAGTTCAAAAGATGACCTGTCAAGGCGCAGATTGCATACAGCTTTGTGCATCTCCTTCATGGCAACCATCCTAGCTGGTGGTGCTCGTTTGGTCCGATCAGGTCATGTTTGGCAAAGCCATGGCTTTGTTCGAAAAGCTGTTTTGGAAGATCGTAAAATCAAAGCAGTTCTGGGTCCTTCGCACATCGAATCCTGCACTGGAACGTTCACCCCGACCTATATCAATGCACAACTCAAGCTTGTTGGCAATGCTGGCGCTGTGGCAGACGTGACCGTGGCAGCAAGTCGAGATTCCTCACACCAAAGTTGGCACATTGCCAGTGCACGAATGAATGTTGGCGGAGTGATGTGCAAGCTAGACCTGGCC
The DNA here is from genome assembly GCA_963970005.1 of Durusdinium trenchii. Classification (NCBI taxonomy): domain Eukaryota; class Dinophyceae; order Suessiales; family Symbiodiniaceae; genus Durusdinium; species Durusdinium trenchii. The sequence continues at coordinate 159,042 of CAXAMN010028217.1, read as the reverse complement.
AGATAGCATAAAAAGGGGGCCGAAAGGCCAGGACAGGCTCCAACCAACATGAAGCTTTAGGCAGATTCTGTCTTCAAGGTAAGCAACAGAGGCGAGGTAGGGAGTGAGAGAGGGAGGGAGAGATGCAACGTGAGGCCTCATCAAGTGGGCAATGAAAGACGGGATGACTGCCTGGAGATCATAGCAGAATTTATGAGGACAAGCTTCAGCCTCAGCTGCACAACCATCGTTTGACTCTGAGCAAGATTATATATATATATATATGTGGGGGGGACCTTTACGTTTAGCATAACGACCTCTCACTCCTCAGCTTCGTCCCAACTGCTGTACTCTACTCTATTCAAAAAAACGATTGTGCCAAAGATGCAATGAGACTTGGATAATATACCTTACCAAATAAACGTAGAGCCTGGTGGGATACAAACAAGAGAAGTGGTATAGGGTAGGGTAAAAGATACACAGGTTGATCAACTACATATATATGATATATGTAATATATAATTGGTAGTCCTGGTCTCGGGTGGACAAAGTAGTTCTGGTCGGCTGTGCTGAGATCTGACCTTGGCTCTAAACACTAGTGAAAACCATTGTAAAGATAAAGCTCGATTTTAAATGAGTGTGTCAAAGACTACTGCAGGGTAAGATACACTAGACTAGTTATCCAGGTAGAATTACGCAGAGTAGAGTAGCATACATACAGACAGAATACGCCCACGCGATAATTGCGACAAAATTGAACAATATTATGGGTGTGGTTCTTGCCCTTTGTTGATCCTTGTTGCGTCATCCATTTCTCCTATGGACTTTTTGCACAGCCTGCGTTCTGAGTAACGGAGGACATGAACACAGAGAATATGGGCGGGAAAACAAATTTCTAGGACATCCTGCAGCATTACAACCAGAAATTTTTTGTTGTCGTCTTACTTCTCGTTTGTCCCTCCCTCCCTCTCCTGTCCTAGGTTGAAGCCTTTTGCACGCTTGCATGTTCACATCTTTTCATTTTCTATTTCATTTCGATCTGCAGTCTTCCTTTCATACCTCCCTTCAAGTAGACAATGTTAGAGTGCATCATTTGCTTTCAAAACCTTTAGGTACATAAATACGAAAAGGAGCTTATGAAAGGGTTTACATATTGGTTACTGTATATTAGGGGGTGCTTTCTTATTGTTTATCGGATAACTAGCCCACTCCTCTCCATTCAGCTTCGTCCCAGCTGCTGTACTTTACTGTATTATTCTAGTCAAAAAAACGATTGTGCAAAGAAGACTCGGATAATACACTATGCCAAATAAATGTTGAGCTTGGTGACAGACAGGAGAAGTGGCATAGGGTAGGGTAAAAGATAAAGCAGAAGCGAACACAGGATGATAAACTACATGTATATAACACTATATATAATATAATATATTATAGTATAGTATAATATAATATAATATATAATTACTGTAGTAGTCCTGGTCTGTGGTTGACAAAGTACAAGGTAGTTCTGGTCGGCTGTGTAAAGATCTGATCTTGGCTCTAACCACTATTGGAAACCATTGTAAAGATGCAACTCAAGTTTAAACGAGTGTGTCAAAGACTATGGCAGGATAAGATAGACTAGGTTGTAGGCTTACTTTTCGTCTGTCACTCCCTCCCTCTCCTGTCCTAGGTTGAAACCTTCTGCGCACTTGCACGTTCACATCTTTTCATGTTCTGTATCATTCAATTTCGGTCTGAAGAATAGGCAACGTATGTAAGAGTGAAAAAGTATGTGCATGTCCAGGGCATCCTGCATCATTTGCTTGCTGCTTGCAAAGCCTTTAGGTGCATAAATACGAAAAGGAGCTTATGAAAGAGTTTACATATTACTTGTATTAGGGGGTGCTTTCTCACTGTTTATCGGATAACTAGCCCACTCCCTCGCCATTCAGCTTCGTCCCAACTGCTGTACTCTACTCCATTCTAAAAAACGATTGTGTCAAAGATGCAATGAGACTCGGATAATATACTATTCCAAATAGATGTAGAAGAAGGTGGGATACAAACAGGAGAAGTAGCACAGGGTAGGGTAATGTACATCAATGCAAGATGAAGCAGAAGCGAACACAGGTTGACAAATTACATATCATACATAGTAGTCCAGTCTATGGTGAGGGGTTTATATAAAAAGGTTTTTGTGGAAGGGTGTGCACAAAATACGATTGGCCTTGGCAGGGTGAGGGGTCTATAACATGATGGGTTTTGTGGGAGGGTGTGCGCAAATACGATGGGGGTGAGGGGTTTATAAAATGAGTTTTTGTGGTAGGGTGTGCACAAATACGAGGGACTTTTGACAAGGTGAGAGGTTTATAACATGGGTTGTTGTGGAGGGCGTGCGCAAATACGAGGGCCTTGGCAGGGTCAGGGGTTTATAAAATGGGTCTTGTCGGAGGGCGTGCGCAAATACGATGGACTTTTAGAGGGTAAGGGGTTTATACAATGGGTTTGTCCAACCTTTGTGTTTTGTGTGCTTAAATTTGGTCATGGCATGGTCTGTTAATAATGGCCTATAGCAAATTGCCAGTAGCCTATAAATGAGTAGATCTACCAAATCATGGGATAGGCATAGTGTAATTCACAACCAGCCCTTATAAAGCAATAAAAAAGAGAGAAGTAACAAAAGTTTAGCCAACTCATAGTGATGGGGTTCTGAAAAAGATTGCTTAAACGGCGGTTATATTATGTTCTCTTTTTGCACTCTTTTCTCCCTCCACAATGAAGACAAATGATACTTACTATTCTTTTCTCCCTTTTCTCCATCCACACTGATAATAAATCATTATAGTTCCTGGGATTTGGACTTTGGCAGCCCACCAACACAAAAACAAATCACACATTGTGACATTGAACATATAGGGATTTTTTAAAGTAGATTTACAAAAGCCATGGAGCAATGGAATGTAACATGTAACATATGCCACAATTGTTCACTGCAGGCATGTGTTGTTTGTTTGAGTGAATTTTTGTTTTGCTGATTGTTTGTGTGTACTGTTTTCCGTTTATCTTTTTTCGGAAAATGTTTGCATTTTATGAAAAGAGGACTGGAAAAATAATTTTGTATATCACCAAGATCCCCATTTTATAAAGAGTTCCTCAAGGGGTATCATTTTATAAGGAGTCCCTCAAGGGGTATCATTTTATAAGCAAACACGTGTGGGGATATATTTAGTTTTTTTTTGCACACGACTAAAAATCAAAATCCTTCAGGTTCCTAAATATCCAGCTGCTATATTGAACTTTGAAAGTAGAAATAGACAAAGCAAAACAAATAGCTTCATATATGATTAAAAAAACACCTACAAAAAAATAACTCCAGGTTCCTAGGTTTTCATGTATTTAGACATTCCTTTAAAAAATAAATTTCTAATCTTTTTAGTTGTGCGGCCTATTGAAAAATAAAAAAAATAGATATATTGTCTTTTTAGTTTTGCACCCTTTAAACAAAAAACGAAAAAGACTAAATATTTCGGTTTTTCGTTTTGCGTCCTTGAACAAAACAACAAAAAGACACACACTAAATATTTGTTGTTTTTGTTTTGCGGCCTTTTTAAAAACACTAAAAACACTTAATATTTAGTGTTTTTGTTTTGCTGCATTTAAAGAAAAGGAAACACTAAAAACATAAATTAAACAAAGAAACTACAAAAACTAAATATTTACTGTAGTTTGTTTAGTTTTGCGGCCTTTTAAAACATACTAGGAAAATTAAGAAATTAAATCCTTCAGGTTTCGAGGTTTCCATGTATTTAGAAATTCTAAAATGTTTTAGCTGTGCGGCCTTTAAAAAAATACAAATAAATTGTGTTTTTTTGTTTTGCGGCCTTTAAAAAAAACTAAAAGATCTAAAAAAAATAAATCCTTCAGGTTTCGAGGTTTCCAGGTATTTCGAAAAAACTAAAAAACCTAAATATTTAGTTTTAGTTGTGCGGCCTGTAAAAAAATATCAAACAACAAAGAACACTATATATTTAGTTTGTTTAGTTTTGCGGCCTTTTAAAAACACTAAAAACACCAAAAAAAACTAAATCCTTCAGGTTTCGAGGTTTCCAGGTTTTTTTGCCCTTCCAAAAAAACAAAAAATAAACCTAAAAGCACTAAATAGTTAGTTTTTTTAGTTTTGCAGCCTTTAAAAAAACACTAACAACAACTAAACATACTAAATATTTAGGTGTTTTAGTTTTGCGGCCTTTTAAAAAGAACTAAACAGAACTAAATCCTTCAGGTTTCGAGGTTTCCAGGTATTTAGAATTTAAAAACGAAAAAAGTAAATATTTAGTTTTGCGGCCTTAAAAAAGCAACTAAAAAAACTAAAAAGAACTAAATATGTAGTTTTCTTAGTATGTTTTACTTGTTATTTTTTTAGAATTTCTAAATACCTGGAAACCCTCGAAACCTGAAGGATTTAGTGTTTTTTTAAAGTCTTTTTTAAAGGCCGCAAAACTAATTAAAGGACCGGATAACCCCACATATGAATCTTTACGAATCTTAAGTTTCTAAAGCACAAAGCAGTCAGAGTCTCAATAGCTTCTACAACATGGCCTTGTCAGGAATTATATCAGAATTTCTCAACAGAGGGGTGGGAGAGAGGTGTGGGAGATTAATGTGCACGGCGGATGTACGAGGTATTGTGCAGACATGTGTGTACAGAAACAACTAGCCGAAGTAAAACCCCATCGCTCTGCCACAAACTGCTGCGCCTGCCACGAAATCTGCACCTCGAGCTTCACAAAGCGCTGCGCCTGCCACGAATTCTGCACATGGAGGTTCACAAAGTGCTGTGCCTGCCACGTAATCTGCACATGGAGGTTCACAAAAAGCTGCCCTGCCACGAAATCTGCACCTCCAGCTTCACAAAGTGCTGTGCCTGCCACGAAATCTGCACATGGAGGTTCACAAAGTGCTGTGCCTGCCACGTAATTTGCACATGGAGCTTGACAAAGTGGTGCGCCTGCCACGACATCTGCGCGTCAAGAAACAGATGAAAACTCTAATCACAATAGAGGGACCACCACCGGCGACAACCGGAGCCTCTAACGGAGCATGGAGGTTCACAAAGTGCTGCGCCTGCCACGAATTCTGCACATGGAGGTTCACAAAGTGATGTGCCTGCCACGTAATCTGCACATGGAGGTTCACAAAGTGCTGTGCCTGCCACGACATCTGCGCGTCAAGAAACAAGTGAAAACTCTAATCACAATGGAGGGACGGACCGGCGACCACCGGCGACAACCGGCGACAACTGCCGACAACGCATCCGCCAGAGCCTTCAACGGAGCGAGATCTATTGCATTGCAATTTACACTAAGATGTCTGTGGTCTCTGTGTGTGTGTCAACCCCTGTCTCAAAGGGACCTATTTTAGCTATCTATTTTCCTTGAACCGGATCCTTCAGGATTGTACAGAAAAAGCAGCAGGGGGACATGGCGTGCGTTCAGGGACCATGTCCAACAAAGCCACCTGACGCACGGGATATGAGAGCTGATCACTCTCACGTACCTGCACCAATTGTTTTGCTTATCCTAAAGAGCTACTGCGTTTGTTCAAACATTCAGTTGCGCTGACCTTTCACTCCTGCAGTTTTGCAAGTCAAGGGCTAAGTATTCACTTAAAGGGCTAATGCTCACCGCGAATAGTCTGAAGACAAGCTCCACGGAGCAGCCTTCTCAAGTGTGTCTTCGCAGCTTCTTCCCACCATGGTAAGCTGTGTGAACCCTACGGGGCGCTGTTACCGAGAGAACCTTCTCCGCGGGAGTAATTTCTCTGAAGATTTCTGAAATCCATTCGACTGAATGTTCCTGCTCGAAATCAGCTTGCTCGGAGTGTCTCACCTAATTTCTACTGCAGAGTTCACTGAAAGTCTTACTGAAGTATACTGCAGAGTTCAACTGAATTGAGTCTCACCCTGGAGAAGTCTTTCCAATTTTTAACCTTCAAATTATATGCGCCGATTTCGTCCTCTCGGCCAGTGCCCCCGGGCCCGTGCCGTTCGCTCGTAAGAGCATCCCCCACCCAACACCCCCTGCACCTTTTCTTGTTTTTCGTTGCCTTTTCGTTTGTCTTGTTCCTTCCTTCAGGCTTGTTAGGTGTGATCCAGGCTCGTTTAGTCAACGCACGCCCTGCCCCACCCCCTGCACCCCCTGCACCTTTCCTTTCTTTCCTTGCTTTTTCGTTTGTCTTGTTCTTTTCTTCAGGCTAGTTAGGTGGCATCCAGGCTCGTTTAGTCAATGCACGCCCGAACATCCCTCCACCCTATGGCAAAAGAAAGAAAAAAGAAAACGAAAGAAGAAGAAGAAGAAGAAGAAAGACGACAAGAAGCGGTCGAATGAAAGGACATCCCACAGTACGATGCGCTGCAGCGCTGCGGCCCCGTCGAGAAAAAGGTCAGCTTGCTTGCTACAGTCTGTTGAACAACCAACTTGATCGCTTGTGACCATCTATGCTAGCTGCGCCGGTTTCGGCTTTCTGTGTGTGTCAACCCCTGTCTCAAAGGGACCTATTTTAGCTATCTATTTTCCTTGAACCGGATCCTTCAGGATTGTACAGAAAAAGCAGCAGGGGGACATGGCGTGCGTTCAGGGACCATGTCCAACGAAGCTACCTGACGCACGGGATATGAGGGCTGATCACTCTCACGTACCTGCGCCAATTGTTTAGCTTATCCTAAAGAGCTACTGCGTTTGTTCAAACATTCAGTTGCGCTGACCTTTCACTCCTGCGGCTTTGCAAGTCAAGGGCTAAGTATTCACTTAAAGGGCTAATGCTCACCGCGAATAGTCTGAAGACAAGCTCCACGGAGCAACCTTCTCAAGTGTGTCTCTGTGTGTGTGCGTCACCACCTGTTCCTAAGGTTCCCATAGCTAGTCCTTGCTTTGATGAAGCCCTGCAATACTTTCAGATTTGGCGATTTCTCATTTTAAGCAGCAGGGGGTGGAGACACCGGTATTGCTTCTCCACCAACGAAGCTGGCAACACCCGGTGAGGATATCAGTTCCGAACGCGGAACTGACGTACCTGCGACCCATTTTTGAACTGTTGAATAGGCTGTCTCATCCTGCGTTTTGCAGTAAGCTGCTAATGCACCACTAAACAATGTTCAACACCTACAAATTGACGGACTTTTTCACCTTGCGGTTTGCATTTCCTCCGGTTCTTCAAGTCAAGCGGAACTTCATACTGATCCTAGCTCTTGCGAGCAACTCTCTAAGTGTGTTTCGCCACAGGGTCCCACTGTGGGCTGTGGTGTGATCCCCGTCAAGGGGCGCGGTGCTTGCACAGACCCACGTTATGTGGGGGATTGAAATTCAACTCCAGGAAGCAGCAGTTCGCTATGGCATCCCGATGCTCAAGGTCCCCAAGCTGTCCGTCCGCACCCTACAGCAGCTGGTGGCCATTGGTGCTGCCATGGCCTGCTGACTTGCCCTCCTCAGCAGCCGAGGACCCACACGCACTCTACTCCAACACATTCGCACACTTCACAGAGCACTATCTCACATTCACCACTACGCCAAATACATCGAACGAGCTGAGGCCATCTATGCGGTGGGCTTACTCCATTTGGCAGCCATTTTCTACTTCCCATCCAACACATACCGTTCCAAACAATGGAGCACACGTTTTCTCCAACTTTTCTCCAACTCCAGATCCACCCAGAACACTATCACTATACCTACTCCCATTTTCTTGCTCCCAATTCAGTCTACATCAAACTTTTCTTCAACTCCCACGACACACAACGATGTTACCGCCAACACGGCCACTGCTATGTGGGCTCCACAGCCATCGGCATACCTGGCAGAGAACAGCTTGCCAAGAACACTCCAATTTCAGCTGAACTCTCCCTCCGTTACTGGCACAACCAACACCATCACCCAGTTCTCCACCATCCACATCGCCACCTACCCAGACTACGACCAAGCATGGATCCATGAACATTTGTACATCTCCCGATGGCAACCTACACTCAACTGGCCCTACATCTCACAGCACCTCAAACTTAAAGCAGACGGCTGGCAATTCAGCAGGCATCGAGCACATTTCTTTCCACGCCTAGCCAACCACTACCGCCTCTTTCGACGACTACGACGACGACTACAATCCACAGCCCAGCCTTTACTTCATACATCACACAAACTACACGCCCTTACCGTCCTGCGAGACCTGACCAAACACACACGAGCGTCTTTCGACGCCGCTCGACACCTTCGTTCGGGCAAGTACACAGATCTCGAAGTCTACGCCATCCGTCGTATGGCCACCAGCCTGGAAGAACCAGGACGAAGCCGAGCTATCCACATTCTCAACCAAGCATTGACTTTTCGCAATCTCACCCCACCGAAGAGCAATCTCCCTCTGACCATCCCGTTCCTTGCCCACCCCAATTTCCAATCCGACGTCCAGCGCTGGCTGGCCCAGCTTATCAACCATCACAAACATTTTGCCATTCCCCTCCACCTCCCCACATGCCGCGTGCGTGAAGCGGCCCACCTCACCCTCCGCAGTCGCCTACACAACCACCGGCGATGGGAAACGCTATTGAGCAGTCCCCCGGACATTGATCAGCTCCCGTGTGGGTGCGCCCATCTTCGCACCCTACTGCTGCCCACTTCCCATTTTCCCGATGACGACCACTTGATCGTGACCCTCGCCGATCTACAACTTCGGTTCACCTCCGCCGATTTTTGAACGCCAACATGAACAGCGCCTTCTTCCCCACCAAACAACACTATTTTGACTCCGCCCACAAAAGCTTGCACAAATGGCTTCGATATCATGGACTCCCTACCACTTTGGCCCACCACTTCGACGCGTTCATCGCCGCCCAATGGAAACACCACAACCTTCAACTTCAGCGCGAGGACCGCTTCACTGCCAGATCCGTCAAGCAGCTGCAAGAGTTCTTAGGCGACAAAGTTGTCCTTCATCATGCTGATCATGAACTACAACATCTCCGGATCTTCTGCCCACGCATCTATTTCCGTGGATGCTTAGCCACCTGGCACTCACCAGAACTCTTCCAACCATTACCAGACGATACAGACCAGACCATTTCCGCCATCATCCAACAGACTTTTCCTCCACACCTTCGCCAGAAATACAAATGGGGCTTCAACACCAAGTTCAAAATGCCATATGGAGTTGTCCACTTGAAAGCCAAGAAACAATGGCGCAAAGGTCGCGCCATCATATCATACTTCAAATCCTGCTACGGCCCACTTCTACGTGTCACCTCCAACGTCCTCAACACTATGATATATCGCCTCCTACCGCAATCACCAAGACAACTTTCCACTCCCCAACTTTGGCACCATTTCCATGACTACCTTCAGCACACACCCGTCTCCATGGATCTCTATGCCGTCAACGATGATTTGGTCGGCTTCTTCAATTCCGTCCCCCAAGATCGCCTGATCCAAGCTGTTCAGAGCCTTGTCAACCGCTGGCAATACACGTTTCCCATCACGGTTGACACACTTAGGATAGGGTGTACTGAACTGAAAGCGGTGCCACACGCCGGCCTAGGGTTCCATTTCCTAAGGGTACCAGTACGAACCACGGGAACCTGGAGGACTTCAAGAGGAAAGAAGGCCAAAAGCTCAAGGCGAAAACGGACTGACAGGGTGACGGCGTAACGTGCATGTCTGCGGAACTCACTAGCCCTTTACTAAGGGTAGAAACTAGCTGGGTTCTCGGCTTAGCCCAGTGGCCATGCACGGAATTACACCAGCGTAGACCCCAAACAGTTTTTCGCATTTATTGTCCGTTGAATTCGTTGATTAAAAACAGACAGAATTCGTTGAATTCGTTGATAACTTTGCGTCATTGTCAAAATACACATATAAGCTCCTTTTTGCATCTCGCGGCCACTTCCCCAATATGGCACACCCATTGTGTGACCCACCCACTGCCTGGCAAACCCAAGCGCTTGGCACACCCTAGGTGGGGGCCACGTGAATGGGAACCCTGTCTGATGCTGGCAACCAGCAGGAGACAGATCAAACCTGATTAAAAAACTCTCGACGTCGACCGGGCACTAGAATTGACATTGCCATAGCAACATCCGTGACAAACATGATTTTTTTGCATGTCGGCACTTTGTTGTGGAAGTGTTGGCTGTATGCAACTCATGCGCCGCAGTGCCGCTGATTGCAGCAAACTCGCTCTCAGCTCCACTCAGCTCCACTGCTTCCTGACACGAGTACTTTTTGCAAACCCCAATCCCGCCGAAGAGGCTCTTGAAGTCTGAGCAAGCATCCAAACTGAGTTTGAGCCAGCAAGTACAATATCAAAAAGTCATAAAATAAATAATCTACAGTACATTCGGCCTAGCAAAATCAGAAGCAAGCGCACAGCGCATACATTAGAATTACTCTGTTGCGCTGCTTTCAGATTTAGAACTGATAGGTTTATCGGCGTGGCTCATTTGTCTCAAGACTCTCGCGTTTGTCTCAAGACTCAAGCTTTCATGGGTACCTGGCATAGCATCTGTCTCAGCCCGTATCACCTCAAACACTCTCAATTCACTGACACGTGCTGGCACTGTGCATACGGAAGAAGTGCTCTTGCAAGCGACTACTCGACTCTCTCTCTCTCTCTCTCGTCGCTCGGCCTGCAAGTTCGTCGGCAAATAGTGTTCGGCTCACCTGATGACACATGACTTTGAGAGGAATTGCACTCAGAAATCACAAGGAATAAATTCCTGCGATTCTAATTCACATTCCAAGTACAAAACACAAATGCAAATGAAGTACTTGAAGGATGAAGGCACTCACCTTCGTGCTCTCGCCAAGTCTTGCATGCCTGCAGTTTGAGTAGTCCCCATGACCATGCGCAAGCTGCTTGGTAAATTGATGTGTATATAAATTGATATCGTTTCAACAAAAGTCGAACCAAATCAATGCGAAGGGTTCTTCAAGGAAACTCCCCCGCCATCTTGAAAGAATCCTAACTTTTTCTGGGGTTGTCGGGCGTTACCTCTCCGCAACAGGATCGTCAAAGCGCTTCTTCTCTCTTAAATCGCACGGCGGTTTGAATCGCACAGCCTTACAGCCAAATCTAAGGATCCCCTGCGGGGTCCTGGCAAAATCGCAAATGGCACAGGTTTCTTGCGGCGCTTCGCGAATGAAGTCCGCAAATCAATTCAAGGGATGCAGTGCAGTCCTGCTTCGCTGAATTCGTTGAATTTATTGTCTGCCATATACACCCCCGTCCGCCCCTTGGTCAGTTTTGAAAGCCCTCCAAAACGGTCATAAAACGATTGGAACATGGCTTCTGACAACCGTTCCAGGAAGCATGGAGCAGCATCAGCCCCCTCCATGGTTCGTTCCAACCATCCAATTTTATGCGTTGCGCTTTTGGCACGCAACAATCCTGCCGAGTTGGCCATGACTTGACTATCTGGCGCGTGCATTGTGCACATTTTGGACACCCAACACCATCGTATCAGCCCCGCAACGCAGCTCCACTCACCTCCCAACAGGCTTCCGCGAAGCATGGAGCAGCACTACCCCCACCCATGCTTCGTTCTACTTGTGCACCCATCTTCCCTCCCCAGCCCCGTCCCATGCGCCATCTTCTCTGCCAGCCCCCCGTCTTGCTCCCCTCCATCTTCCCTCCCCAGCCCCGTCCCCGCCCATGCACCTCCCGTCTCGCTCCCCTCCATCTTCCGTCCCCAGCCCCGTGCGCCTCCCGTCTCGCTCCCCTCCATCTTCCCTCCCCAGCCCCGTCCCCACCCATGCACCTCCCGTCTCGCTCCCCTCCATCTTCCCTCCCCGGCCCCGTCCTCCTCCACATCCATCTTCCGTCGCCGACAACGCACGCTTTGTCTCGCTCTTCCGCGGCACTAGCGACTAAACGAGAACCCAAGCGTCGAAGATGCTTTTGGGAAAAGCATAAAAAGAAGATTGAGGCCAGCTCCTGGTCTGGATTCTGGGTCCATTGTCTGGCGCTCTTCTGGATAATGTTTTTACGTAGAAATTGGCGAGCATTTCAGCTCTATATCCTTGAACGCTGTGCGGCCACGCCATGCTTGAGCCATGTATTCACACCTCAAAAACATTTGCGCGCCCCCTTGCCAAAACCAAACACAGGTTTTGCACAGGGGCGCGTTCCCCAAGAGTTTCCTGCATTTTCCTCGACGTCTCAAAATGGCACTGCGCCCTCATTTTGATCACCTTGTCCATGTATTCTTCGAAGATTCCGCCTCTGGATCCATGGTAAACCTTGTCTAGTTTTTGCTTTTTTCTCTGTCCACGCGCAACGCTGGTGTACAGGGTGAGAAGGTGAAACGGAGGTGAGGAGCTTGAAGTTCTACCCACCTGTTCTGCTAATTTGAAAACTTTGGGGCAAGTGTGTTGCAAGGTAGCCAGCGCTGGTCATATCCCCAGGTTCAGGTCGACTAGACTCGCACTTTTTTCGTTTCCGGAAGAGACGCTCTTGAAAGACACTCTGGTAAGACATAGAAGACACTCTCTCTTTGAGGACACTCTGATTTACAAGACATTATGAGGAAACTTTTGAGACTCTTTTGATACTCTTAGAAGAAGCCATTCTCCTTGACACTCTTGACCGACACGGGTGTCTCACACTCTTGGAAGAACGCCAACCCCCCAAAATGGGCAGGTGCGCAGCGAAATCACCTGTGACACTCCCTCACACTTCAAAACGTCACGTTTCTACGGTATTTCACACGAATCTGACAGTTTTGGTACGTTACAACGAAACGTTGGAAGCATTTTCCCCAAGAGCAAGGCCTTTGAGCGCTACTTTTTCACCGCTCTGGCGCTCTCGAAGTCAAAAGTCTGGCACCTTCATGGCATGGATGTTTCTCCTTTGTCCGTGCGAATACCACAAGCACGTTTGCGAACGTTCAAAAGGCACATAGCTGAAGCTTGTGCGAAAGGAGTTTTTTTAAGAAACCTCAATCAGCCTCCAGCTTGCCACCCCAAATGTTCAGCCGCCTCCCGGGCTGCTTCGCGTGTCTCGTCAGCTTTGGACCCAAACAAGGTTGCGAAGGTTTCCAAGAGTTCTTCAGGAGGTCCGCTTTCGATGATGTTTCGGATTTTGTCGTTGAGCCCCAGCGTCAACAAGTTCTTGAAGGAGCGAGGGCGTGAAAGCATCACGTAGACAGCCAAGAATTTGATGTCTGCCGGTGATCTGGCAGGCAAAGTCATGTGCGCCACTAATCCGGGGGACGCTGTCGTTCCTTGCATCGTGTATAGGCTGCAGGCCTTCTCTGGCCAGAGTGGGAATGCCGTCCGCTTGATCTTCAATGAAATTTTCTCGTCTGGCAAGGTGTAAGACCACGTTTGCGTTTTTGAAAGCGCTTGAATGACTCCAGGATATGACACACACTGGTCGCAGTGTCGGTTGAAAATCAAATGCTCCGCGCAAGGTTTGGGCGGCAAGAATTCCAAATCCACTCCTTCGAGTTTTACATAAACTGCGGTTGGGCGTTTTTTTAAATAGTATTCTGGGGGTAATTTTGCTGGGAGGCGCTCAGCAAAAGCAATGTCGACAATTGTTGCAACGGTATCCTGAACAGCCCAGGGGGGTAAAACCGACGTAGTCAGCCGTACTTTTTGCCCAAAGTGCAATAAGTTTACGCCTGGCAGTTTTTTTGTGGTGGACACGTTCGAAACACCAAGCAAATGCTTGAGATGATGGGGCTCACAGGCTTGGTCAGGCCAATCTGCTGCAGGAACGAAAAATAGAGTTTGATTGGCTTCGCGGGCCGAGTGCCGTGCTTTAATAAAGGCAATCAAGGTAGTGATAGACCACAGGTAACAACTCTCATACCAGTCGCCGGTGGCTTGCACCAAAGCTTCTGGGGACTGGAAAGCAGCTTTGTCTTCTAGCCTAGTCTCCGACAAGTGGCTCCACTCTTGATCTGTCAGGCGCGCACCGCCGGGCACCCGCATTTTGCGCAAAATGTTTTTTTGGATTTCGTCCTCAAATCTCATTGCTGTTTGAAGGACAAAGACTTGTGGGATTCGCGCGAACATAGCCAAAGCAGCTTTGTGTTCATGTCCTCCAACATCTGGCGTCGCAAGTAATGAAGAAGTTTTTGGGACAGGTGGAAGTTGTAAATGATCGCCTGAGAGAAGCATGAACGAGACACGGCCAAAGAGCTGTGTCGGCTGCGCGTACCGTGCCAAATCTAATTGGAATTGATCAGCTCGGATCGATGTGGCCCGCAAGGAAGCAGCGTGAAATAAAGTTGTTGGAACCTGTGACCACTCGTCTATGATCACAGCCCCCGCCCGCCCCAGGGTGTTTTGAAGTTTTTTTCTGTCTGCGCGCCGTCGGACACACAAGTGGTAAGACTTTAAGCTATCGTTGGCACGGACACCAATTAGGTTATGTATTGTCTTACCGCCGATAATTCTGGCAGCCTTGTTGGAGGGAGCCGCGAGCTGCACATTGTGAGCCCCAAAATAAACATTCAGCAACGGTTCTAAGACCTGGACAATTACAGTGGTTTTTCCACAGCCCCCGCCGCCGACAAGGAGAACACGAACCAGACCTAGGTCGACCGGCAAGGTGTACACAGATGTATCTTCTCGGTTTCGCCACGCAACTTCAAGTGGATTCACTAGAAGGGCCAACAAGTCCAGCTGCTCCTGGTTGAAAGGAAACTTATCAATGAGAGATTTGGCATACGCTGCAGGACCTTTCCACGCTAAAGGAACGTCAATTTCTGTGACTTGTGCCTCGTCGCGGTTGGCGTTCCTGTCAAAAAGCTCTTCCAGCTGTTGCGCAGCCATTTCAGGCGTAAGGTTCTCCGATGCTGGGCAACTTGTCGTGGCATCGGACTGAAGCATTTCTTTGCGGAGAAGTTTTGCTACAGCTGCCTGGTGCGATTTCGCGTTTTGTGGCAGGCAGTGCGTTGGTAAAATGGGTATTCTGTGTCGAAGTTCGCTGCTATCAGCAGGAGGTCCTACCATCATATGTTTGTAGATATCTGCAAATTGTTTGATGTGAAGATCTCCTTCTCTGTGCTTCCCAGGTTTTTTTGTTCGTTCAAGTTCCTGCTCACGTGAAAGAATTTGTATGCAGTCACTCAAGGTGAAAGACACTTTGGTTTGCGAATGCAACTCCTCATCGAAGCTATCTCCGTCGAACGCTGGATTTTGCCCTTGGTCAGGAGAATGCTGGCCGTCACTTTCAGACACTTGCTCGTGCACCGGACCACTTTTTGTGCGCGCGCTTCGTAGAGGCTTGGTTTGTGCGATTTGCTGTGACAGAAAGTTCTGGTAGTTTTGCTGGCTTTCGATTGCGGCAAACTCTTCCAGCGTCAGTTGATGCACATGTGCTCCAGATTGCACTCCCAAAATGTCGCACATGTTTTGGAACACGTAGCCCGGGAATTCCGAAAAAGAAGTGCGGCAAAGTTGCATCAAAGTTGCGCGCAACAACTGGGCATGCCTGTCATCCGCTCCTCCAGGGAGGCTTGCGTTCCACCAGCTTTTGGCAACAGTGGTGTCGAAAAGTACGGCGATTTTCTCGGCGGATGCTATTTTTTGTTGGGCTCGATTTGCTACCAAGTTTATCGCAGCTCTTCTAGCCTTCCAGTTTGCAACGAAGGAAAATTTTTGTTTGCCGATTTTTACGCATGTGAGAGCAGGGCGGCAGTTTAGGGGGTCTGTGCAGCAGGTAAGGC
Organism: Durusdinium trenchii; assembly: GCA_963970005.1. NCBI lineage: Eukaryota > Dinophyceae > Suessiales > Symbiodiniaceae > Durusdinium > Durusdinium trenchii. The sequence continues at coordinate 143,363 of CAXAMN010028217.1, read as the reverse complement.
CCTGGCACTTCATAGGCAAAAACAACATCGAAAAATATGCGGCATTAGCTTCTGCATCATCCAACGATGGCGGCTTCGGGCCGACAATTCGGGGTACGGTGATCTGCAAAGCAAAACATTGGCAATACAACGCGTGCATTTGGTAGTGCGGGTCAAATTCAAACATGATTTCATGATCTTTGGGCTTCAGAGGTTTGCGAACACGACGTACTCGAGAAGCATAGACAAACAGGGGCATTGGAGCCAGCCATGGCCCTCGGTGAAGATAGTCGTCATGCAATGTTGTGGTGGTGCGTAATACAGTTTTGTCCCAATGTTGGTTGCGGTCTTTTTCCGCGTCCTGCTGTTCTTCATCCTCGACAGCCGTTTCTTCAGGATCTTCTTTTGCAGAGTCCTCAGCCAAGCTAGCTCCGTCTTCAGAGTCTGAAGCATTCAATTCAACTGCAGCAATGGGGACGAAGTTGTCGTGCAGAAGAGGGCTCGGTGTATTTTCTGAGAGACGCCGGCATTGTTGCATCAAAAACCAAGGTCTTGAAAGAAAGAGGACAACTTCAGCATGAGTAGCCCAGCAGTGACCTGCGCACAGAATGGTGGTCGCCAACTCTGTCGAAGATACCCAGGTGCTGCGGTTCGCAGCCGCCGCAAGCCTGACAATCACCCGCTTGGCACGGTATTGGGGTGTCCAAACCTCAGCTTTGCTTTCTTCCTCCTCCAATCTTCTGATGCCAACAGCAAATTGAGCCACTGCCGACTGCATTGCCTCCATGGGTTTTGTGCTGTATTTTGTGATGTAGTGGTCAGTATTGAAAGATGCGACGTGCAAAGCAATGACATTACGAGCAAACAAGCGCAGCTCACGCGAATCATGTTTGTGCATGCTAGCGCGGCTCATGCCCATGACATGCCCAAGGCAGCTATCATCACAAACAAGTGTTATCTTATTGTCATCTTCATCAACTACAAACCCTCGGATTAGAAATTTGAAGTCGCAATTGCAGCGGCAGGAAACCATTGTCACGTCTGAGGTTGCGGAACGAAATGGATGAGCCCGTTGCACTTGAACTAAGCCACTTTCGTTAGGATCCACAGAATCCAGTATATTCGTCTCTGACACTGGCATTTTCCCGCGACGGCGGAATGTTCTTCCAGAAATTTTAACTGTGTGATAAAACGAAAACCGACAGTCGGGCGCACGGCTGGGCTTCAAGAGCTGCCTTTTTTCTTGCGCTGTTTTTTTGACGTGTTTCAAGCATGTTACACTGCGCTCATGGTTGTGCGCGGCAATGTGCAAGAAACGAAAATCTTCAGCAAAGCGTTGCTCCCACCTATGGGCCTCTGCAAGAAAAGTGTCAAAGTTACAGGCATCTTCACCATCAGGGCAAGCAACCTTGGTAATGACGCCAGACTCATCACAATCTACGGAAAATGAAAGTGGGCCCTTCCAGGCTGCAGCCTGTGGAATTATACAAGGCAACTTGTATTCTGGCAGCGTGCTCAATTCGGCACCTGTCAATGACACCTCTTTGAAGAAATTTGCTGGTGGGCGTTGCTGCTGCTCGCTTGCAGCGATTTCGCGCTCCACGTGCTTCAAGCGTTCTGCCGCCACAACAGGCAACAACAATCTTTGAGTGATCTCATCAGCTTCTAGTCCGCCATCAAATTTTGTTTGTTTTTGCTGAAGAGCACTGAATGGTTCTGGCTTCATTTTGATGCCAGCTTGTTCACCCACCAAGGTCGACTTCTCGTACTGCAATGTGTTGACTTGGGAGATCAGCTTTGCGTTGTGCTGCAGCATTTTGGCACGCAAACTTTTCGGGGACAAGTCACCATCTTGAATTTGCATGCTTGCAAGAAACCCAGGAATTGCGCGGACCAAACGGTGTCCATGCTGAAACCCTCGCCCTTGGGCTTCAAGAGCTTCAAGGATCGCCAACGCAAATCCAGCAACGCCAGGAACACTGCTAGAAGCAAAGTCGTCTTCGATACTCGATTGGCCTACGGCTCTGGCTAGTTTGTAGATGCCCAGACCAATGGAATCAAGACCATATATATGTCTAAAATTTAGCTCTTCCATGAGCAAGAAAAACTTTGCAGTACAAGCTGGATGAGCCGCAGTCAGTTCGTGCATTTTTTGGAGAGGCGGCATCTCGGGCGTGTCTTTCAAAAACTCAGGGCCAAGATTTTCACAAAGTTGACGCATCAGTGGGTTGTAGGTGTCACCATAATTATGTGTGCAAAACACAGTGGTTGGTCCGAAACAATGAGTCAGCGATTGCCCAAAATGCCTTAGCCGTACTTTGTACCCCTCTGTCAAAGGCACGGTGGCGGTTGAAAACAACATATGCCGCAGAGCTGCTCGAACTTTTGGAGGCGTTGCTGCATTTTGTATTATTTGTCCGACGCTATTGCCGCACATCTCTCCTGCAGCTGCGGCCAGAAAATCGGTTGTTTGCGAAGAAGCAATTGTCTTCAAGTCCTTCTCGAAGCCTTGCCTCTGAAACGACGCGTTTACTGCTTGCAGTGTTTTCATTTTCCGAAGAATGTCTCCAAAAAGGGCAGCAAATTCTGGTGAATCAAAACGAGAAACTGCACGGGCTTGGTACGGCTCAACATCATCAGAACAAGAATACTCCATCTCTTCGCGCTGCATCAGTGCAGAAAACAAGCTTTGGTATGTCACTGTGGAATTTGGGCGTCCCGAGAGGCCAGGCACTGCGTCTCCATAGTAAAACTCGACAAAGCAGCTTGGAAAGCTTCTGGGGTCAAAGGAGCTCAAGACTGTCGTTGTTGGCACTGCCAAAGCGTCGATGTGTATTTGACCACCCTTTTCGAAAAAATCAGCAGTCACCGAGGTCTGGAGCAAACTTGCTGCCACGTCGTCCAAATTTTTGGCTTCTTTCAATAGTTTCCTCATCGTGTCTTGTAAATCGATCACAAGGCGTTGACAAGTTTCTTGCTGACCTACTTGTCGCACAGTGGCTGAAACGTTTTCCCAAGCACCACTTTGGTTGGTCTTAACTTTTGCAACTTCTTTTTGAAGATGTTCCAATTTTTTTTGCATCGCTTGAAAAAGTTGCGCCGGTTTCGGGTCTTGCTCGTAATCAATGGCAATCATAAATTCAGGGCTTTTTTGAGATTCACGAGTGGCACGCTCATGGCCTTCATCTGCGCAGGCCGGCGCATCGTCATGGACAGATTCATCATCAGCTTGCGCAACCTCGTGGTCATCATCAGACTCTTCAGCAATGTTGCCATCGGTATTGGACGGAGGCGCTGTCACGGGCAGGTCGCCCGGCCCTTGCATACGCTGCAAAAATGTTGATTCCGGAAGATGTATGGCATGTTCGATAAATTCGTTTGGAACCCCTTCGACTGGCAGCTTCTGAACGGCATCTTGATCAATATCGGTGTCAAAAAACACAGGGCAATGTTTCTTTCTCAAGCGCAAGCAGTCCACAAACTCTGCGCGGTTGACGGTTAATGCCTTACAGGTTTTGACTTCCTCGACACTTCTTGTGAAAACAATCACCAATTGATCCAAGACTTTGTTCAAAGATGGTAAGATCTGTGTAGTCTTTGCTTCGGCCTGCGCTAGAAGAATGGTGTTGCCCACCAAGCCTTTATAGGACTCCTTGGCCGTCGAAGGCCCTAAGAAAATCTGCCGCATGACGGGACGGCCTTTGCCGAGGAGCAATTTGGTACCCAAAGTAAGTTTTTGGTAAAGGGGTTGCTCACGCCCTAACCAATTCATGTTAGACAAAGCCAACGGTGCCATTGTTGGGCCAGAAACTTGACAAAAATGTTCCAGGCATGTTTTGCAGGCAAAACAAGTTTCGTCCTTTTTGCCAACGCCTGCACACATCACGTTTCCCGACGCTTGGCAAGGAATTTTTGGAACCCTTCTGCAATGGAGAAGCCAATGCATATTTGCGTGATCCGGATGTCGAACTGCTGAAGCGTAGAGTTCTTGCAAGGGTATGTGCGGTTGTAACTTTGAGTATGCTTCCACTGCAAGTAGCGCATTCACTTTTTCTGCCGGCCCAACACAAAACTTGCCGTCAGCAGTAAACAGCAACAACCCTTGATCGCGCGCGTTCGTTTCTTTCTGCTGGTTGTAAAAATGCTGCTTCCATGACATGGAGCCTGTGGGTTCTTGAAACAAAAAGACTTCGAATCTATTTTCGGGATAGTCACGAACACAGCAAAACACACAAGCATGCAAAGATCGTGGCTGAGCATGGTCAAATGTACCTGCCAACCATTCATTATGATGTCCTGGCGTGGCATATCTTTGAAAGAATGCAAAATTTTGAATCAGACTTCTTTTGACCCAAGGTTGCATTGGTTGAAAGTTTGCTTGCTGTGCCTTAAAAAAGACCTTTTTGCGGTACTCTGCAAAGTTAGCATGTTTGTCGTCACAATGCTTGCAGAGCGCATCCATGCTAACAAGTGATGCGTGGCACAACTGGCATGTCACAGGCGCTGGGGCAAAGGCAGCTGAAGGCGTGGTCGAATCAGGCTGTAAGTCTGTGATGTGCGCTGGTAAGGCGTGCGCTGCCAACTTGTCTTTGCAAAAAATGGCATCTCCCGGTATGTATGTCCTTCGTTTTTGGAAAAAAGGCGTCCACGCAGATATTTTGTTCATGCGAGAGAGGCCGGCCACGATTTTCGAACGATACACACAAATGCTGCAAAGTAGCAGGGTGTCGATGTTTTCCGGCTGCAAAGAATGCTCTTGTAAAAATTCAAACGCTGCGGTAACCAAAGTCGAAATGCGATTTTCCACGCTGTCTTCTGGGCCAACATGTGGAAATAGAAAGCGCCTATTTGCATGGAGATTGAAAGTGGAATGCGAATATGCAAGCAAATTGTTTGTAACTACCTGCTTTGCCGCTGTAACACTTTCACTTTTATTTAGGTGAGCTCGGCCCATGCGGTTCTGTATGACCAAGTTGAAGACTTCGGACAAATTCAACGGCAAATCGCAATAGTGAAGATCCTGGAGCTCAATTAAAGCCAAATGCCGAAAAAACTGCGAAGCTGAGGGACGCAAAAATGGGCATGCACTTGGCCAGCATCCGAACAAACATTCTGGCCGCTCTTCTCTCAAAAGTTTTCCTAGGTCTGCCAGGTTGGTCGGAATCAAAGAACCATACAGAGCTTGGTTTTGAGCACACGGTGCTTCCATGAGAAAAGCACTAAGTTCGAAGTGCAAAAACTCTGTCGCCAATCTTGTTCGCGCACTGTTAAGGGTGGAAATACGGTTGCTCAAATGAGCATCTTTCCACCAAGCTTTGTCCTGTTGCATTTTTTGGGGCAACCCGCGCTTGGTACAAGAGTTGGCAGCAATAAAACAACGTTTGCGCAGTTGAGCTTCAGCAGGGTCATTTGAAGAAAGGCATCGGAACTTTGCAAAAAGACTTGCTTGCCACCAATATTTGTTGCGTTGTTGGTTCTGATAGACGCCGCCGCTTGGAAACACGCCTGGGTTAGGAGGATCGGTCTCCACTGGATCAACAACTTGTTCGTGTGGCGGCTTCATTGCTTTGAGTTGTTCCAACACGTTTTGTTGTGACATCGCGGTGCCTGCTGCCCTTTGTTTTTTCGAAGGTGGCTTCATAGCTTCGCAAGATGTGCGCTTTTTGTTTGCCATCGTTTTTGCTTCTGCGGTGCAAGCTGGCTCAGAAACAGCAGGCGCTCTAACGTGTGCGCCAGATCTCCCCGTAGAAGGTTCTCCAAACGAACTGCCCGAAGCATTGTGTTGCCCCACCGGCTGTGTCGCGCTTTCGAAGATCCGTTGCAGATTTTCCTTTTGCTTTCCAGAAGGCATGTTCTGCAAAAGGAAAGACCATTGTTGCGAAGTATCTAAACCTGCAATCCAGCTGTAATGCTTGTCATTCATTCCTTCTGTCATTGTGTTTTCGACCACACCCAGTGTTAAAAGTGCTTCCACGACAGCATTCGGCACCATGATTTTGTGATCAAAAACATTGCCCGGCCGCACTAGAAAGGAAAAACCTTGAGTCAAGCCTGGCTTGGGGTTCCTTTCTTCGACATTTGCTAGTTCGTTTCTTACCGTGGGCGAGGTTGTCAAACAGGCGGTATTTACCATGTTCACAAATGTGTTCAAACACGCTTCTTTGCAGTCTGAAACATTGGTTCGTGGTAGCGCCCATTTGCTCGCAAGTTTTCGCCAGCTGTTCACATCGCCTCTTTCCGCCTTTTTGGTAAACAAGTAACAAAACTCCTCCAAGTTTTTCTGTTGAGGATGCGTTTGGAAATGTGCTTGGTTCTGGTTCATCAATGTCTGCGCTGCTGCAAAGCGGTCTTGCTCAATCATGCTTTGACTTGCAGGCTGCAGCTGGCGGTGATCTTCCGTCAGGACAGGCTGCTCAGCAGCAACGTTGTGTTCCCTATGAGTTACTACGTTTGCGGAAGTCAATTTAGCCATGTGTTCACGGACGAATCGCAAAAACCTCTGCAAACACTGTTCTTTCATTTCGTCCAACTTCTGCCTAGGAAGCGCCCACGCGGTGGCAAGCTTTTTCCACATATCTGCATCCCCCCTTGTGGGACTCTTACTGCGAAGGCGGCAAAATGTCTGCATGTTTTGCCACTGCGTATGTGATTCGAAATGCAATCTGTGCGCGCTCAACGCCCTTTCCGCTTCTTCAAAAGTGAGAATGTCGGCGACACCGCCGCGCAGAGGATTAACCACCACTCGGAACATTGAATGTTTAGGCATGTTGGACACAAGCGTTTGCATGGACATGCAAGTTCCATCGACTAAGAGCTGGCTTTGGTCTAGTAAAAATACTGGAATGCGTGTAGATAACACCGCATAGACCGTGGTGGCTGGGTCTGGGGCAGTGATAATGTGAAGTTTGTTGTGGAAAGGATGCGCAACCCATAGCTTAGAGGACATACCGTTTTTTTCACCTTTTGGTGGCTCATGTGCTGGTGGTGCAGGATGCGATAATACACCCTCCAGAGGTACACGCTCACAAACTGAAGAGTTGACCCTGATGTCATCAAGATGCAAAAGAACTGGGTACAGCCAAGCCACCATCACCAAAGAAAATTTGCATTGCCAGAGGCACGTTTCCCGCACTTGCAAAATCAACCGTAACATTCTCAGAGCTTGGTTCACAGGCCTTGGGAAACCGAACTGGCGGTGGCTACAAAGCACAAAAGGAATCCAAGGCGTGACAAATGCCCAAACCCAGAACACGATTGGATATGTAATGACTGCACTGGAGCAACAAATGTGAACCGGCCACTCTCTCAAGCAAAGGGCAGCAAGCAAAGCTTTCCTTTTTGAGAAAACACGCTCAATACCCACAAGCTCGTAAGCATCATGCGGCCCCGTTATTTCTTGATGGTCAAAAACAGGCTTGTGAAGTGAGTTGAAAACATGGGTGCCAATGGCTTTCAAAATCATCGGCAGCAAAAATTCTATTATGTTCAGCTTTCTGGTTTTCAATGTGCATCTGCACTTCCATCCTGTCAGTTTTACTTGCAACTGTTCATCCTCAACAGCAATTTGTCGACAAATTGGCTTTTGCAGCCAGTGTCCACAGTGTTGAGATTTGGAACGATACCTCCTTTTCCCGATTTTGTTCGCCTTTCGAATTGTGATGTTACATCGAATGCAACACCAAGAAGCAGCGGACAACCCAATGAGGAAAAAACAAACCAATATATGCCAAATGCCCATGGCCCACTTTGACGGCCGCCCTCAGATAACATATATTCCTGATGCTGACACAGTTGTTTGTAAACCAGTGCTCCTGTATTTCAGCACAAGCTGTTTGTTTTGAATCAACGATGGAACCGAAGCCCTAAAGGGACCGTGTTTCAGATAATCATGTGTGGCATGACTTGGTGACAGTAACTTGCAGGTAGGTCCATGTTTGACATCCAATGAGCTGAGAACAGGTTAGACTCCTCTGAGCAGAACGGCAGAGACGCGACCAATTTTCAATGCGCAGGCGCTAAAACAGCAAAATAACTTGCTGATAATCCACGTCTGGGGGCGAAGGCACACGTGAAAGAACGACTGGTTTTGGTTATTGGTCCGCTTTCAAAGCCTTGAAACAGGAAAACCTCACATCAGGGAGTCGCGCCGCCGCTAAGCACAAGCGAAGAAAATCTTACCAGGTTTAATGCGCAGGCGCAAAACAAGCCAAATCCACCGACCCCACTCGTGGGGTCAGGCGCGACTGCTGATTAAGGCCAAGGCGATGATTAAGGCTAAGGCTATGATTAAGGCTATACCTCCCCTACCCCTCCGGAGCCTTGTTGGAGTGACGAAAAATAGCCAAGAATTGTCCAAGATTTCTCCAAATGTATTGGTTTGCTTCTTACTGGGGATTGGGGCACCCTCTCCACCCGCGCGGGAAAATAAGCACGGTCCCTAAATGGTGCGGGCTCGAATCCCGGGCTGGTCGCGGCCTGGTCCCTGCCAGTGCCCTTAGTTTCTCCTAGATGTTGCAACGTTTCCCGCTGGATTTCTAGGATTTTCAAAGGTTTTTGTAAAATTTATTGTAAGATCTACTCATGCCTTTCATCATTTTTTCGATGGTTTTTCCAGGATTTTCTCTGGTTTTTCTAGGTAGTTCTGTGGTTGTCTATGTTTTTGGGGTTCCCAGATGTTCAAAGAAAAATGCTAACCCATTTGCCGTGCTCTCTTCTGCCTACTTTGGCGATGCAGTGACAGATCATGTCTCTAGGGGTTCCGTGTTGTTTTTTGGGTTCCCCGATCCCATTTGGCTGCCTGTGGTCTGGCCCCTGGGGGTCGGCGGCTGCAGGCGCTAGCCTGGTAAACAATTTGCAGGTAATCCATGTCTAGGGGCCAAGGGATGAAAAAACTGAAATCCGACAGCAGGGTAGGGCACACCAAGTGCCTGGCCAAAGAAACGATTGGTTTTGGTTATTGGTCCGCCTTCAAAGCCTTGAAACCGGGAAGCCTCACATCAAGGAATCGTTGAACAAATTCCTGGTCGAAGGATTCCATCATGTCGCACCGAAAAAGAATACCTTGCCTGCATTGGCGCAACAAAAGACCTTCGCAGTGATCGTTTGCCTGCAAGGATGCGCGCAGAAACACTTCAAGGATCCTGCAAGGATGGCTCTGCAAAACGAATTGTTTCTGGTGGTGCTAAGCCTGGACGGTCAGTCGCATGCGCAGAGGCGGGCTATTCAGCAAAACACCATGTTTTTGCCACAAAACCTGAGAAGCTGCAAAACGAAAGCCAGCGCTTCCCTTTCTCGACAACTGCGCGTCGAAGTAATCAAATGAGCTCGCGCAGCCGCTTGCGGCCGCGTGTCAAATCTGCTTCATGTCTTGTTCTGCCCACACATAGGTAACCATGCAAAAGCAAAAAATGCACTCTTGCATCACCACCCGCTCCAAAATCACCAAAACATCACCTCCAAGAGTTTACGTATACCTTTCTCGGGCCACCCCCCCCGACCCCCGACCGACTTCACACATAGATAATTCCCATTTTCAGAATCTTCTGGATTTGAGCTGTTCGAGTTCCGATTGAAGGGTATAGTTGGCGAGTGCGTCACCACCCGCTCCAAAAGCATCAAAGCATCACCCCCAGAGTTTACGTATATCTTTCTCGTGCCACACATGCACAGCAAACCACAGCTTTGAAGTCTCATTCGTGCTTTGAACTTGTATAGGTGTGTAAGAGGTATAGCAACATAGCATTTATACGAACCCAGGGTAGCAAGATTCTCTGGCCGAACTGCGCTTCAGAAATTTGGCGGGCAGTAAGGTAGCAAGATTCTCTGGCCGA